>JAIUJO010000144.1:440008-666462 GCA_023846275.1 Vanilla planifolia
ATCTATCTCTAAGCACTTTCAAATAAAATATTATTTTTTTATTTTTGATCAGTTTACTAAACAATATTAGCTATTTTGATTCATAACTGATTTGATATTTGATTATATTGATTTTATCGCATTACACAGCTTCAACATGTCACATGTAATCTTTAATAAGTATTTATTCAATATTAAAATAATTATTTTTTAATATTTACATAATTTTTTTGTTATTTGTAGAAATTTTGAAAGAAGTTTCAATCATGATGACACAAATGTCATTAGAATTGTCTCAATAAACATCATCCAACTAAGTGATCATTTTTATATTTCTAAATATTTTATTTGTTTTTTGTCATGTTTTATGAGAAATTTTTAATTCATACCCTATTTTGTGAATAAGGATATTAGACTTGATCACTTTAGTATCTTGTAATTCATCTTTTCCATATGATTTATCTCAGCTATTCAAAAGTTTCACTTTGATTTCATTTAATTATAATGCATAGCTAAATATCCTCTCACGTGGCTATTACATCACATATATTTTGTTAAATTGTAGTACTATTTATGTTTATTTGCTTTAGAATTCATAATAATTCTAAACGAGGTTTGTCGTTAATGAAACCAATGTCAAGTTGTCCTCTCGAGTGACCATAGCATTGCTTCTCATTTCTTATATTACATTTTTCTAATTTATCTCATTTTGGATTTTATAGTTATTTACTAAATACTAAAATAATATTTTGCTATTATTTATGCTTTTTTAATTTATAATTTGTAATACTTCCAAACATTTTGATGGAGGTAAAATAAATATTGTTGGACTCATTTTTATGAGGTCTACAAAATGTGATGACTAAGAATGTTACATTTGATCTTGCTAAGATCATCAAATGCAACATTCATGTAGACTTTATCACATTTTATTTAAATTATTTTCTATTATTTTATTAAATTATTACATTACTCTAAATCACCTGTTGTGTAACATTTGCATCTTTATGAGATGGATATATTATGTTGCATCTATTTATCTCGCTTAAATTTAACTATATACTGTTTACTATTAAATTAACATTATATTATTACTTTATCTTATTTACCTTGGTAATTTTTAATAATTCTAGACAAGGTCCAAACTAGATCAAACAAAAGTCATTAAACTCCTCATTAATAGCCCTATCGATTTAAATATTCATTGGTACCTTTTTTTAATATTTTGTTATGTTACATTGTATGAGATTTTATGGGACTATTTCATTTGTATTAGATAATATGATCAATGACATCATGCTTGATGTCCTTTTTTACATTTAAAGAAACTTTGCCATGTAATTTATTTCAAAAAATCAAATTATTTACTTTTCTTTTCATGTTTTAATGCGTGACTCTTAGTAATTTCCTATTTACCACCCTCAACATTAATTAGATTTGATTAGCTTCAATTTGTCCCATTTTGAATTTAATATATATATATGAAATAAATTTTTATTATATATTTAATATTTTGTTTCACTATAATTGCAAACGAGGTTCGATTAAGTCAAAAGTAACATCAAGGTGCTCGGCTCGATGGGCTTTATGTAATTAAAGTTCTTTTAAATATACTTCTAAATTTTTTCATTTTCTTGGATTTTTGTTTTATTGCAAGAAGTTTTGACATATTTTTCATGATAAAGGATATCAAAACTGATTTCCATATCATTTAAATATGTAACTTTTTTATCCAATGTATCTAATTTCTTCAAATTTTTCACTTTCATTTTATTATATTATTATGAAACTTTAATCTCTAAACATGTGACCCATTCACTAGCTTGGTTTGGCTATATTGCATTAGTTAAAGTTGTTTTATTTCAGGTTAAATATATATTTTCTTCATATAAAAATAATAATTTATTATTACTTATACTTTTTTTCTTGGATAATTTGTAGTTATTCCAATAGAACATCAATCGAGATGAAATTAACGTTGTTGAACTTGTGTTAATGAACTCTATCAAATTATATATTTATTTTAAAAATTTAAAATATATCATAAGATAGCTTTTAAAATATTTTTCATGACATTTTAATTCAGATTTAATTTTACTATTAAGGATGCTATGCTCGATCACCCTATTGCCTAAAATAGAACTTTTCTATATAAATTATCTCATTTATTCAAATTTTTGCTTCAATTTTTTTTATATTATAATGTATCTTAAAATCTCTTCACAGGTGATATTTACATTGTCTCAATTAGGTTGTACTATATTACTTCAATTTAACTTTTTAGTGTTTAATATACATTTAGTTAATATTGAGACAATAATTTATTATTATTTATGTTTATTTATTTTAGTAATTCATAGAATTTCAAAATCAAGTTTGATCAAGTTGGAAAATCATTAGACATATGCAAACGAGCTCCATCCAAGATCTTATAAATAATTTCTTCAACTTTATTCATTTTTATATTTTTTAAATATTTTATTTTTTAGAAACTTGGCATTCCTTATAACACATTATATATTATATATGGTTTGATAATTAGTCATTTTATAGTGATTTTATAAATAACTTGAAATGTAGGCCTCTTATAACTAATCTATGTTTAGTATTATTATATATTTTCTTAACATTTAATAAAAAATTTATTATCATTTATGCTTGTATACTTTTCTAATTTGTAGTAATTCGAATTGAGATCTCATCAAGATGAACCAAACATCATTGGGCTAGTTTCAATAAGCTCTATATTATTAAGTACTTATTTTTATATATTTAAATATTTTTTTGAACTTTAGTACACTTTGTTTAAAATTTCTATTCATTCCTTATTTGACATTTGGGGAGAATACACTTCATCATTTTAGTATCTTTGAATAAAATTTTTTCATAGAGTTTGTCTTATTTTTTAAAATTATTTGCTTTGATTTATTATATATCTATAACACTCTAATTATCCTCTTGTGTGACCTTAAAATTACCTTCATTTTATTATAATACATTACTAGGTTTTATTTCAACAATTTTATATATTCACTTAATGTTAAAATTATTATTTATTGCTATGTTTTCCTGCTAAATGTTTCAATTTATAGCAACACAAAATTCACTTTGATTGAAACAAAAGAAATTTAGCTGCATTCACTTAAATTCACCGAATGAAATTAAATTATTAATATTAATATTATTATATCTTTTATTTTTTCTCAAATTTTACACATTTTGCAAGTCATTTTTTTAGAATAGACTTATTAAGGGAAGTTGTGGTGCTTGACTCATGTATCATACGATTTGACTTTTTTATACAATGCTTCTAATTTTTTGAAATTTTCTTTTATGATTCCGTTATAATAGTATTTAACTCTAAATTTCATCTCTTATAATACTTAACTTTATTTCTATTGGGTTGACTCCATTGCTTCAATTTATGCTATTTGAACTTTAATATATATTTGTTTAACATTAAAAAAATATATTGTTGCTATTTTATCATATTTAATTTTGTAATAGTAAGTAATTTGAAACAATTTTTTATCGAACCAAAACTAATATTATTTGATTTCCATCAATGAGCTCAATCAAGTTGTACATTCTTTACTATATTTTTAATTATTTTACTTTCTAAGGTTTTGTCACGTTTTATGTCTTATATTTTTCATACTAGAGTTGGTAAAGATGGTTATTGCACTCACTTTCTTTGGTGTCTTAGAATGCAAATTTCTTCTGTCTCTTTTTCTTTAATTTTTCACTTTTATTTTGTTATATTTCTATGTAATTTTATTCCTAATGTCATGTAGCCCTAATAACACTTTGAGTTTGCTTTATTATATTATTTCACATTATCTCATTTAATGTTTAATATATATATAATTAATAATAATATAATTTTTTATTTATCAAATTTTTTAATAATTTATGGAAATTCTAAAGTTGGTTTGATGAAGACTAAAAAAATTGTTTGACTTGTCTATATGAGCTCTGTCCAATGTGCTCAATTAAATAAAATATTATTTTTGTATTTTTTAAATATTTTATTTTCAAGGGCTTTAGCACTTTATACTTGACATTTTTATGCATACTAGATTTGACTATAAAGAATTGTGAACTCAATCTTTTTAGTGTCTTGGAATGCAAATTTCTTATGCACTTAATCTCATTTCTAAAAATAGTTTGCATTTATTTGGTTATGTTATTGTAAAATTTTAACTCTATTGATGTGTGACCCTTACATCACTTTGATTTTGTTTTGTTGCATTACTTCAATTTACCCTATTTTAGCTTTATAATTTTTTTAATAAAATCAAACTAATAACTTGTTATAAATTTATTTGTTATTTCGATCTTGTGTAGTAATTCTAAATGACCTTTGAATTGAATAAAAAAATCTTTATTGGACTCATCTTGATAATCTCTATCAAATAAATATGCATTTTGATATTATTAAATATTATATTTTTTTAGTATTCTTGCTTGCTTATTAACACATTTAGATTTGTAATATACTTAACATCATTATTGTTACATTTGATCTCCTTAGATTCTCAAATGCAACTTTTCTTTATCATTATCTAATTTCCACCAATATTTCAATTTTGTTTCGTTACACTACCATGTAACTGTGGAGCTACTCTATGTGAAATTTACATAGCTTTTATTTGCTTAAATTAGGTCTTCAAAGTAATTTTTTTTTACTCAAATATATTTTTTTCTTAATCTTCAAAAATTAAAGTATTATTATTTATTCTTATTTCCCTTCATAATTAATTTTTATTCTAATCCATGATCAATAATGATAAATAAGACCTGATTGGACATTTCTTAACAATGTTTGTATAATAAAATATTAATTTTTCAACCTTTAAAACTTTATTTCTTAATATTTTTTTATATTTTTTGTGGCATTTTGATTCTTATTTCATTTGATAAGGGTCAATGTTACGCTAAATCTCCCTTGAATCTTGAAATGGAATTTTCCTACCAAATTTATGTTATTTCAATAAACTTTTTCTTTGATTTGGTCACACTATTATTTACAACTGAATCTCTTCTCATTTTATGATTGCATCATTTTGATTTTGTTGAATTAATTTTGCTCAATTTATCATATGATATTGATAATATATTTTTACATAAAATTAAAAAATTACTAATATTTATTCCAATATAACTTCACATTTCGTAATAAGTTTAAAAAAAGGTTTGATCAAGATGACCCAAATGTTATTCGACTAATCTTGATGAGCTTCATTCGATAAGTAATTTGTGCATAACTTGTTAAGAATTTTCCTTAATTCATATGACATTTTCATTTGTACCACATTTGACAATCAAAGATGTTATGCACGATCCACTAAATATCTTCTTTCAAAACTTTCCTACGTAACATATCTCATCATATCAAGTTTTAGTCGTGATTTGGTTATATTATTTTAAAACTTTATTACTTCTTTCATGTGATCTTGACATCACTATGACTTGCTCATTTGACATTGCTTTAACTTTTTCTAATTTTTAGTTTCAATGTATGATTAAATAATATTTAAAAAAATTATTATTATTTATGATTATTTAGTTTTGCAATTCTACGAAATTTCAAAAGAAGATTGATCTAGATGAAATGAGCATCATTAAGCAAATCTTAATATACCCTAACCAATTAAATATAATTTACATATTCTTAAATATTTGTCATTGAGGAATTTGCATGCTACATTAAGTATTTTTATTTGTATCTAATTTAATGGTCGAGGATGTTATTCTTGAACTCCATATTTTCAAATGTAACTTTCCCTTATAATTTTTCACATTTCTTCAAAGTTTTTTCGAAGACTTGGTTTTATTACATTGTATGGCTAAATTTCGTCTTTTGCCACTTTCACATCTCTATGATTTCATCCTATTATATCTCAAGAATTATTTTATTTTCATTTTAAAATCTACCTTTTGAACAAAAAAATAATATTTTTAAAATTTTTTGCTTATTTACTTTGGCAATTTTTAGTTTTTTCAAATGAGGATCAATAGAGATAAAATAAACATCATTAGTCTCATCTATGCAAGCCCAAGCCTATTAATGTAAATATTTTTGTTTTTTTCAATATTTTACTTTCTAAGATTTTTTCATGTTTTGTGACATATTCGTTTGTAATGCATTTAATGGTCAAGGACATTACACATTATCCTTTTAGAATTTGGAGTGCAACTTTCTCATACAATTTATCTATATTTTTAAAATATTTCTTCTTTATTCATTTATATTAGTATATAACTCTTTTACTCCTTTATTGTTGCCTTTGTAATCCTCTAATTTGGTTATATTTAATTACTATAATTCATCTCATATCACCTTTAATGTTATTTTTTCTTTATATTAAAATAATATTTTTTGCTATTTAAGTTTATTTTGTTTAATAATTGATAGTAACTCCAAACAAAATTTGCTAAAGATAAGTCGAACAACATTAGGCTTGCCTATATGAGCAATGTCCAATAAATTTTTTATTTTATATATTAAAATGTTTTACTTTCCAGGATCTTGGATCTCTTTATGTGTATATCAATTTCTTCATGTTTGATGATCAACGATGCACAGTTCATCTCCGTAACAAAAAAGACTGCAAATTTCATATACAATTATTACCATTTCTTCAAATGTTTTGATTTAATTGTTTATGTTATTATGAACCTTTAATTCTCCATTCATGTGATGCTTATGACACCTTAATATTGTTATATCACAATGTTTTAATTTATTTTTTTGTAGATTAAGTATATATCCACTTAATATTAAAATAAAAAATTATCATTTTATGTGCTTATTTACTTTGAGAATACATAGAAATTCCAAGCAAGATCCAATGGAGATAAACAAATGTCGTTGTCGTCAATAGAACGAGCTCTGTCTATCTAATTATTCATTAGTATATTTTAAAATATTCTTTTTTCTAATGCTTGGGTATACTTTGTGAGAAATTTTGGTTCATCCCTTATTTGACAAACTAGCATTTTATAATTGTTCACATAAGCTTCTTAAAATGCAAGCTTTCTATGCAATTTAGCTCCTTCCTTCAAATGTCTTTCTTTGATTTAAAAATGCTATGATGTAGCTCTATATCTCATTTCAAGCAACCTTTACATCATTTTGATTCATTTATATTAAATTACTTGAATTTATGTAATTATTCTTCAATATGTATTTGTTTGATATTAAAAAATAATTTATAATAATTTGTGCTTGTTTACTTTTTCAATTCATCATAATTTAAAATGATTTTTGATAGAGAAGAAATAAATATTGTTGTGCTAGTTTTCACGATCTCTTAAGTATTTTGGAATAAAAAGTTCCATTTTTACTTTATCTCATTTCTTCATAATTTTTTCTTTGATTTTGTTATGTTACTATGTAACTCTCATTCTCTCCTCATGTATCCTTTAAATCCAATTGATTTTGTTGTGTTACATTGTCTAAATTTATCTCCTTTTTAAAAGGCATTTACTTAAACTTAATGACTTTATTTAATATTATTTATTACAATTTACTATGATTATTTATATTAATGACTAAAAGCTTTCTACTAAAGATAAAATAAATGTTATCCAACTTGTTAAGATGAGTTCTATAAAACAATCTATTTTATATTTTAAAATATTTTATAATCAAAGGTTTTGATAGGCTTTACAAATCATTCATTCCATACGTAATTTGACAATCAAGCATTTTAAATTATTTTTAATTTGCAATTTGCATTATAGCTTTCCTATAAAATTTATCTCCTTGCTCCAAATATTTTGACTCAATTTGGTTACATTACTACAACAGTTTGATTCCACACTATTGTGATTTTAACATTGCTTTTATGTGGTTATATTACTTCGTTATTATTTATCTCTTTTTAGCTTTATTATATATTTATTTAAAATAAAATATTAATACATTATTATTTAAGCGTAATGAATTTGGAAACTCCTAGTAAATGTAAATAGTTCTTATTGAGATAAAAATAAATATCACTAAACTCATCTCTAACAGCTTTATTAAATAAAATATTTCTTTTTATGTTTTAGAAATTTTGCATGCTTTATAAAATATTATTATTTGTATCTTCTTCTAACATTAACAGTATTAAAATTGTTCCCTTCAATATCTCATAATGCAACATTCTCTTCCAATTTATATAATTGCTTGTAATTTTTCACTATGATTTGGTCATATTTCATTGCAACTCTAAATCTCCTCCTATGTGACATTTACATCACTTGGATTTGTAATATTAAAAACATCAACTTATCTTATTTCAACTTCAATATATATTTTCTTAATATAAAAACGAAAATTTATTATCATATTTTCATTATTTTCATTAGTAATTCTTAATTTTCTAATTGAAGTTTGATTATGATGAAACAAATAACACTAAACTAGTGTTGATGCTGTTTATCAAATTAAATATTTTTTGTATTTTTAAATATTATAGCTTCTATGGTTATTGCACACTTTGTGAAATTTTTTGATTCTGAGCTGATTTGTTAATTGAAAAATTATACTCAAACTCCTTAATACCTTAGAAATCAAATTTACTACATAGCTTAACACTTTTCTAAAAAATTTTCACTTTTACTTTATTTTATTTAGTTATATTATATTAGTTTTTATTTATTTAGTTTAATAATTTTTTAAAAACTAAAACAAATTTTGATTGAGATGAAATAGATGTTCTTCCACTCTTCTCAATGACCACTATCAAATTTAATTTGATTCTTATATTTGAAAATATTTTTTCAATTGTTTTTCAATTTTTTTATCATTTTGATTGATTATTTGATTATTACGGACATTATGTTCATTGTCCTTAGTATCACAAAATAAAAATCAATTAAGTTATTTGTGTTAATTTAAAATTTAATTTATTTAATTTTTGTTATATTACTATCTAAGATAAAATCTAAACTTGTGTGACCATTACATTATTTTTATTTAGTTAAATTACATCGTTTAAAATTACTTTCATTTTTTAATATCTACTTAATATTGAGATAATAATTTTGTATTATTAATTCTTATTTACTTTTTTAACTCGCAGTTATTAAAAATGTTTTGTAATGGAGGTGAAATAAATAACATTGAACTCATCTTAAGAGACTCTCTAAATTAAATATTTTTTTTTATATTTTATTGTTCCTTTATTGATTTGCTGTTATTTATAAGATATTTTTTTTCTCCTAAAATTCATTTGATTTTTTCAAAATGTTTTGCCTTGATATTATTATATTTGTTTGTAAATCTAAATCTCTTTCATGTTATCTTCACATCACCTAGTTTTGGATAGACAACACCACATCAAGTTATCTAATTTGAATCTTAGTATATATTAATTCAATAGTTAAATGACAATTTAATTTTTTTTATGCTTGTTTACTTAATTTATTTTTAATTAACCTTAATGATGAATATTTAACAAATGTTGATGGACATTTCAAGATAAGCTTTATCAAACTACATGTCTTATTATATACCTTAAAATATTTAATTTTATAAAAGCTTTGATATATTTTATGAGAACTTTTGTACCTTATTTGATGGTCATGGACATTACACTGGATCTTTATAGGATGTTGGAGTATAACTACGTAAAACGTTTATCTCAATTAACTTTTTTTTTTTTTATAATTATGTACGTTAAAATCTCATTCAAAGTGACATTTATGTCACTATAATTTTTTTATATTACATTGCAAAAAATATTCAAATGGCAGCTTAAATACCTAGTTAATTAGTAGTAAATGTAATAACTTACAAGTTTTAGAAAAATTTAGTTTTTTAATTCTTAGTTATTTTGCATGAGGTATAAGTGAGATGAAGTTCATTTCATTAAAGTTGTCTTAAGATGCACTACACAATTAAACATTCATTTATATATTTTTGAAATATGTCACTTTTAATGATTTTTAAATACTTCTTTGAGATATTTTGATTAATACTTAGTTTGATGAATAAGATTGTTACACTTGTTCTCTTTAGTTTCTACCAGCACAACAACTCAAAAATTTATCCCATCTAGTCAAAGATTTAATTTTAAATTTGTTGTAGTACTATGAAACTCTTATTTCTTACTGTGAAATGAACTAAAACAACATTTTTATTTACTTATGATATACTACAATAATTTATCTCATTTTAGCTTTATTATATGTTCTATAAATATTAAAATGTATAAATTACTTTTATTTTTTGCTTAATTTTTTTAAAAAGTGATACCAATTGAAAACATTGTTCAATCAAGCTCTTTTCATAAAATATTCATTTTTTAATATTTTAAATAATTTATTTTGTTTGTTTTTTTGGCACACTTTATAAGAAATTTGATTCATAAATTATTTGACAGTTTAAGACTTCCACTAAATCTCGTTAATACCATGGAATGCAAATTTCTCATTCAAATTTTCCCATCAACTCTAAAGTTTTGATTTTATTTGGTTATATTTATATCAAACATTAATTCTCCTCTCAAGTCGCCATCATGTCATTTTGATTTGGTATTACATATCTTCAATTTATTCTATTTAAAATTTTAAAAAAAATTTATTGACATTAAATTCATTATTTATTAATATTTATGCTTATGTGGGTGGTAATTTATAGTAATTTCTAACGAGGGATAATCGAGACAAAAACTAGTTGTTGAACTCATGTTGATGAGCTTTATCAAACTAAATATTAAAATTTTTAAAAAAGTATTTTTTCTTATTTTAAATCATGTTTTTTAGAACATTTTTATTTATACTAGATTAGATGAATGAGAATTTTATACTCAATCTCTTTTATAAATTGTAATGTTACTTTCTCATTATGTTTATCTTATTTCTTCCAATTAATATTGATTTAGTTATGCTATAATGGAAGTCAAGCTTTTCTCTCATTTCACCTTTACATCAGTTTGAATTGGTGATACACATTACTTCAAATTACCTTATTTTAGTTTTAATATATATTTTATTTATGGTAAATTAATAATATATTTTCTTGATTTGCATCTCATTCAATTATTAAGATGCTGCACCCATAGTTCTTGGAATCTTTGGAATGCCTCTTTCACATATAGTTTTCTCATTTCTTCAAATTTATTTCGAATTTGTTATATTAATTTGAAATTTTGCATCTACTCTATTGTAAATTTTATTGTTTTCAAATTTTGTTCTTTTACATTGCATCAATTTATCTCATTTTAGCTTAATTAAACTTTAGCTAATATTAAAAGTGTACTTTATAATTATTTTTTCTTTGTTATGTTGTAATTACTAAAAGTTCAAATAAACTCTAGGAGAGACAAAGAAAATATTGTTGAACTCATCTGGACTAGCTCGATAAAATTAAATAATCATTTTTATTATTTCAAATAATTTTTTCTAAAGCTTCGAAATGTTTTATGAGACAATTTGAGTTCAACCTTATTTAGTGATCAAGAATTTTACAAACACCTCCATAGTACCTTAAAAAGGAATATTTTTAACCAATTGTCTCATTTCTTCAATATGATTGCCTTTTTTTCGTTCTATTACAATCTAATACAAAATCTCCTCTAATTTGACTTTAACCATGTCTTTATTTAGTTAAATTAAATTAATTCATTTGATCACTTTTTGTTTTTTAATATATTTTAGATTAATACTAAAATATTAATTTATTATTATTTAAACTTATTTTACTGGGTAATAGTAATTTCAAATGAGAATAGATCATGACGAAACAAACATAATTAGACTTACCATCACAAGTTCTATATAATTAAATATATATTTTCTTATTTTTAAAAATATTATTTTCAAGGGCTTTGACTGTTCTTGATGAGTTCAACTAATAAAAAAGTTTTACATTTTTAAATTTTTATTATTTGTGGTTCTACCCCATTTTAGATGCATTTTAATTCTTACGTGTTTTCATGATCGAACAAGTTTGGCTTAATCTCCATAGTATGTTGATACAAAAATCTAAAAAAATTTATCTCATTTTTAAAGTTATTTTTAAATTTGGTTAGATTAGATTGCCACTTTAAATCTCCTCTCATATGACTGCCACATCACGTTCTTTTGGATATATTAGACTACTTCAAACTATCTTAATTTAGATCCAATGAATATATATGAAATATTAAGAAAATAATTTATTATTTTTATGATTATTTTATTTAAGATTTGGCATCAATTTAAAATGAGTTTTGATTGAGGAAAAACAAATGTTGCTGGACATGTCTCATTTAGCAAAATAGAAATAATTATTTATTTCTTTACACAATTTTCTTTTTGAACTTTTAATTTTAAGGTTTGGCATACTTTATGGGAGTTTTTAATTCTTAAGTTATTTGATGACAAGGGCCTTTACACTCATTCCTCCTAATATTTTCAAATGCAACTTTCTCAAATAATTTCACTATAATTTAAATTTTTTTGCTTTGATTTGGTTATTTTACTATGTTTCCATAAATCTGCTATCACGTGAGCTTTAAATCCAATGATTTTGTTAAAATTTTTCATAAAATTATCACATTTCAATATTAATGAATTTTCCTAAAATTAGAATAATAATTGATTATTATTTATGCATATTTATATGGTTAATCAGCAAGGCTTCAAAAAGAGATTTGAGAAAGATGAACTGAACTTGTTTGACTCATCTTGACAAGCTCTTTCTTATTCATTATTTTTTGTATTTTTCTTTAATTTTTTTTTTGAATGCTTTACTTGAAACAAGTTTGTTATGGAAGATCTCCTTAGAATTTAAATACTCATTTTTCCTAAAAATTTTATTTCATTTTTTAATATTTTCTTAATTTGTTATATTAATAAAAAATACTAATTCTTTGGTTACGTGACTTTTATTACACTTAAATTTTCTCATACTGCATTGCTTTAACTTGTCTTAGTCTACTTTTGTTATAGATTTAAAAAATATATAAAATAATTATTTAATATTTTATGTGCATATTTACTTTAATAATAAGAAATATGTCAAAATGAGACCAAGCCAGAATGGATGTGGTTAGACTCATCTCAGAGACATCTACCCAATCATATTCTCATTTTTGTATTTTTTTTCAAAATCTTATGCTCTTGGATTTTATCGTTATTTGATGATAAAGTATGTTGTGTTGAAGTTTTTTATATCTTGGAATCCAACATTCTTGAACTATTCTTCCAATTTCCTCAAGCCTTCTTGCTTTGATTTGGCCATCCTACTATGTAACTCTAATTCTACAATTCTTTGATATTTTCACGAACTATGTGCTAAATTACATTGCTTCAATTTATTATATTTTGAGGTTATATGTATCTAGTTAAATTTTTTAATAATAATTTACATCTATTTATAATTATTTATTTTTTAATTCATATTAATTCAAACTGAGGCATGATCAAGCGAAAACATACATCATTGAATTCGTGTTGGCAAGCTGCATCAAATTAAATGTTGATTTATTTTATTTTAAAAGTTTTAATTTACTTGGGTTTTATATTTTTTGTGAGATATGTTGTTTAATACATGATTTGATAATCAAGATTGTTAGAATAAATCTTCTCAACATATCAGAGTGAAAATTTTGAGTACAATTCATCTGTTTTATTCAATATTTTTTCTTTGATTTATGTATTTTGCAAAGAAATCCTATTCCCCAGTCGGGCAACCTTTACGTCAACTTATTTGCTTATATTACCTAGATTCAATTGAACCTAATTTTTATTCAATATTTATTTAATCAATATTGATATTATCTTTTGTTCTCATTTACTTTGGTAATTCATAATAATCCAAAAATAAGACAAATCTAGAGAAAACATCATTGGATTCATTTGAAAGAGCTAATTAAATATTAATTTTTATATTTTTAAAATTTTTTTAATGCTCTTCCAAGATTTTGTTATTCATTCCCTTCAAACCTAATTTATGATCGATGGTGTAAGAGTTTCGCCCTAGTATGTTGCAATGTGCATTTTCATACAATTAATTTACTTTATCTATTTTTTCTCTTTAATTTGGTTTTACTATTATGAAATAGCAATTCTCCTCTCGTGTGACCTTTCATTCTATCAAGTTTGCAGACTTACATATCTTTAAGTTTTCTTATTTTAAGTTTAACATAAATCTATTTAATATTAAAATAATTATTTAATTTTTTTTATGTTTATGTAAACCAGTAATTTAAAGTGTTTCAGAACAAACGATATTGAATACATCTCGACAAGATCTTTCCAATTAAAATAATTTTTTCTTTGTTTTTTAAATATTTTTTTAATATTTTGGAAAACTTTAAATGACATTTTGAAATCATACCTAATTAGACAATTATGATGGTACACTAGATATTCTTTGTATCTTGGAATCAAACTTTCCCGAATAAATAATTGATCTCATTTGTTCAAATTTTTAGCTTTGATTTTGTTATATTTTTATGTAACTCTAAATCTTCTCTTATGTGACCTTTACATTGCTTTGATGTGGCTATTTGACATTGCTCTAATTTTCCTTCACTTTAATAAACATTTATATAATAATGATATAATAATTAACTGTTACTAGTGCATATTTAATTTGAGAATTAGTAGTCATTATAGAAAAAGTCTGACTAAGATGAAACAATTATTGTTGGACTCATCTTGACGAGTTCTATCATATTGCATATTTATTTTTATATATTGAAATATTTTATTGGCTATGAATTTGGCTTATTTTATGAGAAATTTTAATTCATAGCTAATTTCATGATAGATAATGTTACACTTAATCTTCTTTGCATTGTGGAATGAAACTTTTCCATACAATTCATCTCATTTCTTTAAATTTATTCTTTCATCTTATTATATTTCTCTATGCACATAAATGTACTGTTATTGATCATTTGCATCACTTGAATTTTGGTATAACATATTTATTCAATGTATCATTTTATTCAATAATATTTATTTAATTAACATTAAAACCTTAATTTATTATATTTTATAGCTATTTTCTTTTGACATTTGAAAGAATTCCAAACCTTGTTCGTTTAAGAAAAAAAAATGTTCTACTTTTTTTGATAAGGTCTATCTTATTAAATATTTATTTTTATATTTTTGAATATTTTTTATCTTATGTTTTTTGTATTCTTAAGAGCAACTTTTTTCTACATAATTTGATGATCCATGATGCCTCAATCGACTACCTCAATATCTTTAATTGAAACTTTCCCTTTAAATTTAGCTCATTTATTTTAATTTTTAAATTTGATATTATAACGTTACTATGAAAGTCAAATTCTTCTTTCATCTATAGTTTGTACCACATTCATTTTGTGATATTACACAGCTTCAATTTATCACATTTAAGGTCTAAAAATTATGTTTTAATATTTATAATAATTTACTTTGGTATTCTAAGTAATTTCAAGAATGGACTAATCGAAATGGAATAAGTGTCATTGGAATCATATTTTTTAGCTCTATAAAATTAAATATTCATTTTAATTATTTTAGAAAAACTTATTTTCTAAAACTTTTGATTTCTTTATGAGGTATTATGATTTAGACTTAATTAAAAGATAAACAATGTTTCAATTAATGTCCTTAGTATACTGGAATGCTTCCTCATAATCTCATATTTTGAAAGTTTTTTATTTGATTTATTTTTTTTTATGTCACCCTAAATCTTCTCTCATGTGATATTTACATCGCTTTTATTTAGACTTATTACATTTCCACAATTTATCGTAGTTTAGATGCTGTATATGTATATATATATATATAAATAATTAATTTTTAAGTAGTAATTTCTTACTATTTATGCATATTTAGTTTTATAGTTTCTTGTTATTGTAAATGATGTCTAATAAAAATGAAAGAAAAATCATTTGATTCATCATAAAACACGATAACAATAAATATTTTTGAATAAATTATTTTTTATTTATTTGGTTTGCACAATCAGACATTTTGACTTAGGCTTCATTTCTGAATAGAAGTTTTTATACTCAATCTTCTCAGCATCCTTGAATACAACTTTCCATACTCTTCATCTCATTTTTTCAAATTTTTCTCATTGATCTAGTTGTATTACTAACAATAAATATTGACATATATAATCTTTACATCTCTTAAACAGAAATATATTACATTTGTTTTAGTTTCTCTTATTTTACCTCTAATACAAAGTTAGTTATTATTTGTTGTAATTCTAAATAATGAATGTTCAAGATGAAACATACATCGTTGCACTCATCTCGATGAGCTTTGTTCAATTAAATATTCATTTCTAAATTTTTAAATATCTCATTTTAAAAGATTTTGGCACACAATATAAGATATTTTAGTTTATACTTCATCTCCATTGGATCTGGAAAACAAATGTTCCTATACAATGTATCCTATTTTTAAATTTTTTAATGATTTAGGCCACTAATATGAAGCTTTAATTCTCCTTTAATGTGACACTTATATCTATTTCATTTTTTTCCTTTTATTTATCATAATTTAGCTTTAATAAATATTTAGTTAATCTCAGAAAAATAATGTATTATTGTTTATGCTTGTATAATTTTATAATTCATAATAATTCGAAATGAGATCCCATTGAGACAAAAAAAATGGCATTTAACTCATCTCAATGAGTTCTATTTAATTGTATATATATGTAAGTTTTTTGTTTTTTTACATTGCATGAATTTGTCAAATTGTATGATTCATTTGATGTGAGGTTTAGTAAGAGAGAAAGTGAGTTTTTAGGATTTTATTTTTTTTAAAATAATTTTTATAAAATATTTCAGGTAATTTTTAATAAGGTTTTGAAATATATGTAAAAGTGATTTTAAACAAAGTTTTTTTTTTTCAAAACATATTTAGTTTCGTAGAAGTCTTGTAATTCAAAAGTAACAACAACTAAAAATAAATACTAACAATTTTGAGGTTGTTTGGCCTATAGAACAAGCCAATGTCTAACCCCAACAAAAACAAGGCAAAAACAAACAATATGTAAGCCTTTCTCAAAAAGCAGAGTAGGATAAACCCTCAAAGAAATGAGACAGGCTACTATGGTCTTACAATGAAATAAGTGTGATATGACACTACACACTTAAACCAAAATAAAATGACAATAAAAGAAAAATATTCCACATCATAAAACGTCAATCAATACAACCAAAATACAGTGCATAATGGAACCATTAAAGAGACAAAAGTGTCTTATTTAAATGAATTAAGGATCAAGAAAAGAAAAATTTAGTTAATTTTGATGGTGGCAAGTTATAGATATTAACAAGAAAATCTCCATCTTTTAGTGACACCTTACATTAACTTCTCTATTCTCTAATCTTGAGAACTCAAGCAAGTTTGGGGAAAGTAGTAACATTCATTATGTCATTCTTAATCTCCCATTTAACAGCTTGTTTTGAACAAAATTCATTTATACTTTTTTGACATTCTCTTAAAGTATGACCTTTTTTATACAAAAAAAAATATGAAATAGTTAAAACATCATGCATATGCCCAAAAGAAGATATATTTTAGGTTTACAAAAATTAACATATAATGGGTTTGAAATTTTGTATGGTCAACAAAATAAAAATTTTCATTTAAAATACAATTTTTCTCTTTCATGGAATCAATCTCAATAACCATGGAATATTTTTCATAAGAAGTTTAAAGTATTTCAACTTTCTTTTTCTCTTCTTCTTTCATAACAAAGCTTAGAAGTTCAATTTTTTCTTTGTAAATATTTTTCAAATTTTTATTTGTCGATAATAAGGAAATTAAAGCATTACAAAGTTCTATGAAGTTATTCTCGAGAACATAATGAAGCCAAGAATTAACCTCATTCCCTTCTTTTCCCTAGAAGTTTTTTTTCATCATTTGTTTCCATGAAAGAATCAATCCATCCTCCTTACTTTTCAAAGATGTCGTACCAGAATCCTACAATGTTTTTCTCCCAAATCCATGGAAAATATGGATGTCATAATTTAATCAACTTTTGATGATGTGAATGCCCATGGTTCTTCTTTCCTTACTTCATGCCTTATTTTACTTGTGGAAACCTCCTCTTTATGAACTGCTTAAAAAATTTTCCTTTAAGATCTAGCCAACTTCAAGTTCTATATGTAAATTAAGAGATTGATTAAATTTACTAGGAAATATGTCTAGTTGATTGTTTTTTACTCATCTAGCTTTTAGTTATACCATTTCCTTATGGTTAATACTAACTTCACAATCTAATTTGATTTTATTATTACATGAATCTTGAGGTAAATCACAATATTTGATATTCATCACCTACAGCTCTTAGTTAATTGATTAGATAAAATTTCTAAATCTATTTTTCAAGTATAAATAATGTTTGCCCTAAAATAACGTGGGATGGACAGAAGAAAGGCTCTCATCTAATGAGACACAAAGGTCAGTCTTTGTTAAAATAATTTTTATAAATAAATTAATTAAAAAACATTTGTATTTAGGTGAGAAAAAAGAGACAGTAATTAAAAGTACTATTCAATAAAACAAAAAAATTTAAAATTCTTAAGATATATCAGCCAACCAATTTGACTAACATATTTTAGAGATCCCATTCAGTTACCAATTGAAGTAAAATGAGTACGTGTGAATCTCATAAGAGGGATTTTATTGTGTTTTAATATAATTTAATTATTTCTTATGGAATTTATTGCTCAAAAAGTCGTTAATGATATGATTTTATCTTTAAAGAAAACAATGCTTTCTAATAATATTAATTTATATTTTTGACGACTAAATAAGATGAAAGAATGTTGTTAGGCTACAACAAAAGATTTGGGTGGTTCATTAAAGTAGAACCTACTTTCAACCTATAATGAGGCCATGAAACACTCCTTTGCTAAAACTATTATAAGTTGAGCTTTTTTAAGGTTTAATACTAACATACTTGAGTTTTTTGCTTTTGATTTCCCTTCAACCAACTAGTTATTCGAACTTCAATTATAATCTAGACTTTTATAAGCTCAAACATTACTCAGTCTTTCACAAGCTAAAATATAACTCATGATCTTACAAATACAAAACTATCCAACCTAAAGGGAAATGAAAAATACAACATTTAATAAATTTTTGATAAAAATATACAATATTTCTTATTGTTGTTCTAGAATAAAAAAATGCATAAAGAACTCAACATTATGAAGAGAAGTGAGAAAATGAAAGCTCAGAAAACTTTTAATTAAGTGGAATAATTATTAAAATTTTGTGTAGTACGAACTCATTGGTGCTATCAATAGAATTTGCTCCATAAGAATTTGATTGAGAAAATGGAATGCTATATGTTGTTTACATCAAATAAGAGATTGAGAAAATTTTGAATGTTAAATAGCTTTCAAATGTTTAAATGATTTAATAATGAAATCCTGCATGTCAAATATCATAAAACACTTTAGGTGGCATTTTAAATTATTATGATGGAGAAATATATCTTATCATTAATAAACAATAAGTTAATATTAAATTTCAAAGTAAAAAGAAAATCTTTTCATTTTTGATGTGCATTTCTTCAAACCTTGAGGCTTGCTAAACACTCCAAAGTACTTTCAAGACAACAAATTCACCATCTTAAAAGTACATGATGTATTCTTTATAGGTAAACTTGTTTCACAGTAAATTAGCCTAATGGAAATAAATGTTGAACATTTAAGGGTTGACTGAAAAAATACAAAGCCAACCTTACAAAAAGTTTAGTTAAAATATCAACGTTATGAAGTGGAACCCTCTTAATTATCAATCATGTATGATTAAAAAATTTAAAGAATATGTAAACCTTGAAAACTTTAAAAATATAAAAATAAATATTTAATTATAATAAGCTTAATAAGATAGTAGAAGAATAAATGTAAACAAATAACAATAATTTATTTTTTATTATTAAGAAAATATTTGCGAATTTTAAAATAAGATAAATTAAAACAGTGTAATATAATAAAGTCAAAGAAATTACAAGATCATGTGATAGGAGATTTGGAGTTGCCTAACGAAAAACATAAAGAAATGATAAAAATTTTATAAACGTATTCAAAGACACTAAGAAGCTCAACATAATATCTTTAATCTTTAAAGCAAGTATAAATAATAATATCTCAAAAAACATGCCAAAATGTGTGAAACTAAAATATTTAAAAATATATAAAAGTATATTTAATCATAAAGGCCTCATCAAGATGAGTCCAATGGCTTTTATATCTTATCTATTAGATATTGTTTAAACTTACTATGAATTACAAAAATAAAAAACATAAATAATAATAAATTATTTCCTTAATTTTAAGTAAAAATATATTATTGTTGAAAATGAGAAAAAATTTAGTAATTTAGTGCAACAAAATCTTACTAAGGTAAAGGTCACATGGAAAAAGAATTAGAGTTTCATTTTAACATAACCAAATTTTCAGGACAAATTTAAAGAAACGAAAAAAACTTTATAAGAAACATATGCTCCATGATACTAAAGGCATTGAGTGAATATTCGTCATAATCAAATCATGTATGAATCAAAATGTCTAGCAAAGAATTCTTAAACCTTGGAAAACAAAATATTTAAAATTTTTTAAAAGTTTAATTTGTTTAATTGAGCAATATTAAAGTAATGTAATAAACATAAACCAAAACAATGTAATGGTGACATAATAAAATATTTTAAGTTGTGTAGTAATATAATAAAATAAAATAAACTTTTCCAAAAAATGTTATAAATTGTTTACGAAAGTTGTTCTCTAAAAATAAGATCAAGTGGAACATTCTTCATAGTTAAATGAATTATGAATTAAAAGCTCAAACATATCTTCAAAAACAATATAAAATAATGAATTTAAAATAATTAAAATTAATATTTAATTGGATAAAGCTTACTAAGATAGTCCAATAATGTTTGTTATGTCCCTATCAAACAACATTTGGATTTGTTACAAATCACAAAAGTTAAGAGGCATAAACATTAATCTGTTATTGTTTAAATTTTAATTAAATATATAATAAAATAAGAACAAGATTAACTAAAGTAATGAATTCTGAGAAAGGTAAAGAGATTTGCTGGTCACAAAGTAATTTTTATTTACAAAGGAATATTACAAAATAAAAGTGGACAATTTGGAGAAAGGAGAGATATTATTGGAAAGTTGCTTGCCATTATCCTAAGGAGATCAAATATAACATCCTTGATGTGAAATAAGGTTTTATGTTAGATGTTTCATAAAGTCTTCAGAAATACTTCACATAGAACTTTTTAAAAAGTTGACAATGATTATTTACTTTGATAGGGCTTATTAAGTTGAGTATAGTAATGTTTGTTTCATCACCATCAAACATTGTTAAAAACAACTAAATTACCTTTGCTAACAAGCACAAATGGTAACAAATAAAACTTTTAATAATATTATTATTTTATTAAAACTAAAACAAGATAAAATGCATAAATGAAATCTAGATAAATCAAAGCAACATGATGGTCATACTAAATGGAGATTTAGAGTTACATAGTAATATGAATAATTAAAGTAAAACATTTGAAAAAAATGAGATAATAGTATAAGTAAACTACAATCCAATACACTTAAGCGGTAGAGTATTACATCCTTGACAACCAAGTAAAATACATACCAAAAATATGTTGTAATACTTGTAAAAATTGATGATAATGAAGAATATAAAAATACAATTTTAAATAGTAAATTAAGGAAATCTTGATGAAGTGAATCCAGCCCAATTTGTTTCATTTTGACCATAGGTCGCTTGGAATTACTGTAAATTACCTAGGTAAACAACCATAAGGAATAATTTTTTATTATTTCCTAATTCAATAAATATTTATAAAGTATTAAATGGGATAAATTAACAATTTAATAAAACCAAATAAAAGAGTTAAAGTGCCATAGAAGAAGATATTTAAAATTACATAATGATGTAACAAATCAATGTGACAAATTGGAAGAAATGAGATAAATTTTATTAAAAAGTCACAATCCATGATATTTTATACATAAACTTTAACTTCATTGGCCAGAAACCTTGTACAAATAGAAAATCACTCATACACCATATAAAAAATATAAAATTAAATATTTAAAAATATTTTAATGAATAATTAATTAGATGAAGCTTACTAAGAAAAATCAATGATGTTTATTTCATCTAAATCAAAAATTGTTTAGAATTATTATGAATAACCAAATAAAAAAAGCATAAATGACAAAAAATTGTTTTATTATTATTAAGTAAATTTATACTATAGTTGAAATGGAATAAATTAATGCTATCTAACCAAATCAAAGTGATAAAAAATTATTATTTTAATATCAGAAAAGTAAGGCAATGTAATTGTCACACCATGGGAAGTCTTCAATTACATAACAATATAACTAAACAAAAACGAAAATACTTGAGTAAATGACAAAATTATATTAAAAAGTTGCATTCTAAGAAGATAAGAAGATTGAGTACAACATTCTGGATAACCAAACTAGGTACAACTCAAAATGTCACACAAAACAAACAAAAAATAAAGAAAATTAAGTTTTTAAAAATAGTTTACTGAATATCTAATTAGATAGACTTTACCAAAATATGCCAAACCACATTTATTTATCTCAATAAAACCTAGTTCCAATTACTATGAATTACTAGAGTAGATAACAACTAATAATAATTAATTTGTTTTTACAATAAAGTAAATATATATTCAATAAAATTGAAATAAAAAATTAAAATATATAATATTGCCAAATCAAAGGAAGAAAATTAAAGAAATTAGTTTAATTGTATAAGAAAGTTCCATTTTAAGGTATTAAAGAGATTAAACGTGACATCATCAATCATCAAATAATGTACAAGTTAAAATATCTCATGAAACATTCCAAAACTAGAGTAAATAAAATAAATTATACAAGAAAGTTGAAATCAACGATACTAAGGAGATTGCGTCATAAACCATGAATCATCACATCATGTACAAATCTAAATGTCTCGTATAGCATTCTAATACCCTAAAAAAATGAAACATGTAAAAATGTAGAAATGAAATTTTGAGTAGATATAGATCGCCGAGGCGACTACAATGACATTTGTTACATCAAAATCAGACTATGTTTGGAATTGTTGTGAATTTTCAATATAAATAAGAAAAAATATCAACAAATTATTTTTTTAATGTTATTTAAGTATATATTAGAGGTAAAATATGATAAGTTGAAGTAATATAACCTAATTGAATCAAAGCAAGGTTGAGGTCATGAAAAGTGATCCAGTGTTACATACTAACAAAATAAAATCAAAGTAAAAAATTTAAAGTAAAGAGATTAATTTTATAAGAAGTTACATTCGATGGACCAAAGTGAATGATGGTAGCATCCTTAATCAACAAGTAAGATAGAAAAAAAGCTTTGTAAAAATGGCAAAACACCCAAAAAAATATTTGAATATAGAGAAAGATATATTTAGTTCGTTAGAGTTTGTTGAGACAAATGCAACAACATTGATTTCATATGTGTCAAAACAACTTTGGAATTACTAAAAGTAACCTAAGAAAATAAAGCATAAAGAATGATAAATTAATATTTTAATATTAAGTAAATATACATTAAAGCTGAAAAGAGATAAATGGATTCAATTTTATTTAACAAAATCAATGTGATGTAGTGGTCACAAGAGAGCAGGTTAAAAATCACATAGTAATATAAGCAAATAAAAGGAGAAATTTTGAACAAATAAGATAGTTCCATAGGAAAGATGTATTCCAAAGTACTGTGGATATCAATGCTAACATCATCGACCATCAAATCAAGTAGAAATAAAAATGTCTCACAAAAAGTGCTAAAACCTCGTATAAAAAATATTTTAAAATATAAAAATATTACTAAATTTGATAGTGCTTCAACATCATCTAGTTTCTTGACTATACCTCATTTCAAATTACTATGAATAGAAAAGTAAATAAACACAAATAATTAAAAATTATTATTTTAAAATTAAAGTAAATATATTTTTAAGTTGAAATGACTTAAAATGAGGCAATATATTATAATCAAAACAAATCTATGCCTTTGTCATACCAGTTGAGACTTACATTTACTTAATAATGTTACTAAATCAAAGTAAAACATTTTAAGAAACTAGTGAAATTCTACAAAAATGTTGCATTGCAACATACTAAGATCGAATGTAAACTCCTAATCAGTTAAATCAATTATAATTAGAAAGATCTCGTAAAGCATGGCAAAATTTTTTAAAAACATATTCAAAAATAATAAAATAAATATTTCATTGTATAGAGCTCATCAACATGTGTTCAATGATTTTGGTTTATTCTCAATCAAAACTCATTTGTAATTGTAGTGAATTACTAAACTAAATAAACCTAAATAAAAATAATATTAATTTTATATATTTTAAATTTAAAATGAGATAAATTAATTGAATAAAATGAAAAAAGTAAAAAAAACATGATGAAAATTATGCGTAAACATTAAACTCTACAATGCTAAGCTTATCGAATGTTTTATTGTGGATCTTTGAATTAGATAAAAATCCAAATATCTATAAAGCATGCAAAAATCCTCGAAATTAAATCTTTAATTTATTATAGAAATTAAAAATTAATATAAAAATAAAAAAGTATAAATAACATCAAATTATTTTTTTAATATTAAGCAAAAAATAAAATAAAACTAGAAAATATTAACTAAAGCAATCTAATAAAACCAAATCAAGTTAATATAAAGGCTAAAAAAAGAAGATATACGATTATTTAGTAAAATAAGAAGATCAATGTGAGAAATTGAAAAAATTAGATAAACTATGTTGGAAAGTTGACTAATAAGATCAATTGTAATATCCTTTGTCATTAGAAAAGGCATGAATCCATCTGACCTATAAATAGAGATAAAAAACCAAGGAAAATAAGATATTTTGAAAACATGAATTAAAATTTAATAGACAGAGCTTGTTGAGACTACTCTATCAAATTTTGTCTTGTCACGATCAAACTTATTCTAAAATTACTCTTAATTACAAAATTAATCATGAAAAATAATTTTGATTTAAATGTTAACTAAATAATTAGCAAAACAAAAATAAGATGAATTAATGTAATATAACTACGTATAAGTGATTTAAAGGCCAATTGACAAAAGAATTAGAATTCTATTTAAATATAACAAAATTAACTCAAAACATTTGAACAAATGAAATATCGTCTGTACAATAGTTGTATTCCAAGATATTAAAAAAGGTCAAGTGTGATATCTTCCATCGTTAAATCTGGTATAATTAGAAATCACTCATAAAGCACAAAAAATGTTTACAAATTTAAAATTTAAAATTATTAAATTGAGCTTTTTAGTTTGAGGGAGCTCATCAAGATGAGTACAAAAACCTTTTGTTCCACTCGATTTGATTACACTCTTAATTACTATGAAATAAAAAATTAAATAATAAAAAATGATTAAAAATTAAAAATTTAGTTTTAGATTAGTATATTTCAAAGTTGAAAAGATATAAACTAAGCTAATTTAATATTACCAAATCAAAGTGATGCAATTCTTACATGAGATGAGTTTTTGAGTTTGTTAGTAGTAGATTAACTTTAAAGCTAAAAATTAAAAAAAATTATACAAATTGGACATGATTGTTCCATTCCAACGTGCAAGGAAGAGCAAATGTGACATCCGTGATCATCATATTTAAGTGGAAATCAAAATGTTGCTTAATGCATGCCAAAAAAAAGGAAAATATAATATTGAAAAAGATAGAAATAAATATTAAGTTTGATAAATCTCTTTGAAATGTGTGCAATGATGTTTACTAATTCAATAACATAGGTCATTTAGAATTATTAGAATAAAAACATTTATAGGAATAATATTAATTTATATATATATATATATATATATGAAAGAAAAAAAGGATAAATTGAAAAAAATGAAATATAACAAAATAAATATGGCATAGAGATCAAATGAAGAAAGATTTAAGTTTTCACAATAACAAGAAAAATTTAGAGCAAGCAAATTTGAGAAAAAATACAAATACTACTAGAAAGGATTACTCCAAGATAATAAGGAGATCAAGTGCAACATTCTTAATCATTAAATTATGTGCAAAGTAAAATATCTCATAAACTGTGTCAAAACTATAAAAAAAGCCATTTCAAAATACATAAAAAAATTAGTTATTTAATTAGATGGAGCTTATCAACAGCAATCAATCAACATTTGTTTCATTTTTATCGTACATCATTTTCAATTAATTTAATTTCCTAAAATATGTAAGATCAAATAACATGAAATTATTATTTAAACATTAACTAAATATATATCAAATTACATGAGAGAAGAAATATAGTATCATAATAACATAACTAAATTGAAATAAACATTTTGAAGGCATTAGATAAATTGCATTGAAAAGTTATATTCTAAGATGCTATGGAGTTTAAAAAGGTATTCTATATCTTGAAATTACGTACAAATTAAAATTTCACATAAAACATTCCAAAGCTCTAGAAAATAGAACATTTAAAAATGTGTCAATGAATAAATATATATCACAGTTGAATTGCAATATATTTAGGAGATTGAGTGTAATATTCTCAATGGTCAAATTAGGTATGAATTAAATAAAGTAATTAGGAATGGAGAAAACCTTAGAAAATAAAAGTTTTTAAAAAATGTAAGGGAATATTTAGCATGATAGTGCTCATCAAGATAACCCTAATGATATTAGTTTTATCTCATGAGGATTATATTTTGGCTTACTATTACTTTCTTAATTAAAGCAATATAATATAACTAAAGTAAAATGATATAGTTGTCACACGAGAGTAGAATTTGAGTTTTATAGTCATAAAGAATGTAAAAGGGAGAAATTTGAAAATTTGTGATAATTTATGTAATAATGTGCACACAAAGATATTAAGGAGATAAAACGTAATGTCCTCAATCATTAAATCATGGACGAATCAAAATCTCTCTAAAAGTACATCAAAATTGATAAAATTAAAATACCTAAGAAATATTAAAATCAATATTTAATTTGATTAACCTTCTTAATAGAAGTTCAATGAAGTTCTTTTCATCTCGATAAAATGTCATTTAGCTTTATTATGAGGAAGGTATGTATTAAAGCTAAAATAAAATGACTTGAGGTAATGTAAAATAAATAAATCAAAGCAATGTAAAGGTTGCTCAAGAAGCAATTTAATATTAAACAATAATATAAACAAAATTGCAAGAAATGAGTAACTATAAGAGAAAGGAACATTCCTTGATACTAAAGTGATCAATAATAACATCCTCAATCTTTAAATCATGTACAAATTCACATGTGCCTAAGGTACACAAAAATGCTAAAGATTGCCATTTAAAAATATAAATGCAAAAATTTAGTTAGGTAGAGGCTCTTAAGAATAGCACAATGATGTTTATTTTGACTCAATCAGTCCTTATTATAAATTAATAAAAATTAAAATGTAAATAATTATAAATAAATACAAATTGTTACGTTAATAATGAAATAATTAATAATAAATATAAAATGAAATAAATTAAAGCAATTCAATATAACTGAATCAAAGCAATATGAAGTTCACATAGGAGGAGTTGGAGACTTTTAAAAAAATGATCAAATCAAAGTAAAAGCAAACTAAACAAAATAGGAAAGAATCTAGGAAACCTACATTTAGGATGCTAAGTAGATTGAGTACAATGTCATGAATCTCCAAATTAGGTTTTAATCAAAATTCCTCATAAAGAAGGCAAAAACAATAGAAAATAAAATATCTAAAAAACCAAAAAAAATATTTATTTGTATGAAGCTTGTAAATATATGTCTATGGACATTTATTTTATCTCTATCTAACCTTTTTTTAAAGTTTCACTAATTACTAATATAAGTAAGCATAAATAATAATACAATATAATATTAATGTTCTATAAATTTGCAAAATAACTAAAATAAGATAAATTTAGTCAATTTAATATAGCCAACAAATAGTGATGTGAAAGGACACTTGAGAGGACTATAAAAGTGTCATAGTAATAGAAGAAAATCAAATTCAAACATTTGAAGAAATAAGATAAGCCATATGAGAAGGAGCTCATCGAGAAAACTATGCCAACTTTTACTTCAACATCACCGACCTCAATTGCGATTATATCGAATCTCTACAACAAACAAGCATAAATAAATATAAATTATTTTTTAAATATTAAGTATATATATATATTGAAATTTAAATAAGACAAATTGAAGTAGTATAATATCACCAAATTAAAGGGATTTAAAGGCCACACGAGATGAGATTTAGAGTTTCATATTAATATAATAAAATCAAAATAAAAATTTATAGAAACAATAATAATTTTATGATAAAGTGAAGTAAAATAAGTATGTTAAATTTTAAATAATGGGATGAATTAATGGTTTTAAAATATTCTTTCAAATTTTTTATAAATTTTTTTTAAAAAAATTCTTTATAAAGCAATCTATATCTATAGAAAGCCATAATTTCTAATATATTAAGTTATAATTTTTTTAATAAAAAAGAGAATAAAAGTTGAAATGGTACTTTAAAATATTTTAGGTGATTCTTTTCAAACTAAAAGCTACATCCACAACCCAAACAAAAGTCTAAAACAGCTCCACTATTAAATAGCTATACAACTTAAGGTATTGTCTTATAGTTTATCTCTAAGGTATTTCACGTTTTTTCTTCTAGCTTGCCTCAAACTTATTTGCTTTTGAAGGTTCAACTATGATGTGCGATGACCCCAACTAAGTTTTGTAAGAGTTAAAACCAATCTTGGGCGTTCACAAAAGTTAGGCCACCTGCACAAAAAGGTAATACAAAAATATATGAAGAAATAAATTTCCAATAAAAAATTGCAATATTTCTCATACTTGATAATGAATAGAGAAGTGCATGAAGAGCTTATATTTTTACTGAGAATTAAGAAAAAGAAAGCTTTGAAGATTTGGGATAACTTGAAGAATTTGTAATTTTGAGTAATAGTAAGCTATAAGCGCTACATGAAGAATGTTGTGCTTGTAGAGTATGATTGACATCTTAAATTTTTTCTTTAGGTTCTTTAGTCATTTGATGAATATGTTAAGATTATATGGAAAATTGTTTGTCATGTATAGCAAAAAGCAAAAAAAAATATTTAAAAATTTTCTACAAAGGGGATATAATATTGTTTTTTTAAATAAAAGGTTATAATGCTTGTTTCAAAATAGCTAACACGATGGCTCAAATATTAGCTAGTTCATTAGCTATTAAAGGATATCAACGGTTGCCAGTGGATTCCATTCAAGATGTTCAAGATCAATAGTTCAAGGGCTATTAAAGATGGTGAGCTACAGATGATAGATAAACATGGATTACATCTATGCCATCACATCAAGTTGGGTGAGTTTAGGATTGTTCGATAAGTCAATGGAAAATGCAAGAATAATGTCAAATATAGATTTCAAAAAGGAATGGTTTAGGATATCTAAAGGATAGATATGTCAAAAAGCGGAAACTATTAGGGCTATCCAATTAAGTTGGATGTGATTTTTCTCATTTTGTTATAGCAACAATGCAAAGCTATAGGCAACATGATTATAGCTATCTCATCAAGGATTAGATGAGAGAATTTGCCTATTATTTAGGTGTTTAGATGGTAAAGAACTTTTTTGTGACATTACAGGTGATGAGGACGTTTCTAACTTTTTAATATCTTTGTGGATGATAATGCAAGCTTAATCATGGGCTAACTCCTACCTTATGATTCTGGGATTCCACCAGTCTAGCCACTTGTATGCTTATGAGTTCATCATGCTAATGGGTCTGACGTAACCAATTTTCAAACCTAATTAGTGAAGCTTGATCCTTTGCCATACCCTAGCCAGGTTCAAAATGCACAATGGCAAAGATCAAGCTCAACTGGAATTCATTCCTCATGTTTCCTGAGAAAATGTTTGAGCATACTCATTCAAGCTTGGTTAAACCATAAGCTTTAAGCTAGACCACATACATGGAATTTTGTTTAAGATATTTTTTTCCTTTTTAATTATTAAAATTTTAATGAAATTAATTTTCTTAAATAATTTTAAAAAATTAATAATTGAGTTAGTATGAAATTTCTATTAGATGGATATGTAGTTTTAACCTAGAAAAAGGACTAAAAGACTCAAAAATGGAATCTTTTATGTTTCTTAAATCAAGAAATAGATTGAAAAAATTCTGATGACTAAGTACGATTTCAAAAGACTAAATGATTTAAAAATGGAATCTCAAGTTTCCAAAATGAAGGAATAGTTCTCGTTGGATTTGAAGAAATTTGAATATTAAACTAGATCATATAATTAATAATTAATAAAATAAAATTCTATTTCATAGTATAAATAAAACCTTTTCAAATGTAATGTGTATGCCTTAAAATTTTGAAACTTACCAAATTCTGTAAGGTTGTTTGAAAATCACTTATTCAAAATTTTTAATAGTGAATGTTATGTTCTTTATGGTTAAGCCTTTTCCCACTAAACAATAAAATTAAAACAAAATACTAAAAATTTATAGCTTGACTCAATAAACACAAGTGCAACCTAAACATCTCCACCTTTTTTTACCATGGCATCATAAACATATTTAGAAAATAAATCTCTAGCTTTTGGCCACACTTTACATTAACCTCTTTGTTCTCTTATTGTATGGTTTTTTCAACATTAATAAAGTCATGTAATAGTTAAAACATTATGCATGTGCTCAAAAGAAGATATATTTTTATGCCCTGAAAACTAAACCTATGACACTAGAAATTTTTGCATGGTCACGAAAAGAAAGTTTTACTTTTGAATTACAATTTTCTTTTTCGAAGAAGAAATCTAAATAGTCAATGGAATCCTTTGCAACACAAGCTTGAAGTAATTTATCTTCCTTTTCTCATCTTTTTTCATGGCAATGTTTAGAAGTTAAATTTTTTCTTTATAAATATTTTTCAACTTTTTATTTGTGGTCATTATGGAGATTAAAGAATTAATAACTTCTATGAAATTATTCCCATGAACTTTATAACGGCAAGAATTATCCTTGCAACTTCTTCTCCACTACATGTACTTGATTTATCATTCTTTGCCATTAAAGAGCCATTCCAACATCCTTATATTTTGAAGTTGTAGCCTCAAAATCTTTTAATGTAATCCAAGTAGTCTAGAGAGGTTTCTTCTTCTAAATTCTCTTCTTTTTTTTTCTTCCATCCTTTTTTGTAATCATGTTGTGGACTTTTTTGTTGAGCATGCTTGGTTTCACCACGTTCATAAGATTTTGGCACCTTTTTCCTTCCTCTTTTTCTTTTATCAATTCTTATTTACAAAAGTTTTGTCCAAATTTTAAGCTCAATCTTCTACATGAAAGTTTAACTCCTCTTCTAAATCAATACAAGAGATGGATGTCACATCCAATGATGTTTGGGTGGTCTAAATGCCCATATATCTTTCCTTGCTTCTTTCTTTAGCTAGCTTCTTGAAGCCTCCTCTTCAACTCTTCTGGTCATCTCAATCTTTATCATCAATTGCTTCCAAAGTAACTCATCTAACATTAGTTTATTTATGTCCTTGACTACTTTTATTACCATAAAAAGAGGAGCAAACTCTTTGGGTAGAATTCATATCATCTTTTTAATAAGATCTTCATTAGTAAAAACTTTTCCAAGATTTGCTAATCAATCACTAATATTTGTAAATTGCATAAAAATTTTCTTCATAGATTTTCTCAAATGCATTTCTGAAGCACCCATAATTATCTGTAAGCATATTTTTTTGGCATATTTAACTTATGAAGTTCCTTCAAAATTTACTTCTATCAATTCTAAACTTCATGTGCTCTACATAAGTTTAGAGCTTGATTAAATTTACTAGGTGACTGCCCTAATGATGGTTGTTCACTACTTTATCATTTAATTGTGCCATTCTCATATGGTTACAAGTAAATTCACAAACTAGATTAATCTCATTAGTGCAATAATGCTTACATAAATCACTTTGATTGGTTTTTGCTTCTTATAGTTCAAAGTTAGGTTTCTTATGAAAATTCTAAATCTTTTTTTCCAATATAAAAAAAATTCCCCTTTAAATAACATGGGGTATCTATGAGATAACCCTTCATTTAATGAGTCACAAATATAAATCTTGGGTGAAGTCATGTTGAAAAATTAAAAGTTTACAAAAAAAACTTAAATATTTTGATAAGAGCAAAAAAAGAGAGATTATAATTAAAATTTTTATTAAATAAAAACAAAAAATTAATTAAATTAAACAAAACAATTAAAACACATATGATAGATCATCCAAGCAATTTGAATGGAATTTATTGTTCAAAATATCTTTATAAATATAATTTGGTCTTCGTAGAAAAGCATTATTTACAGTTATTCTAATTCATAAACACAATTTTACAAATGTGGGATTGGCCAACCTAAAATGGGGAAATAAAAATTAACATGAAATAAATTTTGGTTAAAAGCATATAACATTTCCTATAGCTATTGTAGTGTAGAAAAAGTGGTAAGGAGCAGTACATTATGAAGAAAAGTGAGATAATAAAAGCTTAAAAGATTGAGACTTAATTGGAAGAATCTACAATTCGTAGCACAACTATGTCAATGGTCCTACCACGAGAATTTTTACCACCAGAATGCGATACAACATTTCTTTGAGATCTTAATGTCTTATTCACATTAATTAGTAATTTTCATGAAGATATCTTTATAATGAAAAATATTTTTCATACCCATTAGAAAATAGAGGAGAAGCTATTGTGAAATCTTTTAAAAAATAACAAAAAAAAATTTCTAAATAAATTAAAGTATTTCCTCCAAAATAGCAAGTGAAACTGCACAAAGAATAGGCAACAAATTTTTTGTTATATGGGATTGATCAATTTGGTTGCATCTAGGGAAGATGTTCTCGATCATTTGACCAAGGGTTACAAAAGTAGAGGAGTTAGAGAAGGTTGGATCAAGACTAACTTGATCTTGGCCATCTAACGAAGTATGGCGAGTTTTGGATCCTTCTCTTAATCAATGATAAAAGAAAAATCGATCATAACTAATGGATTCAAAAAAGATAGATCTGGGCCATCTAATTCATTTATAGCTAATTCAAAAAGAGAAATGAATTAAAGCCATATGATTAACTTGATCGTGATCTTTCTCATATGATTCATGGATACAAGTAAAAAATATAAGTAGGCATGTTTGTAGTCTTCGAATTAGAGATAAGATGGGAGAAAATGCTGATCCTTTGTGCAATGATGTAGGAAAGACATTTGGCTACTTGCTTAGGAGGAAAAAAGTTTTTGATCTTTGTATTATCTTTCATAGGATGATAATATGATTTGCCATAAGGTTAACTCCCATATATGATCTTAGGATTTAACCATCTAGGTTACTTGTATGCCAACAAGTTTAATATGGCAATGGGTTTAACCTATATTATTTGCATTCTTGATCTACCCAACCTTATCCATTTCCTAACATTACCAAATTTTAGGATGCCCAATGGCCATGATCAAGCACCACCTGATTAAGTTCTAGTAGTCTCTTAACCAAATGTTTGTGTGTACATTTTTTGGCTTCTTCAGCCTAAGAGCTTTGAACTTGGCATTTACTTTTGTTGTGCCTTAACATAGTTTTTACTTTTTTAATTAAGAAAATTTAAACAAAATTTTTTTTCAAATTCAAATAAAGTTTAATAGTTGTCAAAATATAGAATTTGATAACTATGCATAAGTATAATTTAATAAAAAATATTAATAGATTAAGAAATGGAATAATATTTGTTTCTTAAATCAAGGAAAGGATTAAATAAATTTGTATAGCTAGGTAGGCTTTTAAAAGATTAAAAGATGTAATAATGGAATTCTATGCTTCAAATATCATGGAATTATTCAAGTGGCATTTGAAAGTGTTATGATAAAGAAGTATGCCCTATGATTAATAATAAATAAGCTAATATTATATTTCATAATAAAAAAGAAAATATTTTCAAAATTGATGGGCATGTCTTAGCTACCTGATGCTTCATGAACACTCAAAAGTACTTTAAAGACCATTAATTCACCATCTTTAAAAGTGTATGGCTTATTATTTACAAATAAACTTGTTTCACACTAAACAAGCCCATTAGAAAAAATGAAAAGTATCTAAGGCTTGACTCATCAAATATGAAGCAATCCTATTGAAAGTAGCATTGGAAAAATATTTAGGTTATTGAGCATAACCCCCTCAACTGTCAAATCATGTAAGATGCAAAGTAACTCTTAAACAATGTCAAAACCTAAAAAAATTTAAAAATAGATATTTAATTCAATGTAACTCAATAAGGTCCAATGAGTCCAATGGGTTTCATCTTTATTGGATATCATTTTAATTTACTATAATTTACAAAATCAAAATAGAATAAATAACAATAAATAAATTATTTCTCTAATATTAAGTAAAAATATATTTACTTAAATGTGAAAAATATTGGTAATGTTGTATAGCAAAATAATGCTAATATAAAGGCAATGAGACAGTAGAGTTAGGCTTTTATTTTATTATAATCAAATTTAGGTGCAACATTTAAAGAAATAAAAAAACAACATATCAAAAATTTATATTCCACAATAGTCAAAACATAGAGTAAAAGATTCATCATTGTTAAATCATTTATGAATCAAAATATCTAATTAAGCATTCCTTTATCCTTGAAAAAAATATCTAAAATACAAAAAAATATTAAGTGGGATGGAGCTCATCAAGACAAGTCTAATAATATTTTTTCGTCTCGATTGAACCTCGTTCAAAGTTACTATGATTTATCGAAGTAAATAAATACTAATTAAAATAAGTTGTTATTTTAGTAGTATACATATATATATATATAAGCTGAAATGAGATATCTTGAATTAAAATGATATAACCAATGAAAAACATGTAAGTGCCATACGAAAAATTTTAGATTTAAATAGTAATGCAACAAAATAAATGTAAAACATTTGAAGTAATAACAATAATTATATAAGATAGGCCATTCCAAGATACTAAATATATCAAATGCAACATCTTCAATTGAGAAATCATGTACTAATTAAATTTTCTTCAAAAAATCGTAAAAAATCAAGAAAATAAAATATTTAAAAATTTATAAATTAACATTTAATTGGATGAAACTCATCATGATTAGTATGATGAATGTTTGCTTAGCTTCAATTGAAACATGTTTTGAATTATGACAAATTGCTAAATTAATTAAGCACAAATAACAACAAATTATTGTTTTAATAATAAGTAAATATATATTAAATAGGAAATGAGAAAATTTGAAGCAATGTAATTTAAGAAAAACAAAGGCATGTGCAGAGCACAAGTTGAGAATGAGAGTTAAATAATAACTAAACCACATGAAAGCAAAACAATTGAAGAAATGAGATAAAGTATGTACGAAAATTTCATTATACAATACTAAAGAGATCAAGGTTAACATCCTTGATCATTTGTTAAGCTTGCGTCAACGAACTCTATACAATTAAATGTCCATTTTTATATTTTTATTTTTTCTTTATAGTTTTGGTATATTGTGTGAGTAATTTTGATTCATAACTAATTTGATGATTGAGAATGTTATCCTCGAACATCTAATTGAAATAAATCATAGTAATGTAAAGGACGCATGAGAACAGTTGGAATTTAATTACAATTAACAAAAATCTGTACAAAACATTTTATGAAATTAAAAAATTGAGAAAAAAATTTGCATTGCAAGATACCTAAGAGATTGAGCATAATATCATCAAGCATCAAATCTTGTATTAATTGGAATGTCCAATAAAGCATGTCTAAACCCTAGAAAAAATATCTAATGATATAAAAAAATTAGTTTGATAGAGCTTAACAAGATGAGTTTGGTGATGCTTTTTTAGTTTTGGCAAAATGTTGTTTATAATTATTTTAATTAACAAAATTATGAACATAAATAATAATAAAAGAATTTTGTAATATTAATAAATTTTTTTATTATATTTAAAATGTCTTATATTGAAGCTACGTAACATAACCAAATCAATGCATGTAAATATCACACGAGAGGATATTTATTGTTTTATAGTAATATAAGCATCTCAAAGTAAAAAATGTGTAGAAATGATACAAATTATACAAGAAAGTTACATTCTAAGATACTACGGAGTTCTCGTGTAACTTCTAATGATGAAATCAAGTATAAATCAAAATATCTCACAAAGCATTCCAAAATCTTAGAAAAAATATTTAGAAATTTTACAAGAATATTTAATTGGATAGAATTCGTCGATATGAGTCTAATGACGTTTGTTTCATCTCCATTGGGCCTTTCTTGAAATTACTTCAAATTATAAAATTATTAAAGAACAAATAACAAAAAAAAATTATTTTCTTATTTTAAAATATTAATTAAAGAAAAAAGGAGGTTCATTGAAACAATACTATATAAGCAAGTAGAAGCGATATAATGGTTGCATGACATAATAGTTAGAGTAATATAATAATGCAATAAAATGAAAGAAAAAAAATTCAAAAAATCAAATAATTATACTAAAAAGTTTCATTCCAAAACACTATGGAGATGGAGCATAAATCCTTAAGTTTCCAAATGTCTTATAAAGCCTACAAAAATATTAGAAAGAATTGAATAATTTTAAAAAGGAATACTTGAGTGGATGTACCTTATCGTGATGAACCCAATGACTATTATTCCTTCGAAATTGAACATTGTTGTAATTTACTTTATTTATCAAATGAAATAAAAAAATAACAACAAATTAATATTTTAGTAATAAATAAATAAATATTAAAGTTAAAAAAAATAAATATAGGCAATTTAATGAAAAAAAAAAATTACATAAAATACAAATAAGTGAAGACATATTGTTAAAGGGCTATAAAATATGCCAAACTTTTAAAAAAACACTTAAAAATACAAATAGAATATTTAATTCGATGGCACCCAGTGAGTTGATTGTAATGATGCTTATTTTGTCTTAATCAGACATTGTTTCTAGTTAAAGCAAATTGCAAAGGAAATTATATTAAATTATAATATTTTTTAATATTAAATTGAGATTTAATAATATTGAAATAATAAAAATTGAAGTAATGTAATATTACAAAATCCAAGTAATATAAAGAGCACAGATGGGAAGATTTAGAATATCAATATGATATATTGATAGTAAAAAGAAAACTTTGTAGAAATGAGACAAATTATTAAGGGAATTTATATTCAAAATTACTAAGATCAAGTTTAACAACCTTGATCATCGAATTGATTATGGTTCATAATGACTTCCAAAGGGTTCCAAAACCATGAAGAAAAAAATAATAAAAGGGAGAATTAATATCAAATTTTATTGAGCCCTTTGTGATAACAAAATAGCAAATAAGCAGAAATAATAATAATTTTTTTAGTAATTACTAAATACACATTAAAGATAAAACAAGATAAATTGATGCATTTATATAACTAAAACAAACTAATGCAAAGGTCATATAACAGGAGATTTAGATTAACATATTAATATATCAAATCAAAACAAACCATTGAATGAAGATATTGTTTGAAAGAATTACATTCTAAAATACTAAGAAGATAGACTGTAGCATACTCGATTGTCAAATTAGGCATGAATAAAAATATCATGTAAAATGTGTCGGTACTCTTAAAAAACTATTTAAAAATAACATAACTAGTTTATAATTGCAAGGACATCATTGAGTTGATTCGAATAACATTTATTTTAATATTATCTAAATATAACATAACGCCAAAATAATAAAAAAATCTAGTTATGTAATATATCCAAACCATTGTGACTATTAGTAGCATAACAAAATTGACGAAAGTCAATTGAAGAAATGTGAAAAATAATCCCAAAAATTTTAATTAGATAATTTTCAAAAAATCAATTACAGCATCCCACAATGTTTAAACATTTGTGAAATGAAATACCAAATAAAGTTCTCAAAAATACAAGAGTATTAAGTATTTTAAATATAACAATATATAACTTGATGCAGCTCATTGAGAGAAGTCTAATGACATTTGTTTTCTCTAAATCTAATATTATTTATGTTACTATAAATTATAAAAAAAGTTAAAATTAAATAAAATTAATTTATTATTTGAATATTGAACATGTATTTGTTAACGTTAAAATGACACAAATTGAAGTTATATAATAAAGAAAAATAAAAGAATTAATGAAAATTAGCAAAATTTAGAGTTAAATAATCATATAAACAAATCAACAGAATCATTTTTGAGAAAAAAGATTTATTGTGAGGAAAGTGTAATCTCCTAGAACAAGTGTAATCTCCTAGATCATCAAATCAAATATGAATCAAAATGTTTATAAAAGTAGTAAAAAATACTTAAAATTAAAACTTTTTGAAAATTAATATTTAATTAGACATAACTCATTATGATAAGTAAAACAAGCATATGTTTTCTTCTCATTTTGCACTTATTTCAGATTAAAATTAATTAGAAAATTAATTAGTATAAATAATAATAAAATATTATTTAAATAAAAATTAAATATATTAATAATAAAATCAGATAAATTTAAGCAATATATTATAATTAAGTCAAAGATTTGCTTAGGCAAAAAGAGAAGAAAATGAGTTACATGGCAACAAAAAAATATTAAAATTAAAACTAAAACAAGATAAATTATATTACAAAGATTCTATCCATGATATTGAGAATATTGTGGATAAGATCATTAATGGTAAAATACAATACAAATTGAAATGTCTCATATAATGATCGTAAATACTTGAAAAATAAAAATGTTTAAAACTATAAAATGGATATTTAATGGCATGGAACGCTTCATGCTCAGCCCAATGACTACTATTTCAACTTGATTAAGCCTCCTTTCAAATAATTAAAATAGACCAAGTTAAATAATCTAAAATAATGAAATGTTTATATCAAAATTATTTAAAGTATGTATTGACGTCGAAATAAGACAAATTAAAGCAATATAATATAACAAAATACATGTTGCTTAAAGTTCATATCAAGGAAGATTTATCACTTAATAATAATATATCTAAATAAATATAAAAAATTTCAATGAGCTAGATAAATAATACAAGAAAGTTGCCATCTATAATTCATAGAAGATTGAGCATTACAACCTTATACAACAAGTCTTATACGAATTGAAATGTTTTTTGAAGTAGGGAAATTATAAAAAAGTATTAAAATGATAAAAATGGATTTTTAATTAGATACAGATCATCGAGATGAATGCAAGAATATTATTTTTGTCTACATCAGAAGTAATTTAGGATTGCTATAAATTATCAAAACTAATATTGATGGATAACAAAAAAAAATAATTACTAGAATATTAAGAAAAAATTTGTTGATTTTTAAATTAAATAAACTATACTGATATAATATAAAAAAATCATTGAGATGCAAAGCTCAAATATAGTAGATTTGGAGTTTCATAATAATATAAACAAAGTATCTTAAAACACTTGAAGAATTGAGAAAGATTACATGGGAAATTTGCATCACCAGATTCAGAAGTGATTAAACATATCATCTTTGATCATCAAGTCATGTATAAATTAAAATAACTATAAAGTGTGCCTTCCTTATAGAGAATAAAATCTTTAAAAATAGAAAAATAAATAATTAATTGGATGGAGATATATATTGCATAGATATATATTAAAGTTGACAGGGAGATAAATTTAAGTTGTGCAATATTCTCAAATAAATGCAATATAAATGTCATGAAAGAGAAACATTAGAGTTTCATAGTCATATAAGAAATAAAAAAGCAGATAATTAAGAAAAAATGTACAAAATAATTGCTTTGCTTAATACTAAGGAGATTGAGTGTAGCATTCTTAATCATAAAAACAAGATAAAAATCTTATAGCATCATAGAAAAAATATTTAAAAAATTAACATTAATATTTAATTTGATAGAGCTTGTCGAGATCAATCTAATGACATTTGTGGTCTTAATTGGACTTTGCTATAATTACTACAAATTAGACAACTAAGTAACAAGAAATAATAAATATTTTTGTTAAATGAAATTTATTAAAAATTTAAATAATATAGATTACTATAACGTAACATAACAAAATCAAAGATATATGATGGCGACCTAGTATAATACTTAGAGTTACACAGTAATATTACAATAGAAAATTAAATAATTTAGAAAAAATGAGAAATTGTATAAGTTAGTTTCATTTAAAGATATTAATTCAAAAGAGAATAAAGCCTCAATCTTCAAGTGAAGGATGATTCAAAAATATGACCCAAAAAATTAAAATATAAAAGTTTAAAAATTTTAAAAAATTAATATTTAGTTCCATAGATATTTTACCTTAATTGGAATTACTATGAATTAAAAAACTTTAGTAAGAATAAAAAATAATAAATTATTTTTTTGATATTAAATAAACATATAATAAAGTTTAATTGAGATAAATATAAGAATTTGTCAAACAACCAAATCAAGGATAGGTAGTGGTCAAATGAGGATAGATTTAGAGTTATGTAGGAATGAAATTAAAAACAAAGAGAAAAATTTAGAAAAATGTCTTATAATATTTTGAGTAATTGCAAGTCTACGTTACCATGGAAATCACAAGTATGATTTTTTATTACAAAATCAAATTTGAAAAAAACTACCTTGCACTACATGCCAAAACCATAAAAAATAAAGTATTTAAACATATTTTTTTGATATGTTAGAAAGAGATGAGTCCCATGGTGATTATTTATTCTCCATCAAGTCACACTTGAAAACAATGCAAATTACTAAAGTAAATATGCATAAGAAGCAGCAATTTAATATTTTAACATTATGTAAGTACATATTAAAATTTTAATTTGATAAATTAAAGCGAAATAATATTTCCCAATCAAAGACAAGTAAAGGTCACATTAGATGAGCGATAGAGTTGTATAGTACTATAGCGAAATAAAACAAAAGGAGAATCGACATAAATTTATGGAGTGGGAGGTCCTATTAAATAAAGGCACAAACCAAAATAAAATAAATTACCAAATTAATTTAAAAAAATTTAAATATTAAATAATAATATTTCCTTAAATTAAATAATTCTTTGTAATTTTTGAATTTATTATTATAATTTAAATTTAAATGTTATTTTAAAAAAAATTATATTAAAAATATAATTAAATATTTATTTAAATTAAATATTCAATAATAGTAATTTCATAAATTAAATTAGTTTTAATAATTTAAAATTAATTATTTCTTTTTTAATTTAAATATTAAATAAATATAAATAATAATATAATATTTTTTAAACATTAGGAAAAAAAATATTAAAGCTAAAATTAAACATACTAAAGTAATCTAATATAATAAGCTCAAAGTGAAATAGTTGAAAATTTGTGATAAATTATGTGAAAAAATTCAAATTGAAGATACAAAGGTGCTCTACAATAATATCCTCAACTTAACATTAGATATGAATCAAAAGACCTCATAAAACATGGCATAATATTTGAAAATAAAAAATTTGAAAATATAAAGAGTATATATTTAATTTTATAAGGACAAACAATCTTTGTGTTATCTTAATCGGATATGATTTTCCAAAAAAATGAATTGCTAATGAAAATAAAAATAATTTAAAAATCTTATTTAATAATTTTATTATTCAAAAAAATACATAAAAAAATTTAATGAGGTAAATTGAAGCATTGTAGTAGAACAACTTCGAAGCAACGTAAAGGTCAATCAGAGTGGCATTATAATTTGAACAAATGAAAGCAAAAGTTTCGAAGAAATTAGGCTAATTATATAAGAAAATTCCATTGCAAGGGTATATAAACAAAAGGAATAACAACTTTTTTTAAATAATATAAAAATATTTATTAATGATAAAGTGAGATAAATAGAAGCAATGTAACATAACTAAATGGAAGTGAGGTAAAGGCCAAATGGTGCTTCTTTCATCTCGATCAAACCTCATTCTAAAAAAATATTATTTTAATATTAAACAAATGTATTTTAAGCTTTAAATGATATAAATTAAGAAAATGTAATAAAATAATTTTAAAGTGATGTAAAGGGCACCCGAGTGGGGAATTAGAGTTTCAATGTTGTACAACAAAATAAAATTAAAAATTTCGAGGAAATTAGATTAATTGCATTGCAAAGTTCCAAATAAAGATACTATGAATGTTGAGTGTATCATCCTCAAAAATCGAAGCAATTGCAAATAAAAATGCCTTATAAAGCAATCCAAAACCATAGAAAATAAAGTTTTTAAAGATATAAAAAATATACATTTTTATACGGCATGTTGAGAAGAGTCAAATGATGGTCTTTTTTTTATCTCAATTAGGCATCATTTACAATTTATGCATGTACAAAGTGTTAATAAGCATTAATAATAATAAATTTAGAATGAAAACCAAATTCTACTCTCATGTGACCCTTTCATGAGTTTGATTTAGTTAAAATATATGGCTATATAATATCACATCTCTACTTTATTACATATTTTCTTAATATTTAAGTATTTATTAATATTTTTTTTTCTTAATTTTCTAATCAATAGTAATTCTAAATGTCATGTATTTTCTATTTAATAGATGTCTTTGCAATAATTTGGATTGGCTCTATACAATTGAAAATTCATCATCAAAATTTTGAATATTTTTGTTTTTATATCTTTGGCAAACATTATGATATTTTTTACTCATACTTGATTTGATAGTGAAGGATGTTATTTTATACTATTTAGTTAAATAGAATACAAATTTCTCAATCTATTTATCTATTTCATTTAATTTTGGTACTTTTATTTCATTATATTTCTATATAACTCTAATTCATCTCTCATGTGACCTACATATCACTTTCATTTTTATGTTATATAAGTTCAAACTTTCTCATTGAAGCTTTAATACATATATTCAAATAAATTTAAAATTATTATTTATTATTGTTTATATATATTTTCTTTTGAACAATACTCGATCGAGATAAAAGAATTATTGTTTGACTGATCATGTTTAGTTCTATCAAAAACAAATATTTAGTTTTAAAGTTTTAAATACTTTGGTTTCTTTTGCTTTGGTATTGCTAGAAAGTTATTTTAACTAGTACATGGTTTGATGATCAATGATGTTACTTAAGATTTCTCAGTATCTTGAAATGCTACTTTCAAAAATAATTCATCTTAGTTCTTCAACCTTTTGTCTTTGACTTCGTTAAATTACTATGTAACTCTAAATGTCTTGTCTTGTTGTCCTTATATTATTAATTATGCTTAATTTGAAATTTGATAATAGTTTCAAACAAGGTCCAATTGACATGAAACAAATGTTTCTAGCATCTCAATGAACTCTATCTAACTAATAACTCATTTAAATATTTTTTATTATACTTATGAGGCATATTTACTAGTTCATCATTTTATATTCTATAATGTTACACTTCATCACCTTAGTATCATGGAATTCAACTTTTCCAAATAATTTAAACGATCAAATTAAATTCCTTACCTTGATTTCACTAAATTGTTATGAAACTCAAATTCTTTACTTGTCTCACATTTATCTTCCTATGGTTAAGTTAAATTGCATTGCATAAATTTAACTCATTTTTGCTTTAATACATATTTTTAATACATTTATCATTTTTAATTTTTATTTTCTTATTAGATAACTCATAATAATTCCAAATGAGGTCTAATGTAGATAACTAAAACTTCATTAGACTTACCTCAATGATTATTGTCGAATAAAACTTTTTTTAAAAATTTGTAATCATTTCTTTCAAATATTTTTACATGCTTTATGAGAAAGTTTCATTCATATATGATTTTTAGATTGAGGATGTCACAGTTCATGTTAATATGCTAAAATACAATTTTTTTGTGTAATTTATCTCGTTTATCTTGAATGATGTTGTTACACTACACATCTTATCATGTTGCAGTGCTTTTTCTTGTGTTGTATTTCTCATTTGAACTTTAATATTTATTTACAAAATATTTATATAATTATTTTTTATTATTTAAATTTATTAATTTTGTAATTATAGGAATTAAAAATTTTGTTTAATTTGAAATTATGTTTTATCTTCTTCAAAATCTTTTATTTCCAATTATTCTTTCCTACTTTATAGAAAATATTTTTATACCATATTTGATAATAGAGGACATTACACATGATACTTATAGAATTTTGGAATTCAATATTTTTGGAAAACATATCATATTTCTTCAACCTTTTCACTATTGTTTTGTAATATTATTGTATAATTCTAAATCTCCTCCAGCATAACCTTAATATCTTTTAATTTGATATATTACATTGATGAAAAGTTTCATATTCAAAATTTAATACATATTTACCTAACATTAAATTGTAATTTTCTTATTATTTATTCTTAGTCTCTATGACCTGTATCTATGTAAATATTATTTTCCCTATTTGTAAATTGTTTCTTTTCTAAAGGTTTTGAACATTTTATGAGAAACTTTTTCTAGTACATTTTCTAATGATTAAGAAGGTTACATGATCTCTTTTGTACAATTAATTGCAATAACCTTTAAAACAATATCTAATTTCTTTGATTTTTTAATTATTTACATTACTATGTAACCTTAAATCTCATCGTTTGTGTCTTCATGCTTTTGTTTTGTTATGTTACAGTTTTTCAATTTATCTTTATTGGCATTAACATATATTTAAGAAATACTAAATTATTAATTTGTTATTATTTATGCTTAAAAACTTTGATAATACACAGAAAGTTTGAAAACGATCTCATAGAGATGAAACAAATATTGTTGAACTAAAACCTTTTTTTAGTATTTTGTATTAAAACCTTTTTTTGTATATTTGATCTTATTTTTGTAAATGTTTTTCTTTTAGTTATTTATATTAGTTTGAAACTCAAAATCTTTTCTTTCTTGACCCCTTATAGTGTTTTGTATTAGACTGTTTTATTTTATCAAATTTTTGCTTTTCATATAATTACATAATTTAAAAATAATAACTTATGATTATTTTCACTTATTTACTTAGTTATTAAAAGAAATTCCAAAAAAGGATCGATCAAGATCAAACAAATATCTTAAGGGTTCTCTCAACTCCTTCCATTCAATTAAAAATGATTTTTAATATTTCTAGGCATTTTATTTTCTTCTATTTTGACAAGTTTTATACAACATAATTTTTAATACCTAATTTTATGATAAAGGATATTAAATTATATTTTCTTAGCAACATGAAATGATACCTTCCCTTACAATTATGTCATTCATTTAAATTTTTTGCTTTGATTTCATTAAATTACAATAAAACTCTAAAGCAACACTTGTACAACTTATACATGGCCAGTTTTTTTTTATATTACATTACTTCAATTATCTCATTTAAGATTTAATATATATACTTAAAGTTAAATTAAAAATGTGGTACTATTTATTATATTATTTTTTTTAATTCATAGTTATTCCAAAAATTACCAATTAAGACATAACAAATATCATTTTGTTAATTTCACCAAGCTCTATTTACAGAACAATTCAGTTACACAAACACACACACATACACACAGACACACACACACACACACACAAATTATATATATATTATTTAATTTTTTTCTTGTTTTAAGAAACTTTTTTAAATTTTTCGTTAATTTTACATAGAGAATGTTGCACTTGATCTCTCGAAATCTTTGAATGCAACTTTCTTGTTTAATTTATCTTATTTTTGGGATGTTTTTTTTTTATTTCGTGGTGTTACAATAAAATTCAATTATCCTCTCGTGTGACTTTCACATCGCTTAGTTTTAGATATATTAGATTGCTTAAATTGATTTCATTTCATCTTTATTTTATTATTACTTAATTTTTGAAACATAATTTATTTTTTTCTTTTTCTTTCTTTATCTAATTAATTTATAGTAATCCAAAATGATGCTCGATTAAAATGAAACAAAAATCACTACATTAATCTTAAAAAGCTCAATCTATTAAAATATTCGTTTTTATATTTTTAAATGTATTATTTTCAAAGGTTATTTATGGATTATGAGTTATTTTAATTTTTACTTAATTAAACTATTAAGACAACTACTTTAGTTGTCCATACCATCTTGGAATGCTACATTGCTGCATAGCATAACTTATTTCCTCAACATTTAACTTCGATTTTATCAAAATATGTAGCTGTAAAGCTCATATATCAGCATTTGAACGGCTTTTAATTATTAAATCGTATCACTCAAATTTATCTTGTTTTAACTCTAATATATATTTAATAAAAAATTAAAGAAAAATCTAAAAATTATTTAGGCTTATTTAATTTTCTAATTTGTAGTAATTTAAAATAAGGCTCAGTGAAGACAAAAGAAATGTTTTTGGGATTGTCTCAAAAAGCTTAATCTAACAACAAATTCGTTTTATATTTATTTAGCTAATTTATTTTTTTTGTGTTAAAATGATTTAATGGACATTTCAATTTCTACTTGATTTCACTTTTAAGGATGCCACACATGATCTCCTTAGTATCTTAGAATGCAACTTTTTGTTACAATTTGTTTAGTTTCTTTAAATTTTTCATCTGAAATTTTTTATAATACTACATAATTGTAAATCTCATCTCATGTTATGTATACATCACTTGTGTTTCACTATATCATTATGATCCCATTTCACTTTTTTCAATTCGATTATATCTTTAATTCATATTAAAAGAATAACTCATTATTATTTGTGCTAATTTACTCAAAAATTCATAGTGATTTTTGATGATTTTTTTATCTAATTAAAAAAAATTTTGTAGCACTCATCTCAAAATTATCTTTGTAATTGAATATTTGTTTTATTTCATAAATATTTTTTCATTGATTTAATATTTTTATGATAAGTTTTTATGTATAGCTAATTTTATGATCCATGACATTACATTTAATCTCCATTTTATCTTAGAATATATTTTTGCCACAAATTTAATCTCATTTCTTCAAAGTTTTTTCTTCAGTTTGTATACATTATAGTGAAACTTGAATTCTTATATTATTTTGGCTTTACTTTACTTTTATTTTATTACATTTATTTGTTTAATTTTCCTTATTTTAACTTTATTATATATTTACTTAACATTTTAAATTTAATTTATTATTTATTATGGCCATTTATTTTTTTAACTTTCAATAATTTTAAATGAGCTTTTTTTGAAAAGAAACAAAAGTTAGTGTACTCATTCGAACGTGCTCTATATAATTGAAAGTTCATTTTTAAACTTTTAAATTTCTTTTAAATATCTTTAGCAACTTTTATGACACATTTCTTTTTATAATTGTTTTATTATTTATAAAAGCTACTTAGATACCTTGCAAAGGAAATTTATTATATAATTTATCTCATTTATGTGATTTTTTTGCTTTTATGTACTCAAATTCATCTCTCATGTGACCATTACAATTCCTTCATATTTTTATATCAGGTTGCCACATTTAAACTTTAATAAATATCCATAAAATAAAAATAATTATTTGTTACATTCTTTTATTACATGTGTTTTTTTAAATTTGAAAGTCATAGTAACTCTTAAATACTTAATTAGATTGAGCCCATCTAGATGTGTCCAACGACATTTTTTCCATTGATATCGAACCTCATTTTAAATTACTATCAAATATCAAAATATATAAGCTTAATTAATAATCATTTTATTTTAAAATGTCAAAATATATAATGAAGTTAAAATTATTTGAATTTAAGGGAAAAATATAGCATAATAAAAGTGATATAATGGCTAAAAGAGAGGAGAAATAGTACTTATAAAAAAATAGGAAAATCTATACAAAAAATTAATTAATAAAATAAACTATATGGGACATCTAATTTAGAAGATACTAAGGGATCAAGTATAACATCATCAATCATTAAATCAAATATGAAATATTAATCACTAGTAAAGTATGTGAAATGCATAGAAAAATGATTTAAAAAGCTTAAAAATAAATATTTCAAAGATATAGTTTGCCTATTTTAGTCCAAGGATAATTTTCTTCAACTCGACCAAATCTCGTTTGGAATTACAATGAATTATAGAATTAAAAAGCATAAGTAGTAATAAATTATTACTTTATTATTAACAAAATAAATATTCAATTTGAAATTGAAAAATCTGAATTAATTTAGCATAACAACATAAAAAAAATGTAATTGTCCCACAAAAAAAGAACTAGTGTTTGACCAAAATATAACTAAATCAAAGCAAAAAAAAATGAATAAATGATATAAATGGTAAGGGAAAGCAACATCCTAAGATTTTAATGTCATTAAGTGCAACATTCCTGATTATCAAATCATGTTTGAATCGATTTGCCTTGTTAAGTGTATCAAAAAAATACAAATTAAAAGTATTTAGTAATATTAAAGTAAATATTAATTTGAAATAATAAAAATGTCTCCAATAATATTTGTTTTTTTTTTGCTCATAACACAATTTGAATTTCTATGAATTAACTAATTAAACAAGTATAAAACAACAAAATTATTTTTTTAATATTAAGGAATATTATATTAAAGCTAAAATGAGATAAATTGAAGCAAAGAAACATAAGAAAAAGAAAAGTAATTCTTACATATTAAAAGTTTTATAATGAAATATTACCAAAAGAAAGTCAAAGTAAAATGTAGGAAAAAATGTGATAAGTTTTATATGGATGTTGTATTTCAAGGTATGAAGGAGATATTAAGACATTATTGATTTTAAAATGAGATTATCTTACAAATCAATGAAAAACCCTAGAAATTAAAATTCTTTTAAATACACAAAAAGATATTTGTAACTAGACGATGCTCATCGAAGTGAGAACGTTGACATTAGTTTCTTTTAGAAATATTATGAATTATCAAAGAAGTTAATGATAAGTAATGATAATTTTTTTTATAAAGTTAGGCAGATATATATTAAAGTTTAAATAAGATAAAGAGAAGCAAAACAATATAAATGAATAAAAATGATAAAATGGTCACCTAAAAGTAGAATTAGAATTTCTCAATAATATAGCAAAGTCAATTCACAACATTTGGTGAAGTGAGATTAATTAAGTTGAAGGTAAATGAAAATATACTAAGTAGATTGAGTGTAACAATGTTGATCATTAAAATAAGAAAAAATTGAAATGTCTCATAAAGTGTGTTAGAACTCTAAAAAACTTTTTTCACATATATGTACAAAATAATACAAAGTAATATTTAATATCACATAGCATGATTATTTGATTAACATAAAATCTCATTTGATTTATTACTAATTACCAAAGTAATTAAAAAATCATTAAAATTAATTATTCCTTTAACGTTAACTAAGTATATATTAAAGGGGAGATGAGAAAAATTAAAAGAATATAATATAATGAAATAAAAGAAATGTTAAGTTCAACTAAAAGGAATGTTTTTGTTTCATAGTAATATAACCAAATCAAAGAAAAACATTTGATGTAATGAGAAGAATTGCTTATGAAAGTTCAATTCCAAGGTATTAATAAAAATATCATATTAAGAGTTTAAAAATTATGTACAAATAAAATTATGTTTTTAAGAGTATAAAAATCATAGATTATAAAAACTATTAAGAATTTAAAAACGAAAAATTAATTTGATGGGGCTCATTGATACTATATTGCAAGACTATTATCTTTATCTATTTTTGACCTAATTACTAATTACTACTGTTCGTAAAAAAAAAATAATAATAGCATTAAATCATTACTTTTATATTTGATTAATATCTAATAATACGAAAATTACATAAACTAAAGATAGATATTATAACAAAATAAAAGTTATAGAAACATCACATAAGGGAAGAATTCATGTACCATAATAGCATAACTAAATAAGGCAAGCAATTTTAAGAAATCAAATATATGGTTAAGAAAACTTGATGTTAAAGATACTAAGGTCATTCAATATTGCATCCTCTATCATTACATAAGTTATATATAAAAATATCTCTTAAGATAGCTAAAATTCTAAGAAATAAAAAATTAAAAAAATGTTATAGTTAATATTTAATTTAAAACAGCTCTTTGAAACAAACATAATGATTATTTCTTTGTCTTCTTTCGAACATGTTTCAATTTACCATTAATTACTAAGTTAAATAAAAATAAATAACAATTAACTACTATTTAGATATTAGGTGAGAGATAAGGTATTTCATAAGGTATGTCAAAATCCTTGAAAATAAAATATTTCAAAATGTTCCAAAAAAAATTTAATTAAAAAGAGCTTCTAGAATTAAGATTAGTGATGTTAGTTTTGTTTCAATTAGACCTTATTCTGACATACTATAAATTTCAAAATTGAATAATCATAGACAAAACAAGTAGTATTTTAATATTAAGGAAACATATATTAAAGCTAGAATAAGATAAGTTTGAATAAATATAATATAATAAAATTAATATGATTCAAATGTCACATCATAGGACAATTAGGGTTTTAAAATAATATAATTAAAATAAAGCTCAAAATTTTATAAAATTGGAAAAGTTTTACATTAACCTCACAATACAAGATACAATTGAGAGAAAGAAAAACATCACTAATTATTAAATAATGTACAAATCAAATTTATTGTAAACTATGATAAAATATTAAAATATAAATAATTTTTTAAAAATGTACATTTAATTAAATGAAACTCACAAAGACATGTCCAATGATGTTTGTTTTATCTTCATCGGTTCTCATTTAGAATTAATGTGAATTACCAAAAAAAAAAAGCAAAAATAGAAACTTATTATTTTAATATTAAGATAATTTACATTAAATTTGAAATTATATAAATTAAAGGAAAGTAATGTATAGCAAAATTAATGTAATGTAGGTAACACAGAAGGAAATTTAGAGTAACACATGAAAGAGAAATAACAGAAAAAAATGAAGAAAATGAGAAAACTTTTTTCAACAACTTATATTCCAAGATATTAATTAGATCAAGTTTAAGAATATTGGGCTTAAAATATTGTACTATTAGAAAAAGTTTTTGAAGCATGTTAGACTTCAAAAAAATAATAATATTTGAAAACATAACAGAAATTTAATTAGATCTAGGCTATTAAGTAGAGTCTAGCAACATATAGTTCATGTGCAAGTGAGCTCATTCTAAAATACTGTACTTATTAATGTAGATAAATAATAATGAATTAATTTGTTTAATAAAACTTAAAAGTGAAATAAGATAAGTTGTAGGAATATAATATATCCATGTAAAACTAACATGAAAATAAAATAATTAAAAAGTATAAAAATAAATGTTGACTTAATGCTTTTTAAGGCTAGTCTATCGATGTAGTTTTAAACACAATTAGGGCTCATCAGTAATTATTGTTATTTATAAAGTAAAATTTGCATAACTAACAATGAATGATAATTTTCATACTTACTGAACAAATAATAATGTCAAAATTAAATAGATTTAATTATTATAATATAACAATATCAAAGCATTGTTAAAGTCACATAAAAATGATTTTGGTTTATGTAGAAATAAACAAAATAAAAATAAAAAAATTGATGAAATGAGATAATGGTTGGAGAAAAGCTTTATTACAAGAAACTAAGATGATCAAGTGTAACACACTCAATTTTCAAATAAGGTACAAATCGATGTATCTTGAATACCGTGCTAGCACTATAGAAAATAAATTATTTAAAAATATAAAAATTTATAGCTTGTTGGGTAAAGGTAGTCAAGATGAGTCGAATGACATTTGTTTGTCTTGATCACACCTTCTTTGAAATTACTACAAATTGCCCAATTAATAAGCAAAAATAATAGCAAATATTATTACAATTTCAAGAGAATATATATTGAAGAAAAATAAGATAAATTGAATTAAAATAATATAAAATAAAATCAAAGTAATCTAAATGTCACCTAATAATAAAATGAAAAAGACTTATCTCTAATTCTACCAAACCAAAGATAAAAATTAAATGAAATGAGATAAACTATTTTAAAAAGTTACATTACAAGATATTAGGGAGATTGAATGCAATACCTTCAATTATAAAATCAAGCATAAAAAAATTTCCCATAAAGCATGCATCAACATTAGAAAATAAAAAATTACAAAGCCATATAAAAATTAATTATTTAGCAAGAAATCATTTATCGACATGAATAAAAAATGTTTGTTTCACATCCAAATTCATTAAGCACAAATAATATTATGTAATTATTTTAATAAAACATAACTATATATTAATACTATAATGAGATCATTTGTAGAAGTATAATATAACAAAATGAAAATAATTGAGAGGGTAGATGAAATGAGAATAATATAGGAAGGAAGAAATCGTTTATCGAGAGGTTAGATGAAATCAAGCATAAAAAAATTTCCCATAAGGCATGCATGAACATTAGAAAATAAAAAATTACAAAGCCATAGAAAAATTAATTATTTAGCAAGAAATCGTTTATCGACATGAATAAAAAATGTTTGTTTCACATCCAAATTCATTAAGCACAAATAATATTATGTAATTATTTTAATAAAACATAACAATATATTAATACTATAATGAGAAAATTTGTAGAAGTATAATGCAACAAAATGAAAATAATTGAGAGGTTAGATGAAATGACAATAGTATAGGAAGGAAGCATTCCAATATAGTTAGGGAGATCATGTGTAATATCATTGATCATCAACCCAAATATAAATAAAAATGCCACAAAAAGTAAGCAAAATCCTTTAAAACATTTAATAACATAAAAGGTTAATATTTAGTTGGTTGTAGCTTGTGAAGATAAATTTGACTAAATTGTTTCATCTTTGTCTGATCTCACTTCGTATTACTATAAATAAGCAAGAAAAAATAACTCAAATAAAAAGAAATTACTATCATACTTTTTGGTAGAAATATATTTTAGCTAAAATAAGGAAAATTGGAGAGATGTAATATCATCTAATAAAAGTAATTTAAGAGTCACACGAGAAGAGATTTAGAATTACATTGTAATATGAGAAAATAAAAGTGAGAAAATGAATAAAGTAAGATAAATTAGATAATAAAGTTGACTTTCAAGGTACTAAGAATGTCAATGTAACACCCTCAATTACTAAATAAACTATGAATAAAAATAACTCCTAAAAAATGTCAAAAAAGAAAATAGAATTTCAAAACAATATTAAAATGAACATCTAATTAAATAGAGCCTGTAAAGATCAGTTTGATGTGTTTGTTTCACCTCAATCTATCAGCATCATGAATAACTATGAATTACCATATTAATAAAACATAAATAACAAAAAATTTATTTTATTATTGACTAATTATTTTTTTAAAGAAAAATGAGATAGTTTGAAACATTATATGATAACCAAATTGAAGTCACATGGAAGTTACATTGGATGAGAATTTGAGTTGGATAGAGATATAACCAAATCAAAGCCAACCACAATAATGTTGCATTAGATGATATTAATGTGTGTCATCCTAGACTCTTATAAGAGGTAGAAATTTAAATAACTTCTAATGTGAACTAGAAACTTAGAAACAAAAATAAATAGAAATATAAAAATAGATATTTAACAATTTAAAGCACATTAAGACTAATACTATGATATTTGTTTCAACTTTATTAGACATCAATTGGAATTTTTCTATATTATCAAAGGAAATAAGCATAAATTTTTATATAAATATAAAGCAAATAAATATTAAAACTAAAACTAAGATAAATTGAAGCATTGTAATATGACAAATTCTAAGTGATGTAATGGTAACATGAGAGTAGATTTGAAGTTACGACATAATGTAACCAACTAAAAGAGAAAACTTTCAAACAATGATGTAATTTATTGGATAATGTTGTATGAAAAAATAGTAAAATGAAAAAGGAGAGATCCTTTAATATCTGGTGCAGTTAAAACTTTCTCATAAATATCCTCAACAACTAAAAAATTATATTTTTCCAAATACAAAAATAAATATTTAGTTAGATAGAACTCATTGAGATAAGTCTAACAAGAATTGTTATAGCTAGATCAAATATCATTCTAAATTAAAGTGAATTATGAAAGAAAATAAACAAATTATTATTTTATTTTCAAATAAGTGAATGTTAAAAGTAAAATGACCAAATATGTAGAAATTTCATATGATCAAATGAAAGTGGTGTAGTGGTTAAATGTGACGAGATTTAGAGTTATATGGTAATATAAAAAATTCAAAGCAAAAAAATTAATGGAATGTCAGAAATTGTTTGGTAAAGCTAGAGTCTTAGATTTTGAAAAATTCAATAAGCCAAAAAAAATTTAAAAATAAATAATAGATTTTTTTCTCTAGAACTTTTCTGGAGAAGTTTTATGGTGCATTTGATGTCTTCATAAAACATCATTTTGAATTACCTTGAGTAACAAAAATAGATAAACATAAAAAATAAGAAATTTCTATGTAATATTTAATAAATATATATTAAAGCTAAAATGAGTTAAATTTAAGAAATTAAATCAAGGTAATCCTAGTAATACAAATGTTACATAAGAAAAATTTTAAAGCAAAGGTTACACTATAGGATATTTCATGTTTTATAGTTAAATAACAAAAATGAAAGTGAAATCTTTGAAAAAAAGGAAATAAAATACATTGCAAAGTTGTAATGAAGGATACCTAAAGGATCATTTGTAACTTTCTTAGTTGTTAAATTCGGAACGAATTCAAATAATTTGTCTTATATATAGAAAAATTGAAAACAATATTTAAAAATATAAACAATAAAAATTTAACTAAATAAAGCTCAAAAAGGGGAGTCCAACAATCTTTATTTACTCTTAATGAGATCACATTTTTTAATTTCCAATAATGATATAAGTAAATAAGCATAAATGAAAACAATTATTTTTTTAATATTAGGCATATTGTTATTAAAATTCAAATAAGAAATATTGAAATAATGTAATAAAAGAAAATCAATTTTATGTAAGGGTAACATAATAAATGATTGAAAGTTGTTGTATAAAATGACTAAGTTAATGTAAAAAATCGAGAAATAACAAATTATACAAGAAAGTTGTACTCGAAGAAGGAAAGAATATCATTTGTAACACCATCAATCATTAAATTACGATTAAATCGAAGGTTAGTAAACCGTAAGAAACAAAAATATTTAAAGATAAAATAAAGTATATTATTGGATACAATAAATGGAAGTGAGAACAATAATGATTGTTATCTCTATTTAACATCATCAGAAATTTTTATGATTTACCAAAATAACTAAATAATTGTAGCTATTATTTTTAAATTTAGTGAATATATAATAAAGTTTAAACGAGATCCTTTAATGCATTGCAATATAATCAAATCAATGTGATGTAGGGTTCACACAAGGAGAGGATTGGAGTTTCATAGTAATATAATAAAACTAAGAAAATAATCTAAAGAAATAAAGTAAATTGTATTGGAATGTTGTATTATAAGAGCTTAAAGTAATTGAGAATAACAACTTTGATTATTAGGTCATTGATAAATAAAATGCGTTGTAAAGATGAGTATTATAACATTTGTTTCATCTCCATGAACCTCTTTTTGAATTACCACTAATTAACAATCCCATTAAGTAAAAATATTAATTATTTATGAATTTAATATTAATTATATAATTATATATTAAAGAAGAAATGAGGCAAATTTAGGAAAGTAACATAACAAAATCTAAGTGATGTTTTGCTTACACAAGAGAACAATTAGAATTTCAAGGTGATGTACAATTTAAAGGAAAAAATTTAAAGAAATAAGACAAATTATTTGCTAAAGTAGTTTTCCAAGATAATAAGAAAATTGAGTGTAAAATTCCTCATTGTCAAATGTTTGTTTCATTTCAAATATCTCAAAAATTAGTCGACCACCTCCTTAAAAAGCAATAAAAATATAAAAATGATTACTTAATTAGATTGAACACATCAAGGGGAGTTCAACGATATTTGTTTCATCTCAATCTAACCTCATTTTGAATTATTCTAAATTTTTATAGAAAATAACCTCAAATTAATAATAAATAATAAATTTAATATTAACTAAATATATTTTTAAATATGAAATGAGATAAATCGAAGTAATATAATATAAAAAAATCAAATAATTTTTAAGTTCACATAAGAGGAGATTTAGACTACATAGTAATTACCCAAATCAAAGCAAAAATTTGTAAGTAGTACGATAAAATATAAGGTCAAATTGCATTCTAAATTACAAAGAACATCGCTTGTAAGATCATTAAACTATAAATTAGTAACAAAAAAATACTTGGTAACATATGTTGAAACAAAAAAAAATTAATTAAAAAGAAAAAATGAATATTTAATTTGATATAGCTCATTCTGAATATACCAATTATGTTTATTTTATCTCCATCAAAGTTTGTTTGGAAACACTTTAAATTATTAGTTTACATAAACATAATAAAATTAAATAATTGTTTTAATATTAACTAGATTTATGTTAAACTTAAAATAAGAAAACTTGAAGATATGTAAGTCAGCAAACTAAATAGAATTAAAGGTCACACTAGAGTGGAATTGCTATTTCAAAATAGTAAAAAAAATCAAAATGAAAAAATTAGATAAAGTAAATTAATTATATGAAAATGCACATTGCAACATACTAGGGAGATACTCTCACACCATCGATCATAAATTAGGTTTGAAGGGAATGAATAAAAAAATCTTGGAAGAGCATTAAAAAAAATTAAAAATATGAAAATTAATATTTAATTTGCACTTTGAAAAGAATCCAGTGATGTTTTTTCTAGATCTGACCTATTTTTGGATTATTATAAATTACCAATGTAAATGAACATAAAAGATAATGTCAATATTAATTAAATATATATTAAATAAAAATGTGTTCAAATGTATCAAGGTAATATAAACAAATAAGTCGATGCAAAGGTTGCCCAACTGGGGAATAGGGTTTCTTTGCAAAATACATAAATCAAAGAAAAATTATTGAATAAAAGAGATGAATTGTACTCAAAATTTTCACTCCGATATATTAAGAAGGTTTATTCTAACAATCTCGATTATTAAATCATGTATTAAACAAGATATCTCACACAACATATAAAACCCAAGTAAATTAAAACTTTTAAAATAAAATAAATCCATATTTAATTTGATACAGCTTGCTAACATGAGTTTAATGATGCTTGTTTTCTCTTGATCATGTCTCAATTGGAATTAATATGAATTAAAAAATAAATATGTATAAATAGAAGTAAATTATTATTAAAAATATAATAAATTAAGGTAATGTAATATAAAATATAAATGGTGTAAATATCACAAAATTGGAGAATTAGAGTTGCATAGCAGGATGGCCAAAAAAAAGCAAGAAGACTTGAGGAAATTGGAAGAATAGTTGAAGAAAGTTGGAATCCAAGATCCAAAAAACTTCAAGCATAACATATTTTATCATCAAATAATGATAAAATCCAAGAGCATAAGATTTTTAAAAAAAATACAAAAATGAGAATATGATTGGGTAGATGTCATTGAGATGAGTTTAAGCACATATGTTTTAACTTGGTCAGAACTCGTTTCGACATATTACTAATTATAAAAGTAAATATGCACATAAAACATTAAATTATTATTTTATATATTTTGTAAATCTATAATAATGCTAGACTAAGATAAGTTGAAGCAAGGTGGTATGAGAAAATTTAAGTGTTATAAAAGTCACATAACAAAAGAATTAGTATTTTTTAGTAATATAACAATATTAAAAATATTAAAAAATGAAATAAAATTTTTGGGAAAATAGAATATTTAAATTTTAAGGAGATCTTCCATAACACACTTGTGTTAATCGAAGTGTTCAGTAAGGCATTCAGAAAACTAAAAAAATTAAAGAAAAATACAAAAATATTGAATAAGAAAGAGCTTGTTAAGATGAGTCCAACAAGTTCAGTTCATTTTTATTAAATCACTTTTTGAAGCCGTGCTAATGAACCATATAAATATCCCTACATAATAATAAATTATTATTCTAATTTTAAAAAAACACTTTAATATCGAAATGCGATAATGTTATGAAAAAGTTTAACAAAATCATTAGATTTGAAGCCCACATGATAGTAGATTTATAGATACATAGTAAAATAACCAAATCAAGGAAAAGAATTGGAAATAATAGTTAAGTTATTTGAGAAAGTTGCATTCGAAAATATTAAGAGGAATGATTGTAAATGTCTTTTTCATCAAATAACTTAAAAATTAAAAATTCCCATAAAGTATACTAAACCTTAAAAATAAAGAAGTTCAAAAAGAAAAAGGTGTAATGAAATAAATAATTAATTCTATTTTGCTAAATGAGACAAGTCCAACAACATTTGTTTTTTCTCAATCAAAACTCATTTTAAATTGCTACAAAAACTTAAATAAAATAATCATAAAAACAATAAATTATTTTCTTAATATATAGTAAATATGCATTGGTTTTAAATTAAGATACTTTGAAGCAGTCTAATGTATCCAAAAGAACGTGATGTGGCAGTCATATGAGAGGAGATTTAAAGTGGCAATCTAATCTAAAAAAATTTAAAAATAACTTTAAAAATGATATAGTTTTTTTATTTGTGAATCAATATACTATGGACATTGAGCCAAACGTGTTCAATCATGAAAACATGTAAGAATTAAAATGCATCTAAAATGGGGTAGAACAATAAATAATAAAAAATTTAAAAATTTAAAACTTTTTTTATTAGTTGAACTCATCAAGATGAGTCAAAGCCCATGAAAATAATATGTTTAAAAAATTAAAAAATATATATATTTAATTATGTAGAGCTTGTCATGGTAAGTCTAATGATGTTCGCTTCGTCATGATCTATTCTCATTTGAAATTACTATGAATTACCAAGGAAAATCAACTTAAATAATAATAAATTAATATTTTAATTTTAAGCTTAAATATATTAAACACCGAAATATGATAAAATTAATTAATTTAATTTAACTAAATAAAGACATGGTTAAAGTCAAATTGGAGGAGATTTTGTATTAGATTGTAATAGAACAAAAAAAAGGTAAACATTTTGAAGAAATGAGATAATTGGTTACAAAATATTCCTTTTCAAGGTACTATAAAGGTGTCTTTAAAATTCTTGATTACTAAATAAAGTTGAACTCAAATTGTCTCATAAAACATTTCGAAGCTCTAGAAAAAAATTATTTGAAATTATAAAAATGATTATTTAATTGGCTTAAGCTAGTCAAGATGAGTTCAATAATATTTTCTGTCTCTCTTAAAGTTTATTTAAACATTAAGTAATTACAACATAACAAAGAAAAAATAATTATAAAGTATACTTTTAGTGTTAGCTACAAGTTTAATTAAGCTAAAATGAAATAAATTGATGCAATGTAAAAGAACAAAATTTAAAAACAATATAATTTACAATAGTGTAGAGGCAGAATTTCAAAGTAATATAACAAAATCGAAAAAGATTTGAAGCAATGAGAAAACTATATGTGAAAGAGGTATTCCAAGATTCCAAGAACTAAGGGTGTAGCATCTTAAGCATTGAATAAGATGCAAATCAAGAAAACATATTATTAATTTATTATAAATAAAATATATTTTAAAACTACAATAAGGTAATTTGAAGTAATGTGTATAACCAATTCAAATTGATGTAAAGGTGAAATGAGAAAAAAGCTTGACATTCATTATAGCATAACTACCTCAATGTTAATTGGAAGAAATATGATAAACATAATGGGAAAGTAACATTACAAAATATAAAAGAGATCAAGCATAACATTCTCATTCATTAATCTGGAATAAATAAAAATGTTCTAAAAAAACTTGATTTAAAATAAGAAAATATATTTTTTAAAAAAATGAATATTTAGTTTGATAAAGCTCATCAACATGAGTTCAATGACATGTTTTTGTCTCGATTGTCCATCCTTAGCAATTACTATAAATTACCATGCACATAAGAATAAATATTAATAAATAATGATTTTAATGTCATTAAAATATTTTTTAAATTTGAAATAGAATAAATTGAAGAAATGTAATACCAAATAAAAATGACATGATGGTGACTTGAGAGGAGAATTAATGTTTCATATAAATACAACCAAATAAAATCAAAACTTTTTAGTTGATGAGAAAATTTGAATGAGAAAGTTGCACTACATGGTATTTAGGAGATTTTATTTAAGTCTTCCATTGTCAAATAATTTATGAATGAAATTTCTTATAAAGTGTGCAAAAAACAAACAAAAAAATTATTTAAAATATTGAAAATTGAATATTTTATGAATAGAGCTTGATTGATCAATGTTTTCATTTAGTATCACTTTTAAAAAAAATTAAGCAAAAAATAAAAGTAAATTTTAAATTTTAGTATTTATAGAACATATAATAAAGCTAAATTGAAATAAATTATTGTAATATATCATAAGTAAATAAAAATGTTGTCTTAGTTCATTTGAGTAAGAAATAAGAGTTTCTTAGTACTACAACAAGTTTAAAATGAAATCTATGACTAGATGAGATAAATTTGAGTTGTTGTACTCATACAAACTAAAGACAACAAGTGTAACAATCTTATTCATCAAACTAGGTGTTAATAACAATATCTCAGAGAAGTATTAAAAAATCATTGAAAGTGACATATTTCATAAATACATAAATTAATTTTTAATTGTATAGAGCACCTTAAGACAACTTTAACGAAATGAACTTCATCTCAGTTAGACCCCATCCAAAATTACTAGGAATTAAAAAACTAATTTTTTCTAAAACTAGTAAGTTATTATTTTTTCTACTAATTAAAAAGATATTTAATCTGCAACATGAATATTTTTGCAATGTAATATAAAAAAATATAGTGACAAAAATTTTACTTTGAATGAGATTTGAACGTACATAATTACAAAAAAAAAATTATTGAGATAAATGTTTTAGGGTAGTTGTACTCCAACACCCTATAGAGATCTAGTGTAATGTCCATGACCATCAAATAAGGTATAAAAGTTCTCAAAAAATATATCAAAGCTTTTATAAAATTTAATATTTTAAGGTATATAATAAGGCATGTAGTTTGATAAAGCTTATCTTGAAATGTCCATCAACATTTGTTAAATATTAATCATTTAGGATAATTACAAATAAATTAAGTAATGAAGTATAAAAAATATTAGATTATCATTTAACTATTGAATTAATATATACTAAGATTCAAATTAGATAACTTGATGTGGTGCAGTTTATCCAAACCAAGGTGATGTGAAGATAACGTTAAAAGAGATTTAAAGTTATAAACAAATATAATAATGTCAAGGGAAAACATTTTGGAAAAATTAAATGAATTTTAGGCAAACCAAAATGTCTTGTAAATAACAGCAAATTAATAAAGGCACTATAAAATATAAAAATAAACTTTTAATTTAGAGAGTCTCTTAAGATGAGTTCAATGATATTTATTTCACATCCATTAGACCACATTTTGAATAACTGCGAGTTAAAAAAAGTAAATAAGCGTCAATAATACAAAATTATTATCTCAATGTTAATTAGATTTTAAAACAAAAAGAAAGTAATTTGAAACAATGTAATTTAACTAAATCAAAACAATGTAGTGGTCACACAAGTTTAGATTTTATCTTGGATAGTAATATAACAAAATTGAATAAATAAAATTTTAAATTAAGGCAAATAACTTAATTAATTTTTATTTGGTGACACTAAGGACAATGAGGATAATGTCCTTAATAATCAAACCAGAAAACCATAATGACAAAAAAATTAAAAAACAATTTAAAAAAATAATTTTAAAATATAAGAATCAAATTAAATTTGATAAAGGTCATTGAGAAGAGTACAAGAACATCTATTTCATCTTAATGAAAATTTGTTTTATTTTTTTAAAAATTACTAAAGTAAATAAATTAAAATAATATAATATAATTAAATAAAATAAAATCAAAGTGAAAATTGTGTATAAAAGAGTTAAGCTATGTAGCAAATTTACTTTCTAAGGTAGAAAGGAGTATGAGTATAATTTTTTCAATTAACAAATCAGATCAAAATTAAAAAACTTCACAAAGTGTGCAAAAAAATTGAGGCTATAATATTTAAAAATACAAAAAACTATTTAATTTGATAAACAACATCAACACTAGTTTAGTGACATTTGTTTCATCCTAATCAAACTTCAATTAGAAAATTAAGAATTACTAATGAAAATAATGAAAATAAGATGATAATTTTTTTTATATTGAGAAAATATACATTGAAGCTAAAATAAGATAAGTTGATGTTATTTAATATAACAAATACAAGTGATGTAAATGTCACATAAGAGGAGATTTAGAGTTGCAATGAAATATGACCAAATCACAATGAAAAATTACAAGATATTATATAAATTGGATAGAATGTTGCATTATGAGATACTGAAGCAAACAAGTTTAATACTATTAATGTTAGAAGAAGATACAAATAAAAAAATTTTATAAAGCATGCAAAATTTCTAAAACATAAAAACAAATATTTAATTTAATAAAGCTATTTGAGATGAGTTTAGTGATAATTATTTTATCTCAATAATAACCATTTAAATTTACTAGTAATTGTCAAATTCAGTAAGCTTAAATAATAATTAATTAATATTTTAGTTTTATGTAAATATATAATAAAGCTAAAAAGAGATAAATAATAACGAAGCAATATAACCATATAAAAGCAATGTTAAGGTCACACTTGTGTGGAATCAAACTTTTGTATCAATGTAACCAAATTGACTAAAAATATTTGGAGCAAGGAGATAAATTTTATAGGGAAGTTGCATTACAACTTACAAATTAAATATCATTTAGCATGCTTGATTGTTAAATTAGGTATTTTTTATTTTTATGGATTGAATGATTTGTAAGGCCTATCAAAATAATTGATTATAAATTATTTTAAAATATAAAATAGATTATTTTATAGAACTCATCTTAACAAGTTGGATAACATTTGTTTTATCTTTAGTAGAAAGCTGTTAGTCATTAACATAAATAGTCATAGTAAATTGTAATAAAAAATATTAAATTAAGACATCAATTTTAAGTTAATGCCAATGAAAAAATGTGATAAATTTAGACAATGTAACACAAAAAAATCAATTGGATTTAAAGGATACATGAGGAGAGAATGAGAGTTACATAGTAACATAACAAAATCAAAGAAAAAATTATGAAGAAATGAGATAAACTAAAAAAGGGAACTTTTTATTCCAAAATACTTAAGAGATCGTGAAGACTAGCACAGCAATATTTATTTCATCTCAATCATAAATCATTTTAAATTACTATGAATTGAAAAAGTAAACAAACAAAAATTATAATAAATTTTTTTAATATCAAACAAATACATATTGAAGCAATAATTAGGTAAATTCAAGAAATGTAATATAAATGAATCAAAATGATGTAAAAGTTGCTTGAGATCAGATATAGAGTAACACAATAACATTTTTAAATCAAAGAAAGACATTTGAAGAAAGGAGCTAAATTGCATAGGAAGCTTGCATTTTAAGAAGCTTATGTGAACTATTATAAAATGTTGGTTAGTCAAATAAGGAATAAACTAAAAGTTCTCACAAATTATAACGAAGCATTAAAAAAGAGAATATTTTAAAATATAATAATGAATAATTAGATAGATAGAGCACGTTGTGTTGACTACAATGACATTTTTTTATCTCAATTGGATCTTGTTTGGAATTGCTATGTATTCTCAAAGTAAATAAGCGCACAAAAAGATAATTTATTATTTTGTATATTAAGTGAATATATACTTAATCTACAAAAAAATAAGTTAAAGCTTTGTGATATAACAATATTATGGTGTCATAAATGTCACATGAATAGAGAATAAAAGCTTCATAATAATATAAACAAGTTGAAGCAAAACATTTGAAGAAATTGCAATAATTGTACATGAAACTTGCACTCTTTCCAATTAAGGAGATGAACTATGCATCGTTGATCATCAAACACGTAGAAATTGATATACAACATAAAGATATCAAAAATCCTCGAAAGTAAAACATTTTAATATATAAAATAAAAAATTTATTGGATGTTGCCTATACAGAAAAGCCTAATTTTGTTCGACTTATCTTTAGCAAATCTTTTTTGGAGTTACTATCAATTATTAAACTAAATAAGCTTAAATAGCAAAAAATATTATTTTAATGTTAAGAAAAAATAACATTAAAGCTGTAATGAGATTAATTAAAGTAATTTAATATAAGCAAATGTGAGGATTACAAAGGCTACACTAAAGGAGAAAAAGAGTTATATAGTAATATAAATGAAAAAAGAAGAAATATTTTGAAAATGTAGATAAATTGTATGACAAAGTTGCACTACAAATTCTAAAGAGATAATGTGTAATGTCCTTGACCATTAAATGCAGCATGAACAAATCTGTCACAAAACATGAAAAAATCTTAGAAAGTAAAATATTGAAAAAAATAAAAAAATTACTAAATAGGCTTGGTATTGTAAGGATGAGCCTGGTGATGTTTATTTTATCTTGATTGGTGCTCATTTGAAAAAAACTAAAAATTGCCAAAGTAAATAAGCAAAACAATTTAAAATTATTATTTTTGTTGTTCAAAAGGTACATACTAAAATGGAAATAAAATAATTATTGAGATATAATAGCATGAAATCATAGAGATGTGAAAGTGGCAAAAGAGGAAAATTAGCAATACAATGTAATATAACCAAGTCTTCCAAAAAACTTCGAAGAAATGTGATAAATTATAAAGGAAAGTTACATTTGAAAATATGGAGTTCACGAATAACATCTTCAACCATTAAATTAGATATAAATAAAAATACTTAATGTAGCATGCAAAAATTCCTCAATGACAAATATTTTAGAATATGTAAATTATATTTAATTGGTTATCGCATATTAAGATTTGCCTAATGATGCTTATTTCATCTCAGTCAATCTTCTTTTTGAAATTCTTAGAATTACAAAACTAAATAATCTTAAACAATAGTAAATTTTTAAATATTATTTACTCATATATTGAAACTAAAAATTAGAAAAGTTAAAGCAATGTCATATGAGCAAGTTATAGTGATGTCAAGATCACATAAAAAAAGTAATAAAGTTTTAAAATAATATAACCAAATCACCACAAAAAACTTGAAAGGATGAGATAAGTTAGGTAGGAAAGTATTAAAAGAAGATATTGAGTGGATCGTGCAAAATATCTTTGATTGTCAATTATGGTACAAATGAAAATGTCATATGAATTAAGGAAAATTCTTAACAAGTTATGCACGAATTACATATGGAATGAAGCTCATCAAGGTTAGTCAAATAACATTTGTGTCATCTTGATCAAACCTATTTTAAAGTTACTACAAAATTATAATAGAATAAATATTAGTAATTTTTTAATATTATGTAAAAATATATTATCAATATGATATGATAAATTGAGCAAAATTAATTCAACAAAATCAAAGTGATGCAAAGATAAAGTGAGAAGAGATTCAGTTGTAAATAATAGTGTGACCAAATCAAACAAAAAGTTTTATTGAAATAACATAAATTGGGTAGGAAAATTCCATTTCAAGATTCAAAGGAGATTTAGTGTAACATTGACCATTATCAAAAAAAAAAAATAAGAATCAAAATTCCACAAAAAAGTTGAAAAAAATATTAAGAAATAAAATTTTAAAGGTTGAAAAATTAATATTTAATTATAAAAACATTACTAAGAAATGTTTAATCATGTCTTATTTATCTTTATTGATCATGGATTAGAATACCAATTAATTATGAATGAAAATAAGAATAAATAATAATAATTTAATATTTTAAGAATAAGAAAAAATATATTTGCGTTGAAAAGAATTACTTTGAAGACCTAATTTAACCCAATAAAAGCTATGTAAATTTCACATAGAGCAGCTCCAAAATTACATGGTAGTGTAACAAACTAAAATTGAAATATTGGTAGAAATTAGATAATGATAAAGAAAAGTTGCATTTGAGACTCTAAGGAGATCAAATGTAAGAATCATGATGGTTAAATATATCACAAATCTAAATGTCTTGATAAGAATGCAAGAATACTAAAAAAATATATAAATTTAATAATATCAAAATGCATATTTATTTGATAGAGCCAATGAAGATGAGTCCAATAAAGATTTTTTTAATTCAAATCCAAGCTCATTTAGAATTACTACATAAGACCAAAATAACAAATAAATTTATAACCGGTTATTAATTTAATTTTATGAAAAAAATTATAAAGCTAAAATATGGTAAATTGAAGTAACATAACAAAACAAAATAAAAATGATGTAAGGGCCACACATCAATTGAGGTAAAATTTGACAATAACATAACCAAATAAATGCAAACTATTTGTACAAATGAGATTAAGTGCATATGAAATTTGTATTCCAAGACACTAAAGAGATTGAGTACACTATTTTTTATAGTTAGATCTAGTATGAATCAAAATGTCAAATATAAAGTGCTAAAGCCTTAGAAAATAAAATATTTAAAAATACAAAAATAACATTTTATTTAATTGGGCAAATTGGATAGAGCTCATACAGACAACTCGAACATTATTTTTTAGTCTTCATCACACCAACTTTAGAATTTCCATAAATTATGAAAAAATTGATAAATAAAAAAAATTTATTATTAATTATGTATATGTTAAACATTAAGTGAAAAAATTTGAAATAATATAATAAAGAAAACTCAAAGTGATATTAGGGATACATGACATTTGGAATAGAATTACAAAAAAATATAACAAAATAAAAGTGAAAAATTAAAGGAAAAGAGACATAAGAAAGTTCCATTTTAAGACACTAAAGAAATTTAGTGCGACAACCACCTTTACCAATTCTAGTATGCAAAAATATGACATAAAACGTGACAAAATCATAGAAAGTAAAATAATTCAATATATAGTAAAGAATGTACAACTTGATCGAGATCATTGAAGCAAGTCTAACAATATTTGTTTTGGTTTGATAAAACTTTGTTTGAAATTACTTACTATTACTAAATTAAGTAAGATAAAATAGCAAGAAGATAATTTTTTAATGTTAAACAAATATATATTTGCTAAACAAATATATATTAAAGTTCAAATAGCATAAATTGAAGTAATGGAATCAACCCTATAGAAAGAAAGTTAAGTATTATAAGAGATGATATTTAGAGTTAAATACTTTTATAACTGAATCATAAAAGCAAATTTCAAAAAATTAGAAGCATTATATAAAAAGTCACATCATATGATACGTGAGCCAAGTGCCACAACTTCACTTAATAAGTCTATTCTAATAAAATGACTTGCAAAATGTGCAAAATTTGGAAAAAAAAAGATATAATAATATTAAAATTGATAATTTAATTTCATTGGGTGAATTTAGCTGAGTGCAACTAAATTTCTTTTGTTTCAATCAAAATGAATTTTATGTTGCTATAAATTGAAACATTTAGTAGGAAAACATAGCAATAAATAATAATTTTAACATTAAGTGAATATATAGCACTGTTGATATAAAATATAGTAATGTAATATAAAAAAATGAATGTCATTTTAAGGTCACACAAGAGGATAATTAGAGTCTTATAGATATATAATAAATCAATAAAACAATTTTAAAAAATGGGACAAACTTTATGAAAAAATGTTATTCAAAGATACTAAAAGGATCAAGTGTAATGTCCTCAAATGTCAAATAAGGAATGAATAGAAATTTTAAACAAAGTGCAATAAAGTCCAAAAAAATAGTTAAATATATAAAAATGTTTACTTAATAATATAGAGCTTTTTGAAACTAGCCCAATGATGTTTGATTCATCTTGATGAGATCTCAATTCGAATTACAACAAATTAACAAAGTATACAAGCATAAATGACAATAAAATTTTTATTAAATGTTAAGAAAATATATATTAATACTAAACATAGATTAGTTATAGGAGGCCTACATTTCAAGGTATTTATCGGATCACTATAAAATGCTTAATCATCAAACCATATATAATATAAAATATCTTATAGGGAATGCGAGGCTTCTAGAAAATAAAATATTTATAAAAAATAAAAATGAATAAACTTGAAGAAATTATCTTTAACATCGTACATGGATCTCGTTGGCATAAGTCTAATGAATTTCTAAATTGATCAAACTTTTTTTTGAAATCCTATGAATTAGTAAAGTAAATAAACATAAGTAATAATAAATTATTGTCTTAATATTAACTAAATGTATATTAAAGACTAAAAAGTTAAATTGAAGTAATATAATACAAGCTAATTGAGGCAATGTAAATATCACATTTTAAGAGATTTAGAGCTACATTACAATATACAAATAGAAAAGTTCTATTTCAGGCTAACGGGGTGATCGAGCGTAGCATCCTTAATTGTAAAATTAAATATGATTTAAAATGTCATGAAAAGTATGTAAAAAGCTATCATATGATATATTTTAAATTATTAAAATAAATATATAATTCGAAAGAGTTCGTTAACAAAAGTTCAACAACGTTTTTTTCACCTCGATTGATGTTTTATTGGAATAACAACAAATTATCCAAGTAAATAAGTATAAGTAACTATAAATTATTATTTTTATATTAAGTAAATATATATTTAACCTGAAATAACACAACTGAATTAATGCAATATAGCCAAACCAAACAAGTGAATGGGTCATAAGTTTAGAGAACCAAGTTTCATAGTAATATAATAAAATCAAAGTGAAAAATTTGAAGAAATTAGATACGTTGGATAAAAAAGTTACAAATTTAAATGATAAAGATATGAATTATATGTAAAAAGCTAAAAAGTTAAATTGAAGTAATATAATACAAGCTAATTGAGGCAATGTAAATATCACATTTTAAGAGATTTAGAGCTACATTACAATATAAAAATAGAAAAGTTCTATTTCAAGCTAACGGGGTGATCGAGCGTAGCATCCTTAATTGTAAATTTAAATATCATTTAAAATGTCATGAAAAATATCTAAAAAGCTATCATATGATATATTTTAAATTATTAAAATAAATATATAATTCCAAAGAGTTCATTAACAAAAGTTCAACAACGTTTTTTTCACCTCGATTGATGTTTTATTGGAATAACTACAAATTATCCAAGTAAATAAGTATAAGTAACTATAAATTATTATTTTTATATTAAGTAAATATATATTTAACCTGAAATAACACAACTGAATTAATGCAATATAGCCAAACCAAACAAGTGAATGGGCCATAAGTTTAGAGAATAAAGTTTGATAGTAATACAATAAAATCAAAGTGAAAATTTTGAAGAAATTAGATACGTTGGATAAAAAAGTTACAAATTTAAATGATAAAGATATCAATTATATGTAAAAAGCTAAAAATTTAAATTGAAGTAATATAATACAAGCTAATTGAGGCAATGTAAATATCACATTTTAAGAGATTTAGAGCTACATTACAATATACAAATAGAAAAGTTCTATTTCAGGCTAACGGGGTGATCGAGCGTAGCATCCTTAATTGTAAAATTAAATATGATTTAAAATGTCATGAAAAGTATGTAAAAAGCTATCATATGATATATTTTAAATTATTAAAATAAATATATAATTCGAAAGAGTTCGTTAACAAAAGTTCAACAACGTTTTTTTCACCTCGATTGATGTTTTATTGGAATAACAACAAATTATCCAAGTAAATAAGTATAAGTAACTATAAATTATTATTTTTATATTAAGTAAATATATATTTAACCTGAAATAACACAACTGAATTAATGCAATATAGCCAAACCAAACAAGTGAATGGGTCATAAGTTTAGAGAACCAAGTTTCATAGTAATATAATAAAATCAAAGTGAAAAATTTGAAGAAATTAGATACGTTGGATAAAAAAGTTACAAATTTAAATGATAAAGATATGAATTATATGTAAAAAGCTAAAAAGTTAAATTGAAGTAATATAATACAAGCTAATTGAGGCAATGTAAATATCACATTTTAAGAGATTTAGAGCTACATTACAATATAAAAATAGAAAAGTTCTATTTCAAGCTAACGGGGTGATCGAGCGTAGCATCCTTAATTGTAAATTTAAATATCATTTAAAATGTCATGAAAAATATCTAAAAAGCTATCATATGATATATTTTAAATTATTAAAATAAATATATAATTCCAAAGAGTTCATTAACAAAAGTTCAACAACGTTTTTTTCACCTCGATTGATGTTTTATTGGAATAACTACAAATTATCCAAGTAAATAAGTATAAGTAACTATAAATTATTATTTTTATATTAAGTAAATATATATTTAACCTGAAATAACACAACTGAATTAATGCAATATAGCCAAACCAAACAAGTGAATGGGCCATAAGTTTAGAGAATAAAGTTTGATAGTAATACAATAAAATCAAAGTGAAAATTTTGAAGAAATTAGATACGTTGGATAAAAAAGTTACAAATTTAAATGATAAAGATATCAATTATATGTAAAAAGCTAAAAATTTAAATTGAAGTAATATAATACAAGCTAATTGAGGCAATGTAAATATCACATTTTAAGAGATTTAGAGCTACATTACAATATACAAATAGAAAAGTTCTATTTCAGGCTAACGGGGTGATCGAGCGTAGCATCCTTAATTGTAAAATTAAATATGATTTAAAATGTCATGAAAAGTATGTAAAAAGCTATCATATGATATATTTTAAATTATTAAAATAAATATATAATTCGAAAGAGTTCGTTAACAAAAGTTCAACAACGTTTTTTTCACCTCGATTGATGTTTTATTGGAATAACAACAAATTATCCAAGTAAATAAGTATATGTAACTATAAATTATTATTTTTATATTAAGTAAATATATATTTAACCTGAAATAACACAACTGAATTAATGCAATATAGCCAAACCAAACAAGTGAATGGGTCATAAGTTTAGAGAACCAAGTTTCATAGTAATATAATAAAATCAAAGTGAAAAATTTGAAGAAATTAGATACGTTGGATAAAAAAGTTACAAATTTAAATGATAAAGATATGAATTATATGTAAAAAGCTAAAAAGTTAAATTGAAGTAATATAATACAAGCTAATTGAGGCAATGTAAATATCACATTTTAAGAGATTTAGAGCTACATTACAATATAAAAATAGAAAAGTTCTATTTCAAGCTAACGGGGTGATCGAGCGTAGCATCCTTAATTGTAAATTTAAATATCATTTAAAATGTCATGAAAAATATCTAAAAAGCTATCATATGATATATTTTAAATTATTAAAATAAATATATAATTCCAAAGAGTTCATTAACAAAAGTTCAACAACGTTTTTTTCACCTCGATTGATGTTTTATTGGAATAACTACAAATTATCCAAGTAAATAAGTATAAGTAACTATAAATTATTATTTTTATATTAAGTAAATATATATTTAACCTGAAATAACACAACTGAATTAATGCAATATAGCCAAACCAAACAAGTGAATGGGCCATAAGTTTAGAGAATAAAGTTTGATAGTAATACAATAAAATCAAAGTGAAAATTTTGAAGAAATTAGATACGTTGGATAAAAAAGTTACAAATTTAAATGATAAAGATATCAATTATATGTAAAAAGCTAAAAATTTAAATTGAAGTAATATAATACAAGCTAATTGAGGCAATGTAAATATCACATTTTAAGAGATTTAGAGCTACATTACAATATACAAATAGAAAAGTTCTATTTCAGGCTAATGGGGTGATCGAGCGTAGCATCCTTAATTGTAAAATTAAATATGATTTAAAATGTCATGAAAAGTATGTAAAAAGCTATCATATGATATATTTTAAATTATTAAAATAAATATATAATTCGAAAGAGTTCGTTAACAAAAGTTCAACAACGTTTTTTTCACCTCGATTGATGTTTTATTGGAATAACAACAAATTATCCAAGTAAATAAGTATAAGTAACTATAAATTATTATTTTTATATTAAGTAAATATATATTTAACCTGAAATAACACAACTGAATTAATGCAATATAGCCAAACCAAACAAGTGAATGGGTCATAAGTTTAGAGAACCAAGTTTCATAGTAATATAATAAAATCAAAGTGAAAAATTTGAAGAAATTAGATACGTTGGATAAAAAAGTTACAAATTTAAATGATAAAGATATCAATTATATGTAAAAAGCTAAAAAGTTAAATTGAATTAATATAATACAAGCTAATTGAGGCAATGTAAATATCACATTTTAAGAGATTTAGAGCTACATTACATTCTAAAAATAGAAAAGTTCTATTTCAAGCTAACGGGGTGATCGAGCGTAGCATCCTTAATTGTAAAATTAAATATGATTTAAAATGTCATGAAAAATATGTAAAAAGCTATCATATGATATATTTTAAGTTATTGAAATAAATTTATAATTCGAAAGAGTTTATTAACAAAAGTTCAACAACGTTTTTTTCACCTCGATTGATGTTTTATTGGAATAACTACAAATTATCCAAGTAAATAAGTATAAGTAACTATAAATTATTATTTTTATATTAAGTAAATATATATTTAACCTGAAATAACACAACTGAATTAATGTAATATAGCCAAACCAAACAAGTGAATGGGTCATAAGTTTAGAGAATAAAGTTTCATAGTAATATAATAAAATCAAAGTGAAAAATTTGAAGAAATTAGATACGTTGGATAAAAAAGTTACAAATTTAAATGATAAAGATACCAATTATTATATCCTTGATCATGAAAACATAGGTCAAAACATCTTGCAAGCAAATAAAAATCCTAAAAAATAAAAAAATTAGAAGTATATTTAAAAGAACTTTAACTACATAAAGCTCATAAAAACTGAGCCCCAAGATGTTAGTTTTGACTGAATCAAACCTCGTTTTCAATTACAACGAAACAAAATATTAAATATATAATAAAAATTTATTTCATATATATATATATATATTAAACTCAAAATGGGACAAATTGAAGCTAATCAAATCTAATTAATGTTGAGGCTAAATAGGAGATTACTATGAGTCATGCATTAAAACATGAAAAGGAATGGACATCAGGCACCATGTCCTTGATCATATTATCTAATACAATTGAAAGAGTCCCACAAAATATCATACAATGTAACATAACAAAATATTAAAAAAGGTACTAATGAATATTTAAATTGATAGGGCTATTAATGAGGAGCTTAATAACATTTATTTGATCTGGCTTGGTCCTCATCAAAAAGAAATTTAAAATTACCAAGGTAAATAATCTAAAGTAACAATATAATATTAATTTAATAGTGAATAGTATATATTAAATTTAAGTGAGATAAATAGAGGCAACATAATATGTCCATCTCATAATTATGCAAATGTCACTCAACAGGTGATTTAGAGTAATGTAATAATTTAATAAAATTATACAAAATAATTTAAATAAAATTTGATAAAGTTTACATGAATGTTGCAAGATCAAATGTACATTCTGAGTCATCACATTTTGTAGACCTCAAAAAAAATGAGTCTAACAATATTTATTTTACCGCCATCAGACAATGTTTGAAAGTATTACAAATTATAAACTAAAAAACATAAATAATAACAAAATATATTTTAGTATTTAGTAAATAACTATAAAATCAGAAATGAGATAAATTAGAATAATGTAATATAAGAAAAGTGAAGTGATGATATGGTCACTTGAGAGGACAAATTTACATTCATTTCATTAACTTCAAACGACATTTAGAATTATTATGAATTACTAAGGCCAATAAACATAAACAGTACTACAATATAACAAAATATAAGTGATGTAATAGCCACGTGAGAGGATATTTAGCTATGCATTGTAATTAAATGAAATCAAAGTGAAAATTTTGAATAGCTGAGATAAATCATATAGAAAAGATGAATTACAAGATACTAAAGTGATCAAGTCTAATATCCTTATTCATAAAATAAGGTATAAATTAAAAACTTCTCATAAAACATGCCAAAAATCAAATAAAAAATTTAGAAATATAAAAATGATCACTTAGTTGGATGGAGTTTATTGAGACAATTCTCATTACATTTGTGTCATCATGATGGAAACTTTTTTTAAAAATTTTAAAAATTACAAAACAAATTATGTAAATATTCAAAAAATATATTTCAATCCTTAATAAATACTTATTAAAGATTACATGTGACATATTGAAGCAATGTAATACAATAAAATAAAAATAATCAAATTCAAATCAGTTATGAATCAAAATGTCTAATATTGTTTGGTAAACCGATAAAAAATAAAAAAATAATATTTTATTTGAAAGAGCTTAGAGATAATTATTTTAAAAAATAATAATAACAGTCTTTTTAATATTCATTAAACATTTAGTAAAGTTGAAATTAGACTAATTGAACATATATAATATAAATATATGAAAAGAAATAGTTGTTAGATGAGAGGAGAATTCGAGTGTTATAGTAATTGAATAAATCAATCTTGAAAAAGGAAAAAAGGAGATTGAGTTTACTATAAAGTTGCACTTGAAGGTAATAAGGAGATCATGTAACTTACAAGATTGAGAAATCTGGTTTGTATCAAAATATGTTATAAAGCATTTAAGGCCTTAGGAAAAAACTAACAAAAAAATAATAAAAATAAAAATTAAATTTGATGGAGCTTGTCCACATGACTCGAACAATGCTTGTTTTGTTTGAATTTTAGTTTATTTTGAATTATTTCAAATTACCCAAATTTAAAAGAATAAATAATAATAGTTCTTTTGTTTAATATTTAAGAAATATATTAGAAAAGTGAAATGATATAAACATAAGTAATGTAATATAATCAAATCATAATAAAGTAAAGTTCACAAATGAGGATAATCATGGTTTGATAGTAGTGTAGCCAAAAAAATGAGAGGTAGTTTAAGAAAATTAAGAAAAACTTTATAAGAAAGTTACATTCCAAAATATTATAGTGATTGAGTATGACATCCTAGATGGTCAAAATTTGTATTTATTGAAATGCCTCAAAAAGCTTGTCAAAACATATGAAAATAAATATTTTTCAAAGTATATAAATGAAAATCTAATTAGATAGAGTAGTTCAAGAGGAGTTTAATGACATTTGTTTAATCTACAACGAATGTTGCTTTAAATTTCTAAGAATTACAAAAATAACATAAACATAAAAAAAAATTATTATTTTAATTATATATATATTAAAGTAGAAATAAACTAAATTGATGCAATGTAACATAACCAAATCATAGTGACATGAGAAGATATTTATTGTTATTTTAAACAAAATTAAAAAAAAACATTTGAAAAAAATAAGATAAATTTTATAAGAATTTTACATTCTAACATACTAATGAAAAAATAGCTCAAAAAAAAATAAATAAATATTTAATTGTGCAGAGATTGTAAAGAAGATTTCAACAATTTTTATTTCATCTTTATCATACCTCATTTAGAACATTATGAATTACAAAAAAAACTAAGAACAAATAATAAAAAATTTTATTTTATTATTAAGTTAATATATTTTAAAGTGGAGTGTGATAAATTAAAGAAAAGAAAAATAATGTAATCAATGAGATGGAAAAGTCACATGAGATGATATTCATATCTTATTTCATCATATCAAGGATCCAACATAAAATCCCTTATGTATTTATCAATGTATGGTTTTTGTGCAGCTGATGTTATTTCATGAATGATTTTACGATTTCTTATAAAACTATTAAACATTAATGTCTTATTGTGTTATCATTAATTGCCTTGATCTGCTTATTATATTATTTTCATTTATCTTATTTAAGCTTTAACATATTTTTTTTCTATTAAAATAAAAATTTATTACTATTCATGCTTATTTAATTTGATAATTCATTGTAACTCCTCATGTGATCTAAAAGGGTTAACATTAAATTTTTTGGACACATCCTAATAAGCTTAACTATTTTTTCTCTTGGGTTATAGAAATCTTTATAGGACATTTTGAAGTGTATCTTAATTGGTGACTGAGGTTATTATAATTGATCATCTTACTATCTTAAAATGTAACTTTTTATATAACTTATGTCATTTTTTCTAATTGCTTGCTTCGATTTTGTTTTGTGACTATGAACTCTAAATCACGTGTTGTGTGACCTTTATATTGCATTCATTTGGTTATTTTACAATTATTAAACATTTCCCATTTCATATTTATCATAAATTTATTTAAAATTAAAATAATAATTTTAAAAAAGATTGAATGGTATTGAAAGAAACATCATTTGATCTGGGTTGATGAGATGTGTGTAGCAACATATTTAGTTCTTTAGTCTTTGAAATTATATTTTCAAGTGTTTTGGCATCTTTTGCTAGATGTATCGATAAATAGTTAGTTTGAAGATAAAAAACTTTACTCTCAATCTCCTTATTATCATGAAATGCAGATTTCCTATTTTTATATTTCATTAAATGTTTTCTTTTAATTGGTCATATTACTAAGAAACTCTAATTCTGCTATTATATTACAGTTATATCACTTTGATTTATTAAATTATGTTGTTTCAACTTATCTCATTTCAACATCAATAAATATTGATGTGATACTTAAAGAATATTATTTATTATAATTTATGCATATTTGGTCAAATAGGTCACATTAATTCGTGAATATATCAAATTAAGATGAAATGAATACCATTGAGCACATCTAAAAAGTTCTCCATTAAGTAAAAAAACTTTAATATTTTTCTTTTAAAGTTTTGGAATGTTTCACAAGAATTTTTGGATTATACATGATTTAATGGTTGAGAATGTTACAATCGATATCCTTGTTAACTTTTATTATCACATTCTAATATAACTTTTGTCCTTTCTCAAATGTACTTCAATTTGGATTTATAGTCAAGTAAAAAAATCTTTTTTTTTGTGACCTTTATATTTCTTTTATTTTGTCATATTACATAGTTTTAATTTAAATTATTTCTCTTTTAATATATGTTACTTCATATTAAAATATCAAATTATTATTATTTACATCTTTTTACTTTAGCAATTCTATTGACCCCAAATGATACTCAAGCAAGACAAAATAAAAGTCACTATACTCTATCTAACAAAATATAGATTTCTATATTATTAAATATTTTATTTTCTAAAATTTTGGCATGTTTTATGAGTGCATTTTAATTGTACCAAGCTCAATGGTCGTGGATGTTATAGTTAATCCATTTAGTTTCTTGACATAATTTTTTTAGTTAATTTATTGCTCATTCTCAAATTTATTTTGAACTTGGTTAATTTACTTTGCAACCCTGAATCTTTTCTTTTTCACCTTTTAAACACCTAGATTATGTTAGTTAACATTGCATCAACTTATCTCATTTCTACTTTAATATTTATTTACATAATATTAAAATAATATATTACTCTTTAAGCTTTTATTCTTTCACAATTTGTTGTAATAATAAATGTGGTCTAATCAAAAAGAAAAAAATGCAATTCTACTCAATCATATAAGCTTTATCTAATATAAGATTCCAATATTTATTTTCAAATATTTTTAGTTTTTTTAATTGAGACATGCTATGTGAGGAATTTTTATTCATAACTGCTTTGTGATCAAGGATGTTACACTCGATTTCCTTAATATCATGAATTTTATTTTCCATCATAATTTATTTCTTTTCTTTAATTTTTTATATTTGGTTAAATATTATGTAGCAATATTCTTATTTATTGAATTTTTATATCACTTTGATTTGGTTTCATTACGATTATTAAAGTTATCATATTTTGATTTAGTATATATTTTCTTAGTATTAAAAATATATAATTATTTATTATGCTTTTTTGTTTTGGTAGTAAATAGTAATTCGAAATGAGATCTAATCAAGAAAAAAATATTATTTGAGCTACCTTTATGATCTCTATAAAATTAAATATTAATAAAAAAAATTAATGAATATTTTATTTTGTAAAATTTTGACAAGCTTTTTGAGGAGTTTCGATTCTTACTTGATTTGACTTTTACAAATGTTGCACTCAATCTCCTTCTAGCTTAAAATGCAACTATCACAAAGAATTTGTTACAATTCTTTAAATGTTTTTTTTTATCTTATTGTATAGTTATGTAACTCTAAATATACTGTCGTGCAACATTTACATTATTTTCAATGAGTTATATTATATAGGTTCAATTAATCTCATTCTTGCTCTAATATATACCTACTTAGTATTAAAAAAATATTTCATAAATATCTTTACTTATTTATTTTTGCAATTCAAAGTAATTAAAAACAAGGTTTGATCAAGATGAAATAAATATTGTTAGACTCATCTTTACAAGCTTAGCTAGTTAAGTACTCATTTTAATTCCTAGCAAATTTAACTATCAAGAATGTTGCACTTGGTCTCATTAGTAAATCAGAGTATAACTTTCTTATATACTGCAAGATTTTTTTTACAACTTTATATACTTGTTATGTATAAAAGTTTTGAATCATAATAATAAATTATTATGCAATATTTGAAATCTAAATTTATGTCATTAATCTTAAATATTATTTGTATTTATTATCTACATTATGTCATATAGGTGTAATATGTTAGGATAATGACACTATTTGTTCTTTAAGGTTTTCAATTTTTTAAAAAATAATGTTAAATTAACATTCAATATAAACATTGACTCACTTACTTCTCTCTCTAATAATCATTTAATTTTTTCAATCTCTATCTCTTTATATATCCTTTGATCTCTCTTTGTCCTCATTCCCTCTCTATTTACTCATTTCTATTTCGTTTCACTTTATTATTTATTCTCCCTTTTTTAAATATCTTTTGTATTTTACTAATCTTATCCTTTGAATATTCTATCACCTCTTTCTTTTGCTACTTTTCTTTCAATTACCCTCCCAAAATTCCATTAAATTCCCTTTGTTAAGGAATAATTATCTCTATCTACACAATTTCTTTTTCAACCCGATCAATTAATTTTAATATAGAAATATCTTTTGTTGCCATGTTTAATTTATACTAATTAGAAAGAAAAAAATTTCATTACTTAAATTTCTTATATAATTTAACTTCTTATTTATTACCACGATAAGATACTGTAAGAAAATCTTATATATTAACTTTTTATTTATTAAAAATAATAGGTTATCTAATTTTCCTTTAATTTAATATTTAAAAAATATGAATATTAAAGTATATTATGACATATGTAATAAGAGTAAAGTTTCTTGCAAAAGTGCTTCTACATTATAATTTACAAATATTTATAAATGATTAATCTTTTGGATTCATATTGCATTTGCAAATTTTAAACTTTTATATTGAAGAAACAACACACTAGCATTATTGATTTAGATCTAATTAAATCTTTATGTTCATGCATAACTATGCAAAAATAGTACTAGAATATGTGACAACTTTAGATCCCCTAGTCTTACACATAGTTTTCCATAGCACTCTTTTTTCTAACAAAACATTTGATTTTATTAACATGTTAATCTTAAAATATTAAATTATTATTAATCATATTTTATAATTATTATTTTAATAATTAATTTTTATTTTTAACTTTATAATATTATTATCAATTTCATGCAATAATAAATATGGCACATCTTGTCATAAAATAGACTAATAAATGTAACATTATTTAATCTTGACAAAAATAACATATACCAATTATAAAAAACTTAATTTGATATATTTTTATAGTCCTATATATGTGTTGTACATAAAAGCTTTGAAAATAATATAATACTATATTATAGAATATTTCAAATCTAAAATTATATCATTAATATTAAATATTATTTATATTTGTTAACAATATTACTCCAAATAAAGGTAAAGTATTAAAATAATTATATTACTCTAAAATATTAATAAACCTTTAATGTTTTTATATTTCTAATATTATTAAATATTATTTTTCTCACTTTTTTCCCTTTGTTTAAATGTCTATGATAGTTTCTCACTTCCTTCTCTCTCCTACAGTTATTTTCATATTTGTCTCTTAATTCATTATTTCTTTGTATCCTCTTTTTCTCACTCAAACTTATATTTCACTACTTCCTCATTTCTCTCTCTTTCATTTTTTTTATTTATTCTACTAATCTCTTTTATTTTCTCTCTTCCTTTTTCATCTTCAATAAATAATTCGTTATCTATGTCAATTACTACTTTCCTCTCTGTTTCACTTTGGGCAATCTACGGCTTCTTCTATAGAATTATTAAATCAATGTTTATTATTTTTTTAAGACCCATCAATAAGTAACAATTAAGAAAAAAATTTTTATAGAGTTTAAAGTATAATAATATTGATATGTAAATATTTTATTGTTTATATTTACTACTTAATTTAACTCTTTCTCATAATAATGATAACATAATAAAAAAATGTTATGCATTAATGATCATAATAAAAAGAATAATAATTCTTGTAGTTTTTTATGAATATGATATAAATTAAATTTTTGTACTATAATATAATATGACATATATTGTAAGCATAATGTTTTTGAAAGAGCATATGCATAGTAATTCAAAAAATTAAAAAAATACTTCATTATCTTGAACACAATAATCACATAACTATGGTTGTTTGACTTTTTGTTGCATTTATGACTACAGTATTTTGATCGCTTTGCTCTTTGAGATGTCCCTGTGTTAAAAATGTTTTCATAGCATTCCTTTTTTTAATAGTCAAAATTTCATTTCAATTTTTAGTAAATACTAATTAGTATTAACACTATGACATCTATTTGAATTTAATATAATAAACAAATTCTATTAATATAAGTTAATTATAACAAAAATAACAATATTTAGTAAAGTAAATTAGAATTACTATTAGTTTCTAATCAAATATAAATGCAGTAACAAATTTTTAATTATAAGAATAATTTATTATACTGAATTGGAATTAAAAATTACTTTATTAATATTATGTATTATTTATTTTTATTATATATATTAGGTCATATAAAGATAATATATTGGGATAATTAAATTATTTATTTTTTAATTATATTAATGAATAAAATATTATTATATTAATCGTTAATATTAATTTTGAACATCTATAATGTGCAATAAATAATAATTGTGATTAGCTTGTAATATTTAATAAAAATGATATATTTCATTATTAATATTTAACTATCACTGAGTTATTTCCCTCATTGTTTATTCTTCATCCTAATGTCTCTAATATTTTCTCAGTTTTTTCCCTCTCTTATTATCAATTTCTTTTTTGTCTTCATTCACAATCTTTTTATATTTTCTTCCTTCTCACTCTCTTCTTTTCCTCAGCATTTTTTGTTTTTTTATCTTATTTACTTTGTTATTCACTCCCTTTATCTCCTCTATCTTCTTTATTTTTCTTATCCTCCTCTTTGAATCATCTCTCATATCTCCATTTTACTTTTTTCTTTTCTATTTCACTAGTATCAATCTATGATTTTTTCTCTCTTGTACAATAATTATCTTTATGTAGACTATCTCTTTTTTAGTTCTATCAATTAATAATATTTGACAAATCCCTCACGCTTCATAGTGTATTATATATTAATTATGATAATTAAAAAAATATTTATTTCTATTATTTGTGCAAAAAATAGTTGTATTAGAGCATATTATGACATTAAAAATTATAAAGCTCTATTAAATGTGCATATGCATAATAATTTACTAAAATTATTGAAATGTTTCTTGCTTCACGACAATAACCACACATACTAGTTTTTATCTTTTATATTGAAAAGCAAGAAAAAAAGTTATAGCATTGGATGCTATTTAAATTTGAAGTTAAGCATGCTTTGGTGATGGGTGACATCTTTTGAAGTTCTCATGTTCCACATTTTTCTAATTAAATTTTTTTAAATAATAGTGTAAATATACCATCTTCGTAATTATTTACTAATATTAACTTTATAATATTATTGTCAATTTCATTTAGTAATAAATATAGTGATTCATTTGTTAATAAAATAACCACCATGATATTGTTTAGTATTAAGTAAAATAACTTATATTAATTATAAAAAGTTTTATTTAATGTATGATTATAGACATATATTTGTGTTGTATACTAAATTTTTTAAATGTAGTAATGTTATAATATAGCATACTAAAAATATAAAAGTATAGGATTAATTAAAAATATTATTTATCTATACTATTTATGTTACATCATATAAAAATAATATATTTAAAAATTATTTAATTATCTTTTAATTAATTTTTAAATTACAAGTGTGAAAAAAAATATTATATTAATGATAAAAATATAAATTAAATAGCACGAATATTCTAAAATAATAATAAACCGTAAGTTGTTTTTTATATTTTAATTTTATTAAATATTATGCAAGGTTAGCTTATTATACTTAACAAATATTACAACTTTAATTGTTAAGAGTTAAGTTTTATTTTATTATTTGTCCTACTTCTTTCTGTTTATCTCAATGCCTCACATTTTCTCTTAGTCTCTTCTTATTATTATTATGATTCACTTATTTGTCTCTTACTTCTCTATCTTCTCATATTCTTCTTGGGCTCTCTCAACTCTATCCATCTATGTTTCCTAATTTATCACTCTTTCAATTTTTATTTATTCTCTCTATCTCTTCTATAGTCTCTCTTTACATTTTCTCTTTGTTAGATTCTCTCTCATCTCTCTCAATTATTTTTTTCTCTTTAGTTCACTCATATGAATCCTTGAGTTTCACTTGTAGAATAGTTATCTTCATCTCTTGTATCCCCTTTTATACTTTAATTAATAATATTTAAAAGATCTCTCTTACTAAAAAATATTTAAATATATATTTTTCTATTAATTTTATATAAATAAAATATTTATATTACTACATAATATGACATGTAAAATAAGCATAAAGCTTCCTAGATTTATAAATGCATGATAATTAAAAAAATTTTAAAAATGTTTCACTATCTTCAAAATAATAATCACACAATAATGTTTTTTTAGCTTTTGTATGCATACATCACATAAAAACATTATAGCACTGAATTACATTAGCACTCCAAACTTAAGAATCCTTAGGTGAGAGTAGTTTTGTAGTATGTTGCCACTTTAGAAGTCCTCATTTTATATATACTTTTCCACAGCAATCATTTTTCTTTTTATTGACATTTTTCTTTAAAAATTTATTATAGTTGAATAATTAAATTTTTTATGTGATATTTTATAATGAGTAGTTTTGTAATTAATTATTAATGTTAACTTTATAAGATCACTATCAATTTAATATAGTACAAAATATGATAGTTCATATGCTTTAATAAAAAAATATTTGATATAATTTAATTATGAATAAAATAACATATATCAATTTAAAAAAATTAGAACTAATATCTATTTGTAATGATATATATATAGATATACTTGTGTGTGTATGTATGTATGTTATGTATAACTTCTTTAAATGTAATAATAATCTATTATTGAATTTTTGAAATCTAAAATTATATTATCAACATTAAATATTTTCGGTTTTTCTTATGTATAATATATTGTATGAATAATTATCAGCATATATTAATATTAAACATTCTCCATAACATCATTTACCTATTTTCCTTTCCATTTCTTTCTTATAAATTAGTCTCTTTCCCATTCTCTCATACAATGATTGTCTTCATCTACACTATCTCCTCTTTTAGCTACATAAAATTATGATATTTGAGAGATGTCTCACATTCCATTGTTTTATACATATTAATTCTATTGAATATCTATTTGTTATCTATAAGAATGATAACTTAATGAAAGCAAATCTTACATATTAATGTTTTCATTTCAAAAATAATAGTTTATGATATTTTATATTTAATTTGAAATTAAAAAAATCTAAAGGTTATAGAACTAAATCTAATTAGGGCATCAAATTTAAGCATGTTTTGAGAGGGTAGTATTAGAATTTAGTTATATTTTTAATCAAATATACATGTTATGTATAAGCTTTCTTACTATATTAATGCAATATAACTAAAGATTAGAAATTCAATGTAATGTCATTTATATTAAGTAATATTTATAATTATTATATATATTATGCCATTTAAAGGTAATAATTAAGAACTATTATGTTATTTTTATTTAATTAAAAAGAAGTCTTGTAAATATGAATAAATTAATGTTAAATCCATTGTCAAAAAATTCTTAAAATATTTACAATTTTCCTAAATAATAAGAAAAATAGTTTTTAAAAGTAAATGCATTATAATCACACAACCACAATTGTTTGGCTTTTATATGCATATGCACCCACCCCAATGTCATAGTATTGGGTTTCATTTTAAATTAAGAGTTAAGCATGGTTGAGTAGAGTAGTGCTTCAATGGGTAAGCTCTTGAAAAGTTCTCATATTGCACATATTGTTTCAAAACATTCCTTTTTGTAATTAAGGACATTTGATTTTCATAACATGTTAATCTTAAAAAACTCAATCATTTTAAAGGATAGAATATTATTTTCAAATTTAGCAATAAATTATTAATGTTAAAATTTTTACTTCTTGGTTAATTTCATGTAGTAAAAAATATGGCACATCATTCTACATAATAAAATAATAAATTCAATTTAGTTTAACATTAACATAAATAGTCTATATCAATTAAGATAAATTAACAAAATTACATTATAATCCTATACAAATACTATGCATAAGTAATTAATTAAATTAATATCATAATATATATAATAAAAAAGGAAAATTATGTCATTAATGTAAATATTATATATATTTGTATATATACAATACCTTGTAAAGATCAAATGTTACAATAATAACATTATTTATTATTTAATTAATATTTTCATTTATAAGAATGGATAAATTATTATTAAATTTATAGTCAAAATATATTTTAAATATTTATAACATTTTCAAAAATATGAAACATCAAATATTTTTTATTTTTTAATATTATTAAATATTACATATGTTTAAAATTTTATATTTGATAAATTTTATTAGCTTATCTATTAATATTTAGCTTTTATTTTCTTCTTCTCAGACCTCATTATCTCTCCCATTATAATTCTCTTATTTATCTCTTAATTCTCTATCTCCTCATATTTTTCTTGCCTTATCTCTTTTTTATGCTTCACTACTTTCTCTTTTCTCTCACTTACACTTTTATTTTTTATTCACCTTATTTCAACTACGTTTACTCTTTTTTCCCTTCATTAAATCTCATCTGATCTCTCTCTATTACTACTTTTTCTCATTTTCACTCTCTAATTCATGTCTTTATCCCTCTTTATAAAATAATTATCTTCATCATCTTTCCCTCTTTCTCAACCCATCAATTAACAATGTTTAAGAAATCTTTTATTTTAAATAGTTTAGTATCTTATATTTATGATAAATCAATATTTATTTTTTCATATTTATTAAGTAACTAAATTTTTTATTCATAAGGTTATAACATAATTTATGGAAATCTTATTTAGTAAAGTTTATTTTATCAAAATATATCATTTATGAAATATTTTATTAAATTATTATAAAAAATTATTTTATTTTTAAAAATTATTCATTATCTTTAAGACAAAAATCAAACAACAGCTATTGTAAAGCTTTTATATGCATGTCCACCACTTCATCATTATAGCATTAGATTTATTTGAACTCTAAAGTTAAGAATGCTTGAGATATAGTAGTATTTGGATGTGTAACCTCCTAAAAAGTTCTCCTTTTACACATGTTTTTTCATAATATTTTTTTCTAATGAACAACATTTTATATTTATAACTTTTTAATATAAAAAAATGAAATTATCATAAATGATAGTTTATAAATACAATTTTAGAAGTTAATCTTTAAAATCATTATATTATTTATTATTTAGTTAAAATTTTCATTATATGATTAAATAAATTGTTTTTAAATTTTTTATCAATATTATTTTTAAACATTTGCAAAATTTTAAAATAATAATTAACCATAATATTTCTTATAATTTAATATTATTATATATTATGCATAATTAACATTTTTTAATAAATGTTATATGTTTATCTATTAAGATTTTTTTTATTTAGTTATTCCTCTCACTTTCTCTATCTAATTATCATTCTCCTTTTTGTCACTTGATTCTCTAACTTACATTCTACTTACCCTCTCTCCCCTTTATCTTTCTCACCTTTATCATTTCTCTCTCTTCTATTTATTTATTTATTCTTTCTATCTCCTCTTTGTTCTCTCTTTCTTTGCCTCCACATTAAATCTCTCCTTATCTCTCTCTATTACTATTATTTTCTCTGTTTCACCCTTACAAATCTATGACTTTCTCTTCTATGTAGAAAGTTATCTCCTTTTGTAGTATCTCTTTTTCATCCCATCAATTACAAATATTTAAGAAATCTGTTTTATTGCATAGTTTAGGAAATAATACTTAAGGTAAAGATATATTTATTTTTTTATATTTATTAGATAAGTTAATTTTTTGTTTAAAATAATAAAGGCATGGATAAAAAATCTTTTTTATTAATTTGATTTAAATAAAATATTTATACTAGAATATATTATGACATATTTAATATGCATAAATTTTTTAAAAGTACATATGCCTTATGATTTACAAAATTTTTGAAATGGCTCATTATAGAATTTCAAAATTAGGTCTCTTTAGTACTCAAAATATTGCAAGGTTGGGTGAGAATAGTATTTCATTGGGTGACATCTCAAGAAGCCATGATGTTGCACATCATATTTCATTGCATTTTTTTTTCTAATGAATGACATTTAGTTTTAAGTACTTGTTAATATTGAAAAATCAAATTATAATAAGTGAAGTTTCATAATTATCTTTTTTGTAACTAATTTCTAATATTAACTTTGTAACATCCTTATGAACTTAATTTGATAAAAAAATTCCTTTAATATAGTACAATTATTAATATAATAACCTATATAAATTATAATTACATTTTTAATAATTTTATTATTTGTTATTTAATCAACCTTTTTGATTATATGAATAAATAAAATAACATCCAATTAATAACAAATATATACTTTAGATATTATTAATATACTAAAATAATAATAAAACTCCATATGTGATATTTTAAAATCATAAGACATTATATATAATTAAATTGTAATATTTAATAAATATTATATTTTTAATTGTTCATTTCTTTCCCTTATTCACTTTGTTATTTATTCTCTAGATCTCCTTTATCTTTTCTCTTTTTCTTATCCTCTTCATCGAATTGTCTCTCATCTCACCTGTTTATTTTTTTTCTTTCTACTTCTCTCTTATAAATATATGACTTTTCTCTCTCTTGTAGAATATCTATCATCATCTGTATTATCTTTTCTTAGTCCTGTCAATTAATAATATTTGAGAAGTCTCTCATTTTTTATTTCTTCATATATATAAATTGTAATAAATATTTTTTTTTATTTTTTATATTTATTATGTAATTTAATTATTTTTTAAATACTAATTATAGAGTTAAAAAATTATTAAATGTTATGTTTTCTTTACTAAAAAAAATCTATGCAATTTTTCATTGATTTAACAATAATAACAAAATTTATATTAGAATATATTATCACATAAATAACAAGTCTAAAATTCTTTTTAAAAGTGCATATGCATTATAATTTACAAGAAATTCTACGATCTCATTATCTTCACGAAAGCAATAGTACAACTATGAGTTTTTGGCTTCTATATTTGTGCGTGACCACAATAGTAATTGGATGGTTGACTTCATTTTAAGTTTTATTGTTGAACGTTTTTTTTGAAGCATTCCTTTTTCCAATTAATGACAAATGATTTTATTAACATGTTAATGTTTAAAAAAATTAAATTATTATATATGATTTTTTATAATTATTATTTTAGCAATAAATTATTAATCTTAACTTTATAACATTATTATATATTTTATTTGATGACAAATATAATACTTATATGATAATAAAATTATAATTACAATATAGTTTAATGTTTACGAAAATAACTTAAATAAATTATAATAAATTTGATTTAAATTTTGTTTATCATCATATATAAATATTGGGTATAAATTTTTTTATGTAGTAATATCATATTATAGAATTTTAAAACTCTAAAGTCATATCATTAATGTTAAATATTATTTATATTTAATGTTTAAATTACATGATATGAAGATAATATATTAGAATGAGGGTGTTATCTATTATTTAATTAAAATTTGAAATATAGGTATGAATAAAATAACATTAAATTAATAATCCAATTTAATATTTGTAATGCACTAAAATAATAATAAACCTCAAATATTTTTATATTTTAATATTGTTTAGTATTATATCTAATTAATTAATTAATTTAATAAGTAATATAAGTTTAATTATTAATATGAATCTTTAGTTTAATTATTTCTCTCACATTTTCAATTTTCTTAGTGCTCGTGCAATGAGGGTCCCAAATTGCATGAGCAATAGGTCTTACATGTGATAGGTCTTGTATTCACTCGTCAAAAGACCCCCCGTTATTGGGTCTATTCCACAAAAAAAAGCCCATAAATTCTGCATAATTTGCCCAATTCAAGGTGAAACAGGGGGTTGCTCCCTTCGAAAAACTTATATAAAGTTGAGCCAAAAGATCCCAATTCAAGATAAATTCATGATGAAGGGGTATCTCCTACGGATCAACTCGATCTTTGAGAAATTGGATAATCAATAATGATGCATGGATTTGGTGTCCTGCCCAAGAAAGAGATCCAAGCCCTAGTAATCCTGCTGAGTGGTGATTCAACTTAGATTCTACATCTTTGTACCAAGCCAACTTTGGAGAGGCTTTACGATAATGGAACCAATCAGAAAAAAGCATTAGCAATGAAAAGACCAATGCACCAATTACTGTACAATAGAGTTGTAATTCACTAGTGATTCTAGATGCTTGCCAAATCTTAAGAAAACTAAAGGTTATTTGTGTTCCTCAGAAACCACAACACACATTCCCATTTAAGATTTCTTGACCTACTATTGGCTTAAATACTTGGGTATTGGGTGCAATATGAGTAGGATTGATATGTCATACTTCATAATTTGAAAAACGTGTGCCATGGAAGTACATCCCCTCACCTAAAGAAAGATAATGGAGATTTCACCAAAATGAGCACTAAAGCTTTTTTGCGATATCTCTTCCAAATCACTGGTATGACTATCAAAATCAAGAGCATCAGCATGTAGGTTCAAGATCCAAGTAGTTGTATGAGGACCTTAAGCTATTGTTATTGAGAAATGAACGAGTCTAGCCCATTCTACAAAAGGGAATTTTATAGGACCCATGTCTACAACAATTTTTACTTTGGGTTCCTGCAAAAGAATAATCATAAAGTCCTCTTTCTGGACAACAAACACATATGTAGAGACCCACCAACAAGAGTAAATTTTTTTTGTACTAAAAGCTTAAAGATAGATATTTGATTTATGATTAGTCCCTTTCTTTCCTTTACTATCTTCCATCAATTTTCCTTAGTTTTTCACTAATGGATGATGATTATAGAATATTTTTGAATTCTTTAAAAGAATGGAATTAATGAATTAATTCTTGTATTATATTTATATTTTTAATATCATTATTAATTCTGAATCTAAACTAAATAGAATTCGTAAAATTTGAATTCTAATTTTCATTCTATTTAGTTGATCTAGGGCAAGTGTTCGGATCTTTTATGACCTAAAGAATGTGTGCCCAAGGGTCATTGCTATTCTATAGCTAAGGCCTTTTCCAGAGATGATGAAAAAATGATTTAGCTTATAGAAATATCTATTTACTTTCATTTCTTCCTTATTTAGAATACTTTTAATTTTTGAATTGGAAAATTTATAAGATTAGTCAAAATAACTTTATTATTTCTATGCTATATAGTATATCTAGCATTTATTCTTATGTAATACCATACAAAAGGTCAAAAATCGAGTTCTTTTCAAAAAAAGGAACATAATAAAATTCTTGATTGGATCTTCTCATACGAACACTTTATTAAATTTGCTCACTAAATTAAAAAATAGTAGAAAGGTGTTTTTCAATATGCCTCGTCATTTTTAACCAATTATATGCTTCAATGTACTTTTCTAGAGTAAGCGCTATACCTTGTTTCCAATACTCAGTAGCTTTATCAAACCAAGCCTCTGCAATTTGAGAATTGCCATGTAGAATGGCATGTTCTCCTCGATTGAAATACATGATTCAATTCTCTCCCTTAGAAACGTACTTGAGAGTTTTCTAGCTCATATGGTTCTTGAATCAATTCGTTTTTTTTGTGTACCATCTTTCCTTTAATCTATCTTATGATAACTTATGTTAATGCTAACTTAATTCAATTTCTCATCATATTTTTTACGTTAGGTTAACAAAAAATGTCTATTTTTCATTGTTAGGAATTATTTATTGTTAGTATATAAGTATATAAATATATATAAGTATATAAATAATAAATATTAGTTATAAGTTTCTAATTTTAATTTTTAGCAAAAATTAGTTTTCTCTTTTCTCCCACCTTCAGGAAAATGAAGGTTAGATATACCCTGATATCATTAGAATCTTTTGAAAGGTAACTATCTCAGTTTTCTATATCATATATGGTATATTATATTTATGATTTATATAGAATCTTAGAAAAGACGTTCCTCTCAAAAACAAAAACTTACTATCCTTGGGATCTGATGCTACACCACTGCTCAATACTATAAATACCTTAGAGTAGAATTCAATAATTTAAAGTTGAAATAGTAGAATTCAATGCTTTCAATATTTTATAATAGAATTATAGTAGAATTCAATACTTTATAGTACAAATAGTGGAATTGATCAACGCTATTACATAAGTTCATGGTTACTAAATTTTTTATCATATATCATCGTATTAAATTTTAGTAAGAAGTTTTGAAGTTAATCGACCTAATGAAAAGAAAAATAAATAATAGTTTGCTAAAAATAATAACTTACTAATTGATCTTTATTCTTTTTTGATCTTATTGATCTTTACGGTGAATTCTCTATCAGTTCTAATTCTATCTTTTATCTGTAGAGTCTAGTATATAGGCCATACTTCTTGCTATTGTTTTTGTTCTGGTCAAGTCGTTTTCCTTACTACAGCTGATAAAAACTGTTACTTTTTAAAATACATATGTAGAAAGCCATTTTTTTCTAGTGCTGGCTAGACAATTTTCTCTTTTTTCCTTGTTTCTATAATGAAGATAGTCGCACATAATGATAGATTTTGGCAACATTATTAAAAGCTTGTGGTAAAAGAGGATTTCATTCTAGTGCCTGTAAACAATATTCCAAAGCTTTAGCATACTCTATGTCGCTTGTGTGTATAAGACTTATGTTATCGAGTATATAACTTCGATCGTAGGGATCCATTTTTGGTTACGTAGTTTTAAAATAATTCTATAAAGCTTCCGCATAATTTCCTTCGAATTGAGCTGACATCTATTACAGTCATTAATTTTAGTAAAAGATTCTCGGTTTGAGAATCGTACGTGAGATTTTCACCTCATATGGCTCCTCCCTTCTGTACCCCCTTGTTTGGATAGCATAGTACTTACGTTAGGGTAAGCATTCATGTAATCAAGATTTCACAATTATTGTTATGAACTGATGGGAGCTGGTATTTTTAAAAGAAATTTCTAGCCAGACTCCCCTTAAGATGTTTTTATTAACATCAACTATCTTATTGCAAGATAGAAATGGTAACTCCAACAATTTCTTTGTACTCACACTTACAATTTCCAGGATTTAGTCACTTCAACAAACTTTGATGGTTTTACAGATAACCAAGGTACAAATGAGATAGATCTTTATTTTCTCAACCATTCTATTTTGTCCTGACACAGGTATGGAAAGGGGTTATTTATAACAAAGTTTTCCTATTGTTGAATCCTAGGAATAATGCTTTTTCCCTAATGAAACTATTGGTTATTGGTATTAATGAAGTAGTATTTACCTCGAATACTAAACTTATAGATGTAAACTATTTGCTCAATACTAAAATGGATGCATAATGGATGAATCTAAGGTTGCATCAATCGAGGATACACGATAGAAGGAATTGCTCTATCTCAAAACTTCACCTTCACAAACAAAGGGTTTTTTCTCACTAATATGATTTTTTCTATTCCTAACTATTCTAACCACAATCTCTTTCTAATCAAAATGAGGTCAAAAAAGATCAAGAATAAAAAAATGTAAGAAGAAAGCAAGAAAAAAAATCAAATCACACCATTTCTATAATAGGTAAATGGCTTTTTTTCTCCTGAAGTTGTTTGAATTATTCGTAATAAAATATTAGCTGCAATGGAAGAGGTCTTACCATTAAAATTTTAATTTGTTTGAGATCTAAACATAATTAGCAATTTATTCTATAATTCTTCATATTGCCCTTTGCTTTGGGTAAAAAGATCCTAAAGAAAAAGTAATGGTATCGTACAAAAAACATAAAAAAACACTAATTGGAAAAAAACATTTTTTATGGAACCATCCATTGGTCATACCTGTAGTACAATTCAGATGAATGACTCACTATTTGTTCATTTTGGTACAGAATAAGATATTGTAGGGAGATGACCGAGTGGCTCAAGGCGTAGCATTGGAACTGCTATGTACAACCTTATTTATAGAGGGTTCAAATCCCTCTCTCCATTCCTTTTCAATCATCAACGTTATCGGCAATAATATCTCATATTCAATGAAATCAGAATTGATATGATCATTCTAAAACTAAGGTAAGGCCCTTATTTAATAGAGATTCTCTATCTCTAACTACATTACTATGATACGTAAAGTAAAATACAAATAAAAATAGGATATTTTGATATTGATGTTGAATATTGTGAAAAAAAGAAAAAAGAAAAGAAAAGAATCCTTTTGTCTGTGATACATGAATTGGACAAAGTACTCGATTTACTTCAGTGAAAGTAGTGCAGTCAAAATTTTATGAACATTACTTTTAACATTTTTGTTAGAATCAAGTTAAGTTCATGTCTGAATGAAATAATATTATATGACCAACAACTCATTTATTTTCAAACCAATCCATTTCCTATCTAATATTTGGTTTATGAATTCTTTATGTTGTAAACAATCAATAGACAAATGCTTTGGCACTCTCCTATGGGGGAATGAAACATGACACTTTTGAATCAGAGCTTTCGATCTTTCTTTATCCTTCGTAGTAACAATGTATCTTGGTTTGCAATGATAACTTCGTACATCCACTATAGGACCATTAACTAAAATGTGTCTATGTTTAACTAATTGTTTGCCTCCAGGAATGGTCAATGCCAGGGCTAATAAAAAATAGATGTTATCAAAACGCATCTCATGTAGTTGTAGTAAAACCTGTCCTGTTGGCCCTTTTGCTTTTCCGGCAATATGCACATATTTAAGTAATTGTCACTCTATTAAACCGTAATGAAAAAGCAATTTTTGTTTCTATTGTAAATGAATACGATATTGCAATCTTCTTCCAAATTGGAATCGAGTTTTAGGATACCATCTGAACCAAATCCTTTACTAATGAGTCCTGATAAGGCCCTCAAATGATGTATTTTTTTAAGACGAGGTCCTTGATAAAGAGAGATATAAAGGTTCCTTTTCTTGTATAATTTCATTTAAAAAAAAATTAAATTCATACTGAACTGTGAACTAGAGTAGAGTGTGTTAGATAAGCAAAACTTAATCTACTGAAGTACTACAAAACAGAATGAAATCTATTTTATCAATATGAATATTTATTATATCTTATAAATATTCATATTTGTTATATCTATTCTTATGTCTTTAGATATTAAGAAATTTTTGTATTTGTAATTTGTATTTGTATGTAATATTTGTATAGTATTTTGTATAGTTTTTTAATACGATAGGAAGTCCAAGTGAAGACCACTATTTCCAATCTCTTCTAATGAGATTTCATTTTTATATCTAGTCAACCTTTTTTATTCATATTCATAAATATAATTGCAAGTTACCATGACATAATTGAGCATAGAGATAGTGAAATTGATGGTAGAGATTAGAGATTTTCAATCGTGGAATGAAAAAACACACTATCGAATCGAACCGATGACAATCTTATTACAAATATCATGCTCTAACCACTAAGCTAAGTGAATGAAGATAAAAGCAATAATGTATAGTAATAAGGAATACAAGAACATATCTGAAAAATTTGATTGAAATTGAAATAGATAACTTATCTCTTTTCTTTATATAAAATGAAATTCTTGATATAAATAATTTCATTTTATTTTTATACTTTCTAACTGGAATATCAAATCTTTAACTAACAATACACTAAGATTGAATAACTACAAGTAATTTTTAAATTAAGATACTAAAATTATATATTTTATATCTTAGAAAATAACTAACTTAGAATAAACTAAAAAATAGAAAAGAGTTGAAGATGAAAGAGAATCATATTTTATAGATTTCTATTTAAAAAATGAAAATAGATGAGTAAAACTGACCAATATTTAATACAAAAAAGACAGGAATGAATATTGATTGTTCCACCATTTCAAATAGTACCTTCCAAATTAAGGAGAGGAGGACAAGCATTGTTCTATGTGGTCTATTGCGATCTGTATCTATAATCTATATAATATATATCAATATAATATATATGAAAGAATATATATATATATATATATATATATATATATTGTAATTTGATCATATAGCATGTATTTTTCTTAAATTTCATAATATGTTATTTCTTTTTGAAATATTTCATATTCAAATGTGAATACATCAATCATAGAATTATTTTGGACTTAAATAAAACAAATTAGGTTAATGATAGAGATAGAATAGACGATAAAAATAAAATAGCAGCACACTTTGTTGATATAGGAATCATTACATAATGAATTCAATAGTCTTAGAACCAATGAAAGAGGTTGATGGAATGACAACCAGAACCTTGTCTCAAAGCGAGGGGGGATATAGCAAAAATGGTAGATGCTATAGACTTGATTGGGTTGAGCCTTGGTATGCGAAGTGCTAACTTCCAAATGCAGAGAAACCCTGGAACTAAAAGTGGACAATCCTAACCCAAATCTTTCTTTAATCAATTTAAGAAATTAAAAAAGAAAAACCAAAAAAAGAAAAAAATAATTAAGGGATAGACGAAGAGACTCAATGGAAGTAGTTATAACGAATGAAATTTACTATGTTACATTAGTAGTTCAATCAAAATTATAGAAATATTGAAATGCGAGAAAGAATAATCGCCATAATTTTATGTATATGATCTATATAAATCTATGTAAAACTCAGTAGATCTAATATAATGTAATGTGAAATGTAACTATTAATTCAATTTGATATTACTATTAATAAGATATTAATAATTGGAATGAAGGAGATCAAATAATGAAATAATTACCATAAAAATAAAAGAATCTAGAAATATTTGTATCGTGAATTTGTTCTAGTTTCGATTGAAAAAAGAATGGAATTCAGTAATTCATTGATGAAATAAATGATTCATTCCTAAGTTTGATATATCTTTTGAATGTCAATTGGATGGGAATAAAGAGAGATTCCCATTTTATATGTTAGTACCAAAAATAATGAAATTTATAATAAGAGGAAAATTCATCAGTTTTAAAAATCTTGAGGATTCAAGTCCCTCTATCCCCAAGAAAAGCCCATTTTACTTCCTTATTCTATCTATTGATTTATCATTTTTCTTTTTCATGGGAAATTTTGTTCAAACTCGAACAAAGTAAATTAAATATCAATGTAAATTCAATATCTTTCTCCTTGAATTTACTTTGTCATCTCACATTCACAAATAGATCCAATTCAAAAAAGAAATCCTCGTATCTCCTTTGAATCCATCTTTCGATGGAACTTCATTTGTATAGAAACAATACCCGCCTCTGTTAATGAAACATTCACATCCCATATCATTATCCTTACATCTCTGAAGGTTTGAAGATCTAAGAAACTTGTTTTTTAAGACTTTTCTAGTTTTTTCAATGACATTGACATAGGTAAAAGTACTTTGCTAGGATAATGCACAGTTAATGGTCAGGATAGCTCAGTTGGTAGAGTAGAGGACAGAAAATCCTCATGACCAGTTCAAGTCTGGTTCCTAACATGTGTCACTAATCTATTTGATAGGTATTCATACGTACCTTAAATTCATTGAGACAGATAAGGATACATACTCTTTCCTTTTAATTTTTCTTTTTTTACTCTCTACACATCCTTTTTTTTTCCACCAAAACAAAAAGTGATTAATTAGATGGTTTTTTACATATATTTAGGATCAAGAAAAGATAAGTCCTAGATCAATGTGACTTAATATTACATTGACATAGGTTAGTTGAAGTCTTTTAGCAAGAATTATGTCATGGTTTTTCTTTCCTAAATAGATTAAGATTGGGTACACCAAAGCACAAAACAAAGAAAATAGTCTAACTCTTTTAGTTTAGGGTTTTAAAAATGAAAATTAAGAAAAAGAACATTCATCATATTGATAATCATATTTATATATTATAATTTGTTTATGAAAGAGTATGAAGAGAGATGGGTATTTTGTTCCAAATTTTGCAAACACTTTGTTCAAATGAATTTTATTTTTTTTATTGTTTTTATTTTACTTGTTACTTTTACTACTAAAATATAAAATAAAATTTTGATTACCATTCTAGCACACACAAAAAAATGGAATGTCTTTGGTCCATACGAACTTGAACTGTGGACCTTCTTGATAATGATTCGAACAGTTTCAAAGACACAACATGCATTTTTTTTTTGCATTGGGTTCTTTCATCAACTAATATAAAGATGAGTTGGTCCACCACATTTTTTTCTTTATCTTTAATATCTTTATTCTTTATCTTTAAGAATCTTAAATATTTCAAAATATTTTAGATTTCAGATTGAAGAATATTTAATAAGAAGAATAAGAAGATAATCAGATGGTTCCATGTGCTTTGAGTCATTATAGGAATTCTCATCTAGGAGCAATAGCAAAGTGTTCCAATGAAGGGTGAACTTGATTTAGGTCTGCCTTCAGCCAAGATTAAGCTAAGTGAAATGGAGTCTCTATCGCTCCTTTGTAAGAGTTCAATATGAGACTTCATTACGTCAAAGTTCATTGAACAAAAAGAGGTTCGTTTGAGATCCTTATTCTCATAATGCTTGGCATTGAATGACATGGATTGAACATTTACCTTATCAAAACAATGACAAGTTCTATTTGATTTGGCACCTTGATCGGATTGAACAAAATATTTGTCAGGCTATTTTTCTCTTGTTCTCTCGAATATGAGTTAGACATCGATTTCTCAAAAAGATCAACTGGTTTCATTAAATAATGGAGCTACCTTGAAAAGCATTAGTGCATGTGTAAATGATTGCTCTAGCTAACTAAGCTATATCCCTTTTCTTATCATAACTATTTCCATTTTATTTTCAATTAAATTTTATTTTAACTTAACATAACATAAGGAAAATTTCTTATCATTAAGTCTGTAATCTCATATAAGAACTTGCCGATTCATGGTCCATTTATGTTAATCGGTAAAAATCGATATTGCTTAGAAAGAATATTTGATATATAATACATCTAACACCTAATCCATCGAGTTGATGGAACTTTTTGCGGTGATAAATGACCTACTTAACCCAGCTGTTAGAGTATTGCCTTCATATGGCAGTAGTCGTTGGTTCAAATGTAATAGTAGGTAGAACTTATTTGATACCATGTAATTTGGTATCAAACAAGTTTTTCTACCCATCCCATTTTTTTCAATCTGTTGTCAGATTATACTTCAATTGGGTGCAATGATGTGGGTGGAATTGTGTGGAATCCAAATCAAAAGAGTTCATTATTATAACCACTACACACTATATTTTAATTTGGATTAGTTAATTTTTTACTAATAGGACTAACAAATAGGAAATTCCATTGACAGCTTGTACTCATGTCCTAGTTCATTTCAAAGCTAGATTTAACTCAATTTCTTGTCTCTCATCCTCAGCTCTACTGAAGTTAGCTTCAGTTATCTCAACAGTTTGTTCAGCTTCTTTTGTATCAATATCAGCACTCATTTTTGCATCATTTCCTAAAATGACGATCTCATTATTACTTATTCTAGCAAAAAAACCAATAAGAGCCAATGTGAAATCCCAAAGATTTTAGGTCATTTCTTCAATTGGATCACCATTAGATGTACATAGCTTTTGCATTATCTTCCTCGATGTAACTGAACAAATAGAAGGCCTGCTCGGGAAGACCGTCTAATTCTCCAGAATGTATGTGTTGAAACCCCCTAATTGTTTCTTCTGAACAAACATATTCACCTGGAGAACAAGTAAATACTTCTACCACAAAGAAGCGTTGTGATAGTAAATGCTCAATATTTCGTACTCTTGCTATAGTTAAATGATCCTGCTCGAATAATTCGTCTAACCCAAGAATAGCTATAATGTTCTAAAGTTCTTTTTAATGTTGTGATGTTTGCTTAACTTGTTGCGCTGTTTTGTAATGTTTATTGCCAATGATCCAAGGTTGTGACACAGTTTAAGTTGAATTTAAGGGATCTACTACTTGATAGATACCATTGGTGGCTAATCGTCTTAATAATACGGTAGTAGCATCTAAATAGGCAAATGTCATGGTAGGAGGGGGGTCAATAAAATCATCCATAGGTACATAAACTACTTTGATCAATATTATATATCCTTCCTTCATAGAAGTAATTCGTTCTTGCAAAGAACCAATTTCTATGCTAAGAGTAGGTTTATATCCCACTAAGAAGGTATTCTACCTAATAAGGCAGATACTTATGATCCCAGTTTGGCGAAATGAAAGATATTTTCTATGAATAGAAGTACATTTTGTTTATCAATATCATAAAAACATTCTACAATGGTTATGGTAATCAAGCCAATCCTCACATGAGCTCTGAGCGGTTCATTCAATTGACCATAGACTAGAGCCACTTTTTATTCTAAAATTACTTTGTCGTTAATCACCCCATATTCTTTCATTTCCATCTATAGATCATTTCCTTACCAGTACATTCACCTACTCTGCCAAATAGAGATATGCCTCAATGACCTTTGGTAATGCTGTTAATGAACTCCATAATGTGTGCTGTTTTACCTACTCTAACTCCCCCAAATAGTCTGATTTTTCCTTCACATTGATTGGCTAAAAGATCCACCACTTTAATATATATTTCAAAGATTGATAATTTCGTATCTAACTATACGAAGGTGAGTGTAGATCTATGAATAGGAGATGTTCTGCGAGTATCAACAGGACCTAAATTATCAAAAAGTTCCCCAAGAATGTTAAAAATTCGTCAGAGCATAGCATCAATGAATTGAACACCTAGAGGAACTCCCGTGTCAATCACTTTCATTCCACTTATTAGACCATCTATAGCACTCACAACTACAGTTCTAACCTGATTATTTCCTAATAATGCTTGTACTTCACATGTTAAACTAATTTGCTTACCAGCAATATCTCTATTCTGAATTATCGAATCATTGTATATTTTAGGAATCTTTTGCGTGGAAAAATGACATCCTATACTATGCCAATAATTTGAGTGATACGTCCTATATTTCAATTTTGTTCTTCAAGTGTGGACACTTAAGGATCAGAAGTAGGAGGATTGCTTATCATAACATAATAAATATGTCGAAATTCTATTTTGATCTGTAAAGTAAAAGCATTGAATAAAATGTCAATATAGAGTAGCATGTTAATCTATTAATTCCATTGAATTCAATAATAAGAAAGAAATGAGAGTTAGCATTTGAGTGAATTAGTATTACGTAATCTAATCCAATTCAATCCTTTACTCGTTGAATTCCAAATTGACTCATTTAACAATTAGATGAATAAGAATAATGAGTTAGTGTATTTCATTTCTATATCATTTTTTGAATGATTGTCCAGAACAATATTTCGAGTATAATTTTCATGTCCAATAGGATTTGAACCTATACCAAATGTGAAGATGAGCTCTATCCAATCTGTTAGATAATAGACGCCTTTCATTCCTATTTTATTTAGAGAATGCATTTAGGGAATCCAATAAGGGTACAATAAAGGCATGTAAAAATATATAATGTAATTCATATCCCATGCAGTGAAATGAAAGAATATAGAGCAGGTGGCGGGAATCAAATCCACATCGTTAGCTTCGAAAGCTAGGGGTGATAGTCAACATTGGTTGATCATGTTGAATATCTCTAAACTTCTTTAATTCAAAACCAAACATGAGATTTTTTTCGGCTCCTTTATGAAAGATTAAGGAACTCCCAATGACATTTATGATGACTCTTTCTTTTTCGCTTAATCAAAACATCTCTTAACACTTTCTATTACTATTTTCTTCCTAATTTCACTGAAATCAATTCATGAATTTCTCTCTTTGTAGTATAATAGTTTCAGTTTTCATTGCAATCTCTTTTTCAACAAATTAATTGACATTATTTTAGAAATATCAAATGTTACTCAGTTTAATATAAAATATTTATCATAAATATATTTTTTTACATTTACATTCATTATGTAATTTAAATTTTTATTCATAACAATGATAAAAAATTAAAAAAATCTTAAGTATTATTATTTACTTTATAAGAAACAATATTTTTTTGTAATTTCTAATAATTTGATATGAATAAACTACAGATATTAAAATATACCATGACATTTCTAATAAGCAATTCTTTTAAATGCATATGCAAAACAACTTTGAAAATTTAAACATTGTTTCATTTTTTAATACAATAATCATAGAACTAGAAGTACTTAGCTTTTGTATTCATTTGTGACCCAACAAGCATTATAACCATGGATCTCATTAGAACTCCAATGCTAAGCATGCTTTGACAATAGTTGTACTTGGATGGGAGATTTTTTGAGAAGTTCTAATATTGCAAATATGTTTTTCATAACATTTCTTTTTCTAATGAATGGTAATTGATTTTACTGTTTGTTAGTTTTAAAAAATTTGATTATTATAAACATTTTTTCATAATTGCTATTTTTCCAACTAATTGTTAATATTAACTTTATAACATCTTTGATAGTCTTATCTAATAAAATAATTCCATTAATAAACTTTAATTATTAATAAAATAAATTATATCAATTATAATAAATATTTTTTTTTTAATTTTTAAAATTATATTTAGATACTTTGTATAAATTCTATTTAAATATATTAACAATATATCAGAGAATATTTGAAATGTAAATATAATAAATAATATTAAATATTATTTATTTTTGTTGTGTAAACTACTACTTTTGATTGAAAAAAACATTAATATATTAGATTTGTCTCAATTAAGTTGTCATTCTTATGAGTAGAAAAAATTAAATTAAATTAAAAAAATAAAAAAAACAAATTTATTTTTAATAAAATTAATATATATTAAACGATGAAATATAAAATATTTTGAAAAAAAATTTTAATAAATAGGATTGAAATAGAAATAATATAGGTGAACATATCTCTTACACAAGAGTAAGAAACTCATGGATTAAGAACATAGAATAGAAAGGAAAATAGCAAAGGAGAGTGATTAGAGAAGATTCAATGAAGTAAAAATAAAGGAAAAGGAGATAGAGAGATTAAATAACAAAGAAAATTTTAGACAAAAATGAGAAAATAGAGAGTAAAGGTGGGGGAGAGAGAGGAGGAAGAAATTATAAAAAGATTAATAATGGAGAGAAGAATAAGAGCAAAATAATTAGAGAGAGAAGAATGTGTGAGAATATATGAGCAATTGAGATAAATAGTAGGAGTAATAATTTAATAAAAAGTTACATATTATTAATTAAAATAATAATATTAACTATTAGATATTAATAACATATAATTTTGTTAATAATATTGAAATATTAAAAAAATGTGGTTTACTATTTTTTAGGATGTTACAAATGTTTTAAGAATTTATAAACTAATAATTTATTGTATCATTTATTCATATAATTAAAAGTGTTAATTATGTAATAAGTAATATCATTATAATAAAATATTACCTTGATAAAGTAATAGTTTACATAATTGTTTATTTATTTGATAACGAAAGAAAAATTACATTGGAATATATTAAGACGTTAAATAAGCGTAATGTTATTTTTAATAGTGCATATAGATAATTATTTATAAAATTATAAAATGGTTCTTTATCTTTCGAAAAGTAATCACACAGCCTAGATTTTTAGCTTTATAATGATGTGTGACTTGACATGTATTATAGCACTTGAACTCATAGAACTTTGACATTAAGGAAGCTTGGGTGAGAGTCGTATTAGGATGAGTGACATCTTGAGAAGTTCTTGTGTTGTGCATATATTTTCATAGCATTTCCTTTTCTAATGATTGACAAATGATTTTAATAAGATGTTAATGTGTAAAAAGTTATATTACTATAAACAATTGTTTATAATTATTGTTTTAATAATTAACTACTAATATTTTACATTTTAAAATTATTATTTATTTTATTTAACAAAAAATATCACTTTTTTTATTTAAAAAAGAAATAATTATAATATTACTTAATATTTAGAAAAATAACCCATATTTATTAAAATAAATTAAACTTAATTTATGTCTACAGTCATATATGCATGCTATTTACAAAATTTCATAAATATAGTAATATCATATTATAAAATATTAGAAGTTCAAAAATATTTTGTTAATGGTAAATACTATTTCTATTTATCAGTTGTACTACATAATATGACCACAATATATTAGAGTAATGATATTATTTATTATTTAATTAAAATTTAAATTATATAGAATAAAATAATATTTAATTACTAGAAAAAATATTTTTGAAATATTTGTAACATATATAAAAAACATAAACATTAAATTTTTTTAAAATATTTTAATATTATTAAATATTATATATAATTAACTATTATATTACATAAATATTATATGGTGAGTTATTGTTATTTAAATTTTATTTAATTATTCCTAATACCTTTTCTCTTTTTCTCATTCTCTCACATTCTCTTACTTCTTTCCATCTCCTATTATCATTTATTTATTTGCCTCTGCATTTATTATATCTTTATATCTTCTCACTCGTTCTATCTCCTCCATCTTTTTATACATCCTCATTTCTTTCTCTTGCATATATAGATTTATTATCTTTATGTCAACTATATTCTCTCTTTTTTTTCTTCTCATTAAATCATCTCTTATCTCTCTATATTATTATTTTTCTCTTTATTTTTCTTTTATCATTACATTATGTTCTCTCTCTAAAAAAATAGTTATCTCTATCTCTATTATCAAATTTTTGGCCAATCAATTAAATATAAATGAGAAATCTCTCACTTAATATAATTTTAAAGTATAATATTTATGAGAAATATATATTTTATTTTTATATTTATAATATAATTTAATTAATTATTGATCTGAATGATAATATAATACAAGAAAGCATACATATTATATTCTACTTTATCATGAATAGTAGATTATATAATTTTTTACTAATTTGATATTAATGAAATAATAATATCAGAGTATATTGTCACATATATAATAAATAATGAAATGTTTTCGAAATTGCAAATGCATGATAATATAGAAAATTTCAATAACAATTTATTATTTTTATGATAATAATCACACAACTATTATTTTTTGGCTTTTTTGTGCATGGTAACCACAATAATATTATAGTATTTGATCTTATTATTTCTTCAAAGTTAAGTATGCTTTGGTAAGAGTTGTATTTGAATGCATGACTTATTCAGAAGTCCTTATCCTACATTTTTTTCATTGTATTTCTTTTCTTGTTGAAGAACATTCTATTTTTATAACTTTTTAATATAAAAAAAAATAATTATCATAAATTATAATTTATATTTATCATTTTACCAATTATCTAGAAAAATTAATTTTATAACATCATTCACAATTTCATATAGTAATAAATATGACATTTAATATGACAATATGAAATAATTCTTCAAATATTATTTAATTATGAGAAAAATTACTTATATCTATCATAATAAATTAGAATTAATATATGTTTATAACCAATATATTCCTAATATCTATAAATTTTTTTAATTTTAATAATAATTTGAAATATAAGTTAACAAATCAAAAATCATATCTCCAATGCTAAATATTTTTTTCGATATAATATCATGAAAATATAATATATTAGAATAATGTTATTATTTTTTATTACATTAAAATTTTCAATTATTTCAATAAATGATAATTTTAAATTAATCATCAATATATACTTTAAACATTTGTAATATTCTAAGATAATAATAAACATCATATTTTTAATATTTTCATATTTTTAGATAATATATATGATTGACACGTAATAATTAATTAATATTGCAGGTTCAATTATTAAAATTTAGCATTAATTTTATTATTTCTATTACTTCTTTGCTTAATTTTATTTCTTATCATATTATCTCACTTAGTTCTCTCACCTATTTTGATTTTCTTATTATTCTATCAATCTTTATTTTCTTATATTTTCTCTACCCTCTCTCTTTCCTATATGCCTCTCTTTTTATATCCCTCTTTATTTGATCATTTCCTCTCTTTTTTTTCCTATGTATTCTTTTTATCTGACTTATCTTCTCTCATTAAATCATCTCACATCTCTCCCATTTACTATTTCCTTTTTTTATTGCCTTCTTTTAATTTTGATACTTTCTCTCTCTTATAGAATAATTATCTCAACCTATACAATCCCTTTTCTTACCTTATTAATTAATTTTATTTTAAAAATCTCTTTTATTGCATGGTTTTATATACATTAATTACAATAAATATATATTTATTATTTATATTTATTATGTATTTTAATTTTTTATTTATAAGCAAGATAACTTGTGAAAGAAAAACTTATATATTAAAATTTTATTTATAAAAACTAGTTTATCTTATTTTTTATTAATTGATGTAATTGAAATATTAATATTAGATTGTAGTATGAGATATATAATAAACATAAAGTTATTTTTAATAGTGCATAAGGAAAATATTATAAAAAAATTTTAAAAAAGTTTATTAACTTTGGGACAATCATCGAGCATCTATAAATTTTCGAGTTTTATATTTATGCTTGACTATACCAGTGATATTATTTTCCTTTATATTTCACTTTTTTTGACCATTAACATTCCCTAACGCTTACAAAATGTTATCCCCATCTCCATGAGCTCTTTCATGGCTTAATAGTTTGCGATATTTAAGAAATATCTCTTGTTGCATTGTGTGATATATAATATTTATTATTAACATACATACATATGTATATATATATATATATATATATATATATATATATATATATATATATATATAATTACTTGTAATTTTTTTATATTTTTTTGTTTTTAAAAATGATTATATACTGGATCAAAATCTTATTACTATTTAATTATTCTTTTTCTCTATATTACTATGAAAAATATAATATGTATACATTTTTTAAAGTACATGTGGTTGATAATTTGAAAATTTTCAAATTTAATTCGTTAACTTCAAGACAATAATCATGCAACTATGATTTTTTTGTAGGCATGTGTGACCAAAAAAACATTATAGCACTAGATTTAAATATTTGCATAATGTTAAGCATGTTTGGGTGAGAGTTGTATTGGGAAGCGAGGCCTCTTTAAAAAAGTATTTTTTCATAGCATTCCTTTTTCTAGTAACTATATTTTGTCTATAAAATTTAATCTTGAATGATTAAATTATTATAAATATTTTTTCGTAATTACAATTTTAGTAATCTGTTATTAAAAATAAATGCACAACATCTTTATTAATTTCATATACTAATAAAGGTGGTACATGATATGATACTATAAAATAATTCTTTTAACATTGTTTAGGTATGATCAAATTAACTCAAATAAATTATAAAAACATAGAATTAATATACATTTATAGTCGTGCATGCATTTGATGTATAAAATTTTTTGTCATATTATATTATAAAATATTAGGAATGTAAAATTATATCAGTATTGTTAAATATATATTTATATTTATTATCTAGATAACATCATATGAAAATTGTATATTAGAATAATGACATTGTTTATTATTTAATTAACATCTTAAATTATAACTAGGAATAAAATAATTCTAAATTAATAGTGAAAATACATAATAAGAAGTTGTAATATACTATAAAAATAATAACTTTCATATATTTTTAATATTTCATTATTTTTAATGTTATATATGATTAATTTCCTACATATAATAAATATTATAATTTAAATTTTTGAGATTAAAATTTTATATAATTATCTCTCATATATTTTCTATTTATCTCAATATCTCTTATATTCCTTCACTTTGTTGTCTCTCACAAGATTGTTCACCTATTTGTCCCTTTATTCTCTTTCTCTTTATATTCTACTTGCCCTCTCTTTAATATTATTCTTTTTTTTCACTTTTTTTTCTCTCTCTCACTTATTTATTTAACCTGTTTATCTTCCCTAAGTTTTCTTTTTTCTTTACCTCTTGGGAAATCCTGTCATCTCTCCATTATTTATTTCCCCAATATGTCCATCTTCTCAATCATTGACATTTTCTATCTCTTACAAAGCAACTATCCCCATCACTAGTAGCTTCTTTTTAGCGTATCAGTTAATAATATTTAAGAAATATCTTATGATGCGAAATTTAATTTATAGTATTTATGATAAATTTAAATTTTATTATTTGTAATTATCATATAATTTCATTTTTTATTTATAAGAATGATTACATAATAAAAGAAAATCTTATGTATTATTATTTACTTTATTTAAAATAGTAATATAAATGAGAATAAAGAAAAATACAAATAGATAGAAAAGGCAAGATTGTAAAGACATAGTTAATAGAGAGATATATAATAGATTGATAACAAGAATGAGAAGGAAGTGATAAAGTAGATTTTAATTTTAATTTAATATAACAAATATATGTTATTTTTTTTTACAAATATGGTATAACAGAAGAATTATTTTGTTATATCATATTAGGTGCCATATTTATTGGTATTCGAAATTGACATAGAAGTTTTAATGTTGATATTAATTACCAGTAACCAAAATTGTCATTTTTAAAAAAAGTTTTTAGTAAAAAAAATTTAATATCAACATGTTATGAAAAAAGTGTCATATGTTAAAAAACATATGCTATTAAAAAATATGGTTACTCAAGGAGATCCAATGAGATCCAATGTTACAAGAATGATCGGGTCACACATGCGCACAATAGTGAGAAACTCATATTTTTCAATCAATTAGCGGGAAATAATGAATCATTTTTGATATTTTCTAAATTAGCATGCTTATGTACTTCTGAAAACATTTATGCTTACTATATACATATCATTATGTATTACAATATCATATTTATTTATATTTAAAAAGGAAAAATTGCATAGGTTATTAAGTTTGGTAAAATAAATATTAATACATAAGATTTTCTTTTGTCATGTTAAAATTATTATAGATAAAAAATCAAATTACATAACAAATAAAAATATTAAAATAATATTTATAATAAATATTATATATTCTATAATACAACATAAGGGATTTCCTAAATATTATTAATTAATGGGCTAAAAAAGAGACAGTGGAGCTTGAGATAGCATTACTATATTTAAATAAATTCAAACATAACTTCTTTGTATGATTATAAACGTAATTTTTTAATTTATTACAATTGATATGTCATTTTGGTCAAAAAAATTATATTAAAGTTATTATTTTGTTATATCATATGATATCTTGTATTCACTATTGTATGAAATTGATAATAATGTTATAAAGTTAGTATTAACAACTAATTAGTAAAATGAAAATTATAAATATCATTTATAATAATTTAATTTTTTAATATTACTTGCTATTTGAAAAAAATTTTATTCATAAAAAAAATAAAACCAAAGAAAAAAATTTTGTAGCTTGGTGACTTTTCAGGTGGTCACCTAACCCGAAAGAAATCTCACACAAGCATGCTTCAATTTTGACTTTGTATGAGATGAAGAACTTAAATTGTAATGTAGTTGTGGATTAATTTAAAAAGAATCATAGGGGTATCACTATTATTTTTAGAATAATTAAATATTTAATCAATTTTGTAAATTAATATGCATATCCACTTTTATCTTTGTAGACCTATTGAAATTCATTGTTATAATCCTCGTGTGGTCGCACATGCTCATCTAATAAAAAAAGATAGATGTGTGACTATACTCTAGAAAATAATGATTCATTTTTGAAACTTTATAAATTATCAAACATATGTACCTTTAATATATCATAATATAAATATTTTATTTATATTAAATTAATAAATAATTAACTACACTATTTGATTTGATAATGTAATCATTAAAAAATTAGATTTTCTTCAATTATGTTTCTATTCATATTAAATTAAAAAATTACATAATAAATATAAGATTAATTTGTATATAATAAATATTATATATTAAACTATGTCACAAGAAGAATTTCAAAAATATTTTTAATTAATGGGATAAAAGAGATTGTAGTGATAGAAATAACTATTCTATAAAAGATTAAAAAAAATTATGAATTGATGAGTGAAATAGAGAGAAATATAGTAATAAAGCAAGATGAGAGTCGATTTAATGAAAAGGAAAAGGAGATAGAGAATATAAAGTTGATAGAGAGACTAAATTAAAAGTGAAAGACAGAGAGAAATATGAATGTAGAGAAGAATAGAGGAATGAGAAAGGCTAAGATAAATATAAAAAAAAGAGATGAAAAGATAAATAAGGGAATTTTAATAGAAAGAAGTGAGAGAAATTAAGATAAAAAGAAAGAAAAAAGAGAAATAATTAAATAAATATTAAAGACTTAAATGCTAAGCCTACAATATTTACTTAATATAATAAATTCACAAATATAATATCTGATAAATGTTTGAAGTAAATTTTGACTACTAATTTAACATTATTTTGTTCATATGTATAATAAAATAAAGTTTATTAAGTAATAAGTAATATGATTATTCTAACATGTTAACATTATTTGTTGTATATCTAGGTATAAATATAATTTACTTATTATTAGCTATATAGTTTTAAATTTTTGATATTCTTTGATGGAATATTACATTATTTAAAAAATTTAATAACCACACCAACAAAACATCGTAAACATATTTTAATTCTAATTTATTGTATTGGATATACGTGTGCACCAACAAACTAAACAAAAATAATAGTTTTATTATATAATTAGAAGTACAATTTTTAGTACGACATTAAATTAAAAAAGTTATTGTAAAAGAAAATAATTAATAATTAACTACTAAAAGGTAATTACAAAAAATCATTTATAATAAATTAATGTTTTAATATTAAGTTGTTATCAAAAAAAATTGTCATTTAATACAACATATTAATTTTTATAGAGATCAGCTATCTCAATACAAATCACACCCAAACATGCTTAACTTTGTACTTGTAATGAGATCTATCGCTATAATACTAATTTTGTTGCGCATTGATAGAAAATCCAAAAAATCATGGTTGTGTGATTTTTGATTTGAAGATAGTGAACCACATCTAGAATTTTCAAATTATCAAGCACATGCACTTTTAAAAAAATTAAGCCTATTATATAGAAAATAATATATTTTTATATAAATTTTTAATTTTAATCATATTAAAAAAATTATTCTATTTTTTTAATTTTTTTAATTTGTTCTCTCAATCTTCTCTATGTTCTCCTTTTTCTTTTAGTATTTTTTAAATAATTTTTTATCTTTATTTACTATTATTTCCCACATAATTTCATTATTATTTATTCATGACTTTTTGTCTCTCTCATAGAAAAGTTATATATGACCCTGCTTTTACAACATCAATTAATAATATTTTAAAAATCTTGGATGTTGCATAGTTTAATTACAAGATTTATGGTAAATGTATATTTTTTATTTATATTTATTATGTATCATAATTTTAATTTCAAAAAATATTAGCATAATAGAAGAAAATCTATGTATTAATGTTTATTTTATAGAAAATAATAATTTATGTAAATTTTTATTGATTTAAGTATAAATTATTTGTATTATTATACATTATGACATTAATAATAAGCATAATTTTTTTAACTCTACACATGCATGATAGTTCAAAAACCTCAAAATGGCTCAATAATTTCAACACAATAATCAAAAACTTAGATTTTTGGGGCTTTATGAATGCAACCACACTAGCATTATATAATTATATCTCATTAAAACACTATAGTCAAGCATGCTTATGCCATAATATTATTGTAATGGGTGACCTCTCCTCATGTTGCAAAAGTTTTTATATTAAAATTTTTTAATGTACAACATTTTATTTTATTAACATATTAATATTAAAAAATTTAATTGTTAAAAACGATTATTTATAATAATTTTTTTAAATTATTTATTAATATTAACATTATAACATCTTTGTCATTTTCATATAGCAATAAATATGACACTTTATATGATATAATAAAATAAATTTTTAATAATTTTTAATTGTGAAAATAATAGATTATACCAATTATAATTAATTTTAATTAAAATATGATAATAATTATAAGTACTTGTTGTTTGTAAAGGTCTTAAAATATTATAATAATATTTTATGAACTATTAGGAATCTAAAATTATCTCATTAGTGTTTAATATTCTTTATATTTTTTGTTAATATCATATCATATGAAGATAATGTATTAGAATATTGATATTATTTAGTTATATGAATGAATGAAAAAATTTTAAATTAAGAGTTAATATACAGTTTCAAAATTTCTAATATACAACAACAATAATAAATCTTATCTTCTTTAACGTTATAATATTATTAAATATTATATATGATTAACTTGTAATTTTTAAAATATTATAGGATCAATTATTATGGTTTATCTTTTATTTGGGTATTTCGCTCCCATTTTTTAACTCGTTTCCTCTCATGCTGTCTCATTCAGTTCTTTATCCCATTGTCTTCCCCTTATTTTTCTTTTCATTATTTATTTATTTAATTCTCTTTGCCCACTTACTCCTTTATCCCTCTCTATTTTTTTATTTCTCTAAACCTTATATTTTTTATTTATTCTCTCTATCTTCTCTATATTCTCTCCTTTTCTTATCCTCTTTATTGAATTCTCTCCCTTATCTCTCTTTCACTATTTTCCTTTTATTTTCCACTTATCAATACATGACCTCCACTTTTTTCTAAATTTAATATCTCAAACTACATTATCCCATTTTTGGCACCATTAATAAATAATTTTTGAAAAATATTGCATTTTTTGTAGTTTAACATATATTAGTTATGTTAATTATATATTTTATTATTTATATTTATTTTGAAATTTATTTTTTAATTATAAGAATAATAACTTAATGGAATAAAATCTTATGTACTAATATTTACTTTATTTTGGAAAAATATTTTATGTCATTTTTTATTATTTTTATTTTAATAAAATTCTAATATTAGAGTATATTATGACATATATAATAATATGTATGAAGTTGCTTTTGAAAATGCATATGCAAAATAATTTACCATGTTTACAACATTGTTTATTATCTTCTAAAATAACATCGCACATATAAATTTTTTTTTCTTTTATTATCTTGCTTGACCACTATATTATTATGGCACTAGATATCATTAAAACTCCAATGTTAATACTTCTTGGGAGACAGTACTATTTGGATGGGTGACCTCTTCAGAATTTCATCATGTTTCATGTTATGATTTTAATAATATGTTATTATATCAAAAAAGAACTATGTGCTAATTTATAATTACAATTTTTGAAATTATTTATTAAAATTACCATTATATCATTGTCATCAATTTCATATAATAATAAATACACCATATTATGTGATTTAATAAATTAATATTTTGATATAGTTTATTATTGATAAAAAATATATTATATAAATTATAATTAATTTATCTTTATTATAGTATATACATTTTGTTTATAAAATTTTTAAAATAGCACTATTCCATTATAGAATATTGTAAATCAAAGATTGTATCATCAATGTTAAATATTATTTACATTTATAATCTATATAATGTTATATGAAGATAATATATCAGAATAATGATATTATTTATTTCACTTTTTTATTATTAAGCATGAATAAAATAATATTAAATAAATAGTGAAAATATTATCTAAATATTTATAAGTATTTATAATAAATTAAAATAATAATAACCCTAATTTTTTTAAATATTTTAATATTACTAAATATTATATTAGATTCACTTGTAATACTTAATATATATTAGAATTATTATTATTAATATTTAAATTCTATCTAATAAATTCACTCTTTTTTCTAATTATCTCATTATCTCTCATAATCTCTCACTTCCATTCTTGTGTTATTATCATTCTCCTTATTCCCCACCTTTCTTTATCTTATTATATCTTCTAACAATCAATTTCCTCCATCCTTCTTTACTTTCTTATTCCACTCTCTCCATTCCACTTATTTATTTGTTCTTTCAATCTTGTCCATGTTCTCTCTTTTTTTATAAAATAATCTCGCATCTCTCTCTCCTTATTACTACTTTACTCCCTTTTTCACTCAAATCAATGTGTGAATTTTTCTCTGGTAGAATAGTTCTCTATCTCAGTTATTATTTCTTCAACACATTAATTAAATTTATTTAGGAAATCTCCTGTGTTTTACATTTTAGGAAACAATATTTATGATAAATATTTAATTTATTTATTTCTTTTATTGGATAATTTAATTTCTTTTATAAGAATGATAACATAATTAAATAAAGTATTATGTATTAACATTTATTTTAAGAAAAATAATCATTTATATTTTAATGAATTTTATATACATAAAATATTTATATTAGAATATATTAGAAAAATATAAAAAGTAAAAAAATGTTTCATTATCTTTAAGATAATGACCACACAACTATATTTACAAAAGTTAAGAAATGATTCATTATCTTTAAGATAATAACTACACAACTATAATTTTTTTGCTTTTATATTCATGTTTTAACCCACTAGGTTTATAGAACTAGATCTAATTAGAAAATTAATGTTAAGATTTGTTTGGTTAGACTAGTTTTAGGATAGTTGACCTATAAAGAAGTTTTTGTTTCACATCTCTTTTCGTAGAATTTCAAATCCCAATTAATCACATTTTATTTTAATAATATGGTCATATAAAAAGTTAAACTATTATACATTGTGCTTTATATCTACCATTATTATAATTAATTGTTAATACTAACTTTATAGTACCTTTGTGAATTTCATATAGTTATAAATACAATGCTTCATATGATATGAAAGCATAATACCATTAATATAGTTTAATTGTGAGCAAAATGAGTTAAATTAATTATAACAAATTAGAAGGAACATATGTTTATAATCATTGTTGTTTATATATCTTTTCAAATATAGTAATAATATATTATAGTATATTAGAAATCGAAAAAAGTATATCATTCTTATTAAATATTAATTACTTTTGTTCTATTTAAAATTATGGAGATAATATGTTAGGATAATCACGTTTTTTTTAATTATGTTTTTAAATAATATGAAATAATAAAATAATTTTAAATTAGTAGTTAATTATTTCTTCGTTTTTCTCTTTATCTCAATGTCTCACATTCTCTCACTTCCTTTTCTCTATCATTATCATTTTCTTGTTTCTCTCTCAATTCTCTATCACTTTAAATTCTCTTCTCCCTCCCTCTCCTATTTCCATCTTTATTTTTAATTTTTTCACACATTCACTTAATTTATATTCTCTCCATTTCCTTAATCTTCTCTATGTTTTATTTTCACTTTATTGAATAATCTCTTATCTACCTATTTTATTATTTTCCATTCTATTGACATCTTACCAATCTCTTACTATATCTCTCTCTTAAACAATTATTGTTACCATCTACATTATCTATTTTTCAATCCAATCAATTAACAACAATTAAAAAATCTTTTATGTTTTATGGTTTGATATATACTAATTATTAAAAATATATATTTTATTATTTAAATTTATTACATAACTTAATTTTTTATTCATAAGAATGATATGATAGTGGAAGTGAATCATGTATATTATTTTTTTTAATAAAAAATATAAGTTTATCTAATTTTTATTGAAATAAAAATATTGAAATATTAATATTAGAGTACATTATGAGTTATATAATAAGCATAAAGTTATTTTAAAGGTTCTTAAGCATAACAATTTATAAGAATTCTAAAATGCTTCGGTACTTTAAGATAATCATCACACCAGCATTATAGCTTTAGGTCTAAACTATCCTTTTTCATCTCATCAATTTAACAAATTTAAGAGCTCTCTCATGTTGCATAGTTTAACAAATATTATTTATCATAAATATGTATTTTATTTATATGAATGATACCATTGTAATAGAAAGTCCTATATATTATTGTCAATAATATAAAAAAAGTTATTCATCTCATCCTTTTTTAATTTTATATAAATTAAAAATTTCTACTGCAATATATTATTACATATATGTAATAAGCATATTTTCTAAAATAGTGCATATTTATGGTAAATTACAAAATTTTAGAAATATTATATTATTATTAGAGCAATAATGAAAAACACTATGATTGTTTGGCTTTTGTTGGCATCTATGACCACACTAGTATTAAAGTACTAACTCAAATTAGTAGCGTAAAGTTAACCATGCTTGTGTTATCATTCTTATGAATAAAAAATTCAATTATCTAATAAATATAAAAAATAATATATATATTTATAAATTGTGGTTTATATTATATTATGTCGCACAAGAGATCTTATAAATATTATTAATTGATGAGTTGAAAAGGTGATCTTCTCTTCATTTTTTATCTCTTTATAGTTTTAAAATCTCTCTTTACTATCAATCTGTTTTTTTCTCATTTCTTCTTTTTTTATTTATTATTTCTATCTCTTCTATGTTTTTTTTTCTTTTTTTGTTGTTAAATTATCTCTTATCTCTCTCTATTATTATTTTTTGATCTATTTTTATCTTATTAATATGTGACTTTTTCTCTTGTATAAATAGTTTTCTCTCTCTTGATTATCTCACTTTGAACTCATCAATTAATAATATTAATAAAGCTTTTTTTTGATATAGTCTAATATTTATTCGAATTATGTTAGTTTATAATTTTACATAGATGTTGTGTTAAATTTTTTAAAATAGAAATATTATTTTAAAAAATATTATAGATTAAAATAATATTTTATTAATTATCAAAAAATTTTAAATACTTGTAATACTCTAATATAATAATAATTCAAAAATATTTTATCTATTTTATGTTATTTTATATTATATATAATTAATATATTATATGTTTAGTTATTTATATTTAAGTTTTTCTTAATTACTTTTATCAATTTTTCTCTTTATTTTAGGGTCTCTAATTTTCTTCTCTCTCCTATTAACATTCTCTTTTTTGCCTCTTTATTGTCTATCCATGTATATTTTTCTTGGTCTTTATCTATCCCTGCTACCCTTTTCTACTTTTTTATTTCTGTAACTTTTATTTCTTTTATTTATTTTTTTATAATTTTTATGTCCTCATTTTACTTATGCTCTTCGTTAAATCATCTCTCATCTCTTTATATTAATAATTTTTTTAAGTTTATTTTTATCAATTCATGACTTTCTCTCTGTCTTATAAGATAGTTATCTCCATCTTCATTATCTCTTTTTAAGCTATTTAATTACAAATATTTAAGATGGTATTGTGTTGTATAATTTACTATATAATATTTATGATAAATATATATTTTTTATTTATATTTATTAAATAATTTATTATCTATTTATTAGAATGATAATAAAATTGAAAAATTCTTATGTATTAATATCTATAGCATAAAAAATAATAGTTTATTTAATTATTTATTTTTTAATATAAATAATTATTTATATTATAATATAATGTGACAGACATCATAAGCATAAGAAAATTTTTGAAGTACATTTACTTGTTAATTTAGAAACTCTTTTAAATTGTTCATTATGTTTAAATGAATGATCACGCAAGTACTATTTTTTTTTCATGCATTTATGACCACATCAGCATTATAGAACTAGACCTCATTAAAACTCCAAAGTTAAGCTTGATTGGCTAGAGTATTTTTGGGGTTAGTCAACTCTTTAGTAGTTCTCGTGTTGCATAAATATTTTGATAATATTCTTTTTTTTGATGAAAGTAAATTAATTTTAATAAGATGTTTGAAGTGAGGCTCACAAAGATTGGGGTCAATTACCATGAATAAAATATTAATTTATTAAAAAACAATTCAATAAAGTATTTATAGTAATTTTTAATAATTTTCAACAAAAATATAAAAATGATGTTATACAAATTTAATTTTTTTAAAAAAATATGTTAAGTTTTATAAAAGTAATATATTTGAAAAATAAAAAATTATTAAAATTGTACGGAATCAATTTTTATATTGTTTGACTTATAAAAAAACATACATCAACTGCAAAAATAAACAAGAAAAACAAAATATAATATTAGTATTTCATCAAAAGATAAGTAGGTTAAACCCTCACAACAAAGAAACAAATGATAAAGATTATTGTGGTCTTACAAAGAAATAAAAGGAATATGTTGCTATAACCTCACAGCGAAATATAAACGGCAAAGAGCGAAAAAATATTCAGCGAACTAAAATCCAAATCAATATAACCAAAATGATATGCTTGATAAATCATTAAAGAGGGGCAATATCTGAATTAAATGAATTAAAGATGTAGAAAATTATTAATTTAGCTAATTTAAAAAAAGAATTTGAAGAGTTTGACAAGTGAATCTCGTAGCAGCATATGAAAACTACTATGGAAATGGGCTACGAACTTTATTTTATTTTTTTTTCCATCACATAAAAATGTTTTCTTATTTTTCTACAAAAAGCCTCTTAATTATTTTCATTTTTAACGACGAAAAGCAGGTACGAAACCCTCCATTTAGCCATTATATTTTTGGACGGTATATAAATATTATAATTAGTAAAATAAAAAAATTAAAAACTCTCCAACGGCTCGAAATAATGGCTAAAATAGCCGTTGCGCTGTAGCCGTTCGATTGGGATGCTCCCGAACCATTCGATTTGGAAATCTGTGCGATTGGAAGGACGGGTGCCATCCGAACTGCGCTTTAATAAATATGACATTAATGTGGTCCGTTAAATAAGAATCGCTATCTGACGGCAATCTTTAACTGTCGAGCGGAGGAAATCGGGACTGTGCGATCACGACTTAGAGCGATCGGACGGTTGAAACATTTAGTAGTTGAAATGATAAACACTGGTGATGATTTTTTGATTGCGAAAAGTCCCTAGCGGATGGTGCAAATAAATCCCGCGATTCTGGAATTCACGGTGCCGAATAGTTCGCTTCTTTTGGCCCACATTGTACACCGGGTTTGGAAATTCAATTTATAGGTATTTTTGCGACCGCAAGCTTTCAGTTGTGAATTTTGGTAGCTGTTTTACTTCATGTTGGAGCCAATTAGCCTGATCTTTCCACAGGCGCGCTGCACTGATTGTTATCAGACTCGAGTATCAATTGCTGTCTTCGGGCGGGCTTCGGCACTTTGGTAATTTTTCGGTTTTTTAATTGCTGCGGACTCGACGATCCGAAGCTTTCTCCAGGCGGACTTCAATAATTTTGTTTTTTGAATTGCTGATTTGAGATTCGAGTTTCATTTATTTGGTTTTTTGAATTGTTAATTTGTTTTTCACACTGATAATCTATGAATTTTTAGTGGGTTTCATTTATTTCGTTATTGATTTACTGAGTAGTTTTCTGTTTCTCGCTTAAAAAATGAAATTTTGGAATTAATTATGTGCTGAACCTGTCTAGATCTCTTTACCTTTGAACCGTTGCGGTTCATTATGACGACATTTTTATTTTTTGCAGTTAAGGTTTTTAAATTATTTGTCACTTATTTTTCTTTATTTTAATGTCGAATAGATTTTCTTTAATTTTTCTTTCACTTATTATCCCCCTCTTATTTGTGTTTTCATTATCCATAATCTTATATATTCTTTTTGGCCTCTTTCATTCTTATATTTTTTTCTACTTTCATATCTCTTTCTTTTATTTATTTATTTATTCTCTGCATCATCTTCATGTTCCCCTTTTTATTTTTGTATTCATTAAATCGTTTCTCGTCTCTCTTTTTTATTATTTTCCTCTCCATTTTGCTCTGATCAATTTATGATTTTTTATAGATAATTATCGTTGTCTCTTTTTATCCCTTTTTCAGCCCAAAATTTAATAATATTTATAAAATCTAATGTGTTGCATAGTTTAATATTTTTAATTTTTTGTTTTGTAATTTAGTTTAAATTTATACGAAAAGTAACATAATGAAGGAAAATTTCATTTACTATTGCTTACATTTTTAAAAAATAATATTTTATGTAAACTAAAATAATTATATTATAACATATAATGACATATATTATAAGAATAAATTTTAATTAAAAATAAATATATGTTTGATAATTTATGAATTTTTTAATTGGTTTATTACCACGTGAAAAATAATCACATGATTAATTTACTTTGTTTTTTGTAAATATGTTTGACCACACCAACATTTTACCTAAGGATCTTGTTTGAACTCCAATGTTAAGCATGCTTTCATGGTAGTATTTGGATTGGTTGCCAGCCCTGCTAAACGTCGAGTGTTCCACATACTTTTTCTAATAAATGACATTTTCATAATATTATAATGTAAAAGAAATTAAAATAAATGATAGTTCATAATTGCCATTACAATAATGAATTTTTAAAAATAACTTCACAATATTATTATCAATTTTATATAATTATAAATATGATAATAATATAAGAAAAATATAACCCTAATTTAGTAAAATATTTAGCAAAATAACATATATAAATTATAATAATTTTAAACTAATATATATATATATATATATATATATATATATATATATATATATATATATATATATATATATATATATATATATATTATATAGCATATTAAATTTTTTTAAATATATAAATATTATATTAGAAAACATTAGGGAAAAAAATATTATGAAATTATTAGTCAAAAAAGATTTTAAATATTTATAATATTCTATAGTAATAATAAACAAAAAAATACTCTTTATATTATTATTATAAGAAATTATATATGATTAAATTATTATATTTTATAAATATTATAAGTTTGACTATTAACTTTAACTTTTTTTTTAATTATTTTATTTTTTTTCTCTTTATCTAAATGTTAATCATATTCCTTTACTTATTTCTCTATCATATTAGTAATCTCTTTTTGTCTCTTCATTTTCTATCTCTTAAAATTTTTCCTCGATTCTCTCTCTCTCCTCTATTCTTTTTTAATTTCTCATTTCTCTCTCTTTCACTTTTTTTATTTTTCTCTCTATCTAATATATGTTCTCTCTGTTCTTTTATCCTTAACTAAATAATATCTCTTCTATCTTTATTATTATATTTGGCTTTAGTTTATTCTTATCAATCCATAACTTTCTCTCACTCTCTCTGTCTTATAGAAATGTTATTTCGGTCTTCACTATCTATTTTTTTTTGTGCATCGTTTAATGATATTTATAAAAAATCTCATATTACATAGTTCAATATATAATATAAATTATAATCATAATTATTATTATTATTTATGTTGTTTACTTAATTTTATTTTTTATTTATAAAAATGGTAAAATATTAAAAGAAAATCTCATGTATTACTGACAAAATTTTTGAAAATAATCATTTATGTGATGTTTTTTTTAAAATTTTATTAAATAATATATTGATAAAATAATATATTAATATAACGATGAAAGGAATATATTTTTTTAAAAAAATAGATATACTTCATAATTTAGATTATTTTATAAGTGATTCATTATCATAAAGATAATAGTTACAAAACTATGACAAATTATATATTGTGTGTATGTTATTATCTATGTTATAAAAAAAACAAAATATTATTACATGAATAAATTATAATTTATTATTTTTAAGACAATAAACACATGACTACAATTATTTATCTTTTTATTCATATATGACCACGCTTGTATTATTGCATCACATCATATTTCTTTTACAATGTTAAGCTTCCTTGGTTGCAAATAATTTTGGGCTGAGTGACTGCCTGAAAGTATTGTTGTGCATATTTGTTCATGGTATTATTTTCTAAAATAAATTATAATTGATTTTAATAACATTTTATATTTAAAAAATTAAATGATTAAAACTTTTAGTTTAAGAATTCTATTTTTAATTTTATTATTAACAACAACTTTTTAATATTTTTGTCAATTTCATGTAATAATAAATATGGCACAAAATATGATATAATAAAAAAAAATTAATATATTTTAATATTTATAAAAATACTTATAAAAAAGATATTTAATTAGAATTAGTTTATGTTTGCAATAATATATATATATATGTACAAACATTTTAAATATAATAAAATCAAATTTTTATATATTAGAAATCTAAAATAACATCATTAGTATTTAATATTTTTTTATTTTTAATGCCTATATTACATAAAATAAAGGAAATATATGAAAATAATTATAATATTTGTTGTTTAATTAATTTTTTAATTTCAAGGGTGAAAAAAGTAAGCTTAAATTAAAATTAAAAATATTTTTTTAATTATTTATATTATTTCAAAATATGAATTAACCTACAATAGTTTTATATCTTTCTATTATTAAATATTATATATGATTAACTTGTAATTATTTATAAATATTATATATTTAATTACTAAGGTTTTAAATTTAATTAATTATTTCTCTTAATTTTTTTATTCATCTCAATATCTTATAAATTTTTTTATTTTCTTCTCTCTCTTATCATCATTATTTTTTCGTCTCTTCATTCTTTATCTATTTATATTTTTGGCCGATCTCTTTCAACTATCTATCTTTTTTTCTCATTTCTTCAATTTTTATTTTTTTACTTATTATCTTTATTACTTCTATGATATTCTTTTTCTTTCTTCTTTATTAAATCATCGCTTATCTCTCTCTGTTATTATTTTCTCATCTATTTTATCTTATTAATATTTGACTTTCTCTCTTATACAAGAATTTATCTATATCTCAATTATCTTATTTTGAATTCATCAATTAATAATATTTAATAAAGCTCTTCTTTGATATTATCTAATATGAAATATAGTTTTATTAAATTTATATTTTGTTATTTATATTTATTATGTAATTTAATATTTTATTTAAAGAATGATATGATAATGAAATAAATTCATATGTAATAATGTTAATATTATCAAAAATATTAGTCTTGTAATTATATATTTATTTTATATAAATAAAAATTAATAACATAATATTTTTTGACTTTTATAAAAGAATAAAAGAGTTTATTTAAAAGTGTATATTTTTGATAATTTAGGAAATTTTAATAATTTTTAAATTGCTTTCAAAAAATCACACAAATTCGATTTTTTGTCATTTGCATGAATGTCTAACTGCATCAAAATTATATTATTGGATATAATTAGAACTCCAAAGTTATGCATGCTTAGAAAAGCACAGTATTTGGATAGATGACCTCTTCTGAACTCCTCTTCATACATTTTTTTCATAATATTTTTTTCTAATTATTGACATTTAGTTTTTATAAAATTCTAATTTTAAGTAAGAATTATTATAAAAGATAATTTATAATAATCGTTTTCGTGATTAATTTTCAGAAATAACTTTAATTTATTAATGTTAACTTAATATAATAATAAATATGAAACATTATATAATATAATAAAATATTAACTTTAGTTTATTTTAATATTAAGAAAAATAACTTATATTGATATAAATTAGAATTAAGTTATTTTATAATTTTATATAGATGTTGTGTGATTTTTTTCAATATAGAAATATTATATTATAAAATATTCGAGATTAAAATAATATTTTTTTAATTATTAAAAAATTTTAAATACTTAAATTCTCAAATATAATAATAATTCTAAAATATTTTTTATATTTTATTATTATTAAATATTATATATAATTAAAATATTATAAGTTTAATTCTTTAGGTTTAATTTTTATTTAATTATTTTAATCTTTTTTCTCTTTATCTTGATGTCTCTAAAATTCTCTTCTTCTCTCTGTTATTATCATTCTCTTTTTTGTCTCTTCATTGTTTATCTCCATATATATTTCTTGGTCTCTATATCTCTCCACTATCCTTTTCTTCTTATTTATTTCTTTAACTTTTATTTTTTTTATTTATTTCTTCACCATTTCTATGTTCTCACTTTACTTATGCTACTTATTAAATCATTTATCATCTCTCTATATTATTACTTTTTTTTAGTCTGCTTTTATCAATCCATGACTTTCGCTCTCTCTTATAGGGTAGTTATCTCCATCTTTATTATCTTTTTTTGAGTTTTTTAATTATAAATATTTAATAGAGTACTACGTTGCATAATTTAATATATAATATTTATAATAAATATATTATTTTTTATTTATATTTATTAAATAATTTTATTTATTTATTTATAAGATTGATAATAAAATTGAAGTAATGCTTATGTATTAATATCTGACATAAAAAAATAGTTTATTTAATTATTTATTTTTAAAATATAAATAAATTATTTGTATTATAATATAATATGATAGATATAATATGCATGAGAAAATATTTTGAAGTGCATTTACTTATTAATTTAGAAACTTTTCTAAATTGTTCATTATTTTTAAAAGATTGATCATGCAACTATAATTTTTTTGCATTCATTTACGACAACACCAGCATTATAGCAATAGATCCCATTAAAACTCCAAAGTTAAACTTGATTGGGCTAGAGTATTCATCGGATTGGTCAACTCTTTTGTAATCATCGTGTTGCATATATATTTGCATAACATTCTTTTTTCTTATGAAAATAAATTAATTTTAATAAGACATTTGATGTGAGGCTCACAAAGATTGGGGTCAATTCCATGAATAAAATATTAATTTATTACAAAATATTTTAATGAAGTATTTATAGTAATTTTTAATAATGTTCAGCAAAAATATATAAGTGTTGTTATACAAATTTAATTATTTAAAAAATACACTATGTTTTATAAAAGTCATGTAATTTAAGAAATAAAAAACAATTAAAAATCTACGTAATAAATTTTTATGTTTTTTGACTTATAAAACAAGCATACGTCCACTCCAAGAATAAACAAGACAAACACAATATAATATAAGTATTTCATGAAAAAAAATGTAGGCTAAACCCTCACAACAAAGGGACAATGACAAAGACTAAATAGTCTTATAGTAAAATAAACGGACCATGTTGCTATAACCTCACAACAAAATATAAATGGCAAAAAGATAAAAAATATTCAACAGACTAAAATCAAAATCAATACAACCAAAATAATATGCTTGATAAAATCATAAAACAGGCACAAGTATCTAAATTAAATGAATTAAAGATCAAGAAAATTAATTATTTAGCCAATTTGAAAAGAAAAGAATTTGAAGAGCTTGATGAGTGAATTCCGTCGTAGCATATGAAAACGACTATAGAAACAAGCCACTAACGTCTTTAATTATTTCTTTTGCATCACATAAAAATATTTCCTAATTTTTCAACAAAAATTTCTTAATTATTTTTTTTTTTAATGACTAAAAGAAGTTACCAAACACCCATTTAGCTATTATATTTTTTTACCCTATATAAATATTATAATTAGTAAATAAAGAAATAAAAACTCTCCAACAGCTCAAAAAAACATCTAAAATAGTCGTTGTGTAGTGGCCATTTTATGGGAATGCTCCCGAAGAGTTCGACTTCGAAATTTGCGCGATCGAGCGGAAGCCATCAAAATTGCGCTTAGATAAATATGATATTAATCTTTTCTGTTAAATAAGAATCACGATCTAATGACAAGATTTAACTACCAAGTAGAGGAAATCTTGACTGTGAGACCGCGACATAGCGTGCTCACATGGTTGAAACAATTAGTAGTTTAAACGATAAACACCGACGGTGAGTTTTTGATTGCGAAAAGTCCCTATCGGACAACGCAAATTAATCCCCCAATTCTTGAATTCACAGAGTTGAATAAATCAGTTCTTTTCGCCCAAATTGTACACCGAGTTTGGAAAATTCGATGTATATGTATTTTTTTCAATTGCAGTCTTTCCATAAAAGCTTTTCTTCATTCAAAAGGAGGCAAAAATCTGCAACGATAATAGTCCTCTACGGAGGATAAAAAAAATCAGACAATAATAGCTTCCAAAGTGGCTCGGGGAGGGGCATTCCCCAGCCCCAAACAAAGGTAGAGAAGCAGGAAGCATGCACAGCCTAATCCACTGGTGTGTTGTCATATCTATGGATATGCGTAATAGTAAGCGCGTCGAGTTTTCGAGCATGCAGAATTTTTTTGGGAATTAAACATCCCACAAGCACCTGAGTGAGGGTCGTACCCACCTCCTGCATCGTGGGCATTGAGGTAGTTTGGATCTCAATGGCTTGAAACTCCGAGAGCATAGCCCTCACAAACTCAAGAGCCTCTAGCTTGGCATACACATCCATGACCATACTCGCCTTAGAAAACACTTTGCTTCTGATCACCAGTAGGGGTTTCCCCTATGTGATCACTTGGCAACATTCTTAGGCTTGCCAGATCATCACTAACAACGACGTCACAGGGAATTTTAACCGATCTAATGGGAGAGGGAACCCAGTTTTAGGCTACCATCAGCTCAGGTGAACTGTACAGGTTCCAACAGGACTTGGATAAGCAAGCTTTGCAGAGCATCGCGACCTCAATCTGCAGCTTCCGCAAAAGCGTGCTATAGTGGGGCATTTATTTATTGTGCTTCTTTGCATTTTAGAACTCCTAGATGTAATACATCCCCGTAGCTAGCGTTGTTGCATGCATCATGCCTTCATCATCACGTCGCATAAGCGACCCCATGTACTCAAGAAACCTCTACATGAAGAGCTCCCCTCCACACACACTAGGATGGAGGCCCAGCGCTGTAACAGCCCCATGCACTGGCAGTTGCTCCAAAACTCCTGCACATGTGGACATTCTGACAAGATATGCTGCAGCGTCTCATCAGCATCACACCCCATTTACAGTTACTGCTTACAGCCAATCTTCTTCGAGCCATCCATACTATCATTTGGAGATGATCCCCCTCCAAGTGCCATAAAAAAAAGTGCACCCTGGGCATAGGTTTCAATTTCTAAATCGTTTTGAGATGCTTTGTGTCCACATTAGGGCTCCCCATGGAGCCTCCAGTTCTTTCCAATGTAACTTCATGCATAATCTTGAGTTGTTGACATGTACCATTTTCTGTATGGGACTGTAAAAGAGAATCATGATTATGGTTCTAGGCCTAGGGCAAATGCATTATGCGTTCGAACAATAAATCGCTAGCCCAAGCGCGAACACTGCCCTCACACCAAACACCTGTCTCAACAATGCAATCACCCATGTATTTTGGCCAGTCGAAGTCCATGTTGATGAAGGTGGGCCACCAGTTAATTGGAAGCATAGCAAGCCAGTTATCCTTCGCAAATGGGATGTCATTTTCGTCGTCAAGTCTCCATACACATTTGGTGAAAGCACACGACAAAGCTGAAGCAATGAGTATGCATGCATGGGAGGCTCCCTGGGATGCCCTAACAAAACCTCTTGCTGCATAATATTTAGTTCTCATGATCTGTACTCAGAAGTTATTCTCGCGATCAATCAGTCTCCTACACTGCTTCATGAGCAACACCCACCACCAGAAGCGCATGTCTAGTAAGCCAAGACCACCTGCATCCTTAAACAGACTAACAGTATCCCAATTCGCATAGTGCATCATTTTTTAGATGCTTGCGTCGCACTAATGGAAATACCTAATCTTTCTTTCCACCACGTCAATGGCACGTATCGGCATAACACAAAAGTTTAGGACGTGGCTTGGGATGGCATTCAGAATAGCCTTGATCATAACCACTCTCCCAGCAAGTGATAATGGCCTGATATGCCATTTGGCAACCTACTCATCGATCTTCTGGAGCATGTGGTTGACGTCCCCCTTCTTGATCATTTCTGCCGAGATAGGTACACAAAGGTAGCTTAGATTATCCCCCTGATCCTTTTGAAACTTCCTTGCAATGAGCTTGCTTCTTTTTGTGGTCGTAGCTTTACTAAAGTAGACCTTCAATTTCACGAAGTTAACCCTCATCCTCGCAACCTTGTCCAATTCTTGCATGGTCATTTTGATCGCACGTGCTACCACACCCGTTACTGGTGCATACACAAGGATATCATCTCAATACAGTAGGTGTGAGACAAGCGATGCATTTTGTCTATGCCGAAATCAAAGCAATGATCTAGTCTCATATTCATGCTTGATGATGGAAAGGTATTCTGTCGTAATCGCGAATAAATATAGTGAACGAGGGCACCCCTGACCCAGGCCACGCTGTGCCTCAATCCATGGTAGTCGAGTCCCATTAAACAAAACCCCATCTCTCGATCACATGATGCATGCTTCAATCCAGTCGTACCATCTGAGTGGGAAACCCATGAACTTCAGCATGTTCATCACAAAATCCCATCTCACATTATCATATGCCTACTCCATATCTACTTTAATTGCCATAAGTCCTACCCTTGTAGAAGATGAATGCATAGGCTAGACCATCTCTTGAGCAATAAAAATGTTGTCCGCAAAGCTTCTTCCCGGTACGAATGCCCCTTGCTCACTAGATATGATGTTAGGAAGTAGCGGGGTAAGCCTCTCTACCAGAATCTGCACTTTTACCTTATAAATAACATTTAATAAACGAATTGGCCGGAAGTGCTCCGACTTATTGGCATCATGAATTTTAGGTATGAGGACAATAACGGTGTCTTTCCATGTCCTGAGCATTTGCTTCTCCTCGAAGAATGTAATCACTGTGCAGATGATATCCCCACGCATAATCTTCCAGTAGCCTTGGATGAACTCGGTAGTGACCCCATCCATACCCGGTGCTTTACTCTTCCTAACTGCTCTAATAGCCAAAATGACCACCTTCTCAGTCACTCTACCTGCAAACATGGTTGCTTGTGTGCTGTTGATTCTAGCACGCGACACCTGTTACATTGAAGGAGGCACGCTATTCACACAACACCACTTCGTCTGGAAATAAGGTTCGATGATCTTGCTTATGCTTTTACACGTAGTCTCAAGCATACCCGAGTCGTCTTTCAACTAGGCAATGAAATTTTTAAGCCTTCGCGCAGTAGTAGCCGCATGAAAAAAATGAGTATTATGGTAACCCAATTGAGCCCAATGGATTTTTGCTCTTTGCCACCACCATCTCTCCTCTAACACCCAGTCGTGGTGGAAGTCCAAGATCAGCTGGCCAAGGCATCGATGTTCCTCAGCTTCCAGTCCCTCATGCGACTCCTTCATTTGCAGCTTATTAATACTAAGTTCCATATTCACATTGCTACTGATGATGTCTCCCACGTCTGTCTTGCTCCACTTGCGCAGTGCGACAAGAGCTCATTTGAATTTAGTCGATAGACCATCCATGGGATTCCATTTGGTCTGCCTACTCGAAGTTGGGTGCAACACCGCAACTGCCTTCGGAAACTCCGACCAGGCACTTTCAAATTGAATTTAGCATTTCCTATCCAGTTTATGGCCACCATCCACGTCAATAAGCAAGGGACAGTGGTCTAAGCCAATCCATGCCAAGTGTGTAACTGAGCAGCCAGGGAACGCATCCATAACCGTGACATTCGTTATTGCCCCATCCAGCCTCTCCAAGATCCTGGTGCCACCCACCTTTCCATTACACCACGTGAACTTATTTCCAGTAAACTTGAGGTCTACCAGTTGAAGATCCTGTATCACGTTCGCGAATTCTTGTTTCCCGTTGCCATATATGAACTTCCATCCCCCTCTTCTCACCTTGCGACATTATAAGGTTATAGTCTCCCACAACTATGAGAGGTCGAGCACTCATGGCTTCCTCCCTCAAGAAATCCCACATCTCCCTTTGTTTGTGGTGCTCCTTCGGCCCATAAACCACACAACACTTGAGCATAATACCTCCTTTCATGCTAACCTCAAACGACATCACATGCATCGTCGATCGCATGAATTTTACATCCAGCATGCTCCTCCACATTAATACAATACCTGTCGACTTAACGCCGATGGTTGAGTCGTATAAGTCCAATCTCTGCCCAGCAGCCAGTCGGCATCCTTCCTCATGAAGCTTTGGGCCCCGGTCTCAACAAGGGTCACCACCTCGATTTTTCCTTCTCTCATAAACAACTATAGGTAGCTCCTTGACTTTTTTTCCCGAATGTCCCTAATGTTTCATATTGCGATTTTGATCATTCAAAGGTATATACTGCACCACATCACCTCCAGGGCTTTGCAGCCCACCTTCTGATGCGTTTGCCCTAGCCTCCCTCCTTCAAGGCACTTAACAAGGAAATTGCCCTTCAGGGTACTCGAGGTGCGCCATCGAATCTTGTTACCCAACCTCCCCATCCTCAGCGAATTGCAGCACCCCTTACATACAAGCACATCCATATATCTTCACCTGTGGTTTTCCATAGCACACCACAAACACCACAACGAATTAGCATGTCTATTGCACCCCACGATGTGCAGTGAGAAGGAAATCATCCCAACCCTTGTTATGGTAGTATTCATCATAACGTTCGCTGACCTCCACAGGCTGATCATTTGCCTGCATTGGCCTCTTCCCTTTAAGGTCCACAATGTAAGGGCTCAATGCTCTCCAGCTTGGATCACTCCCCCTTGTTATAGATATGCTTCTCTTTCGACCATTTCGGCCATCTTCCCCATCCACATTATTCGGTTCATTAACTAATTTGTGTGTGCTCTGATGCATCCATTTTCCTGAAAGATTCCTCTGTGCATCAGGGAACGATTTTCTTTGCCTTGGTTGCACCAGCATCCATGGGCCAAGGTTCTCTTTTTTTGTGCTCTCCTCATCATCTAGAATGGATTCTTTCCAAACTATATTGTAGGACTTTCCCTTACCCGTAGTGATGTTATCAACGGTGATTTTGGCATTTGAGATATGCCCAAAGTGCACAGGCGTCACAGTGAGCGGCCTTTGCAGATGCGAGTTGTAATCACATATTGTCACAGAGAGACATCGCGGTGCTATAGATGCTGAGGCCTTATCGAAGTTAATCGGTGCGGTACTCGCATCCCCTGAGCAGGTGCAGGTGCAGCAACACCCGGCTTCCCAAGCTTGCACTGCTCAGCGAAGTGTCTCACATGACTGCACACAAAACATATTCTAGGCAATCCCTCGTACTCAAATGGCTGAAATGTTCATCCCATTACCTTTCTCAGCCACATACCCAGTTTTAACGGCTTTGATAGATCCATCCTAATGCACACACGGGCAAAGGTCGATCACTGAATATCTGTCGTTCTACCGTCCAGAAGAATCGGCTGACCCACCGACTTGGCAATCCTCAATACGTTCTTAACATCCTAGTAAATTAGAGGAAGGGCCGAAAACCGAACCCATACAAGGGAACACATCACCGTAATGGAATTTGGTCGGAAGTCAGGAGACCACATGTCCAAGCTCATAGCTTGGCCAGCAACTTGCCAAGGGTTGCCAAGCCAGACAGCATTCTTATCCTCCACAGATTCAAAGTGGAGGCAGAAACAGCCCGAACAATGTTTAAAATTCTGACGTTATCGCAATGGCACTAACACCTCTATAGCACCTGAGCAAAAACAAAAAAGGGGAGAGTATTTCCAAATAGTCGGCCCACAATATCATATTTGTGAAACTCTATGCACCGTTGACATGCTTCATTCGACATGAGTATCTCATCGTTATCAACATAGTCAGCCATACTTGTTGTCTTGCCCTTTACATCTATCACTGTTGACTTAACGTAGGACATCACAGCTCCATTAGACATAATGTTCTTGGAAGTTAACGCCTCCATGAAACTGACTCTGTTTCCTTACACTACCATGCAGGTAGTAGTCGGTAGAACAATATTATCCAACAAGGTAACCCTGGCATGCTCCAGTATGCCGTCTGCATCTTTGCTCCAATTTATTATGCTTGTTTCGCTTGTTTGAGCCTTACTTCCCCCGAAGGTATCAATGTGATGTAGCAACTCATTCTTCACGCAATTGTCTCGTGCCATGCCCGCACCGCCACCGACTAAACGGTCCATATTGTCCCTGTAATTTTTCAGTACCACCCAAGGTTTCTCCAGACATCCCTCCCTACTCGCAGTAATACTACTTCATAGGCAGCAGCGGACTAGCAGATATCGCACCATCATGTAGACTTAACACATTAGCACTCGTGGAATCAATAGAGATATTCGATATCTTTAGCTCGTGCAATAAGTACCCATCTTTTCTATCTATAACTGACATACCAATTATCTTTCCTTTTTTTCTTATTATCATCAACAGTTCTTCCTGCAGCAATCTTTGGACATTCCCTTTCAGGAGAGGCACTTCCGCTGTTCCTAGTTTTCTTATTACTTTTCCTCCCTCTAGAACCCGCCATAAATGAATACAATTTTCACAAGAAGAATAAGCACCAAAAACAATGGATGGAGAAGTCAGTTGCTATCCCTGACACAGAAGGCTACCTGCACAAAGGGCTTAAGCATGCATACAAAAAGCAGCAATCCGCAGTTCGCATAGCAGGAATATCACACCCTGCTAACACTTTCAGTAATGGTAAGGTACGTAGAAAACAAACTGCGCCAGGAAAACTCATATTGCAATTCTTCCACTAGGAGCAACGTGTGCTCCACATGCACATCCAAATGCTGCTAAATTTGCATGGTAGAAGTTACATGTTCCTCGGTGCAGCTGAAGCCTTTAAAAGTGTTCCACCACTCTCGCACATAGTAGCCAAAAAATAGAATAGGGTTCCAAATTTAAAATTTGAAAACGAAATGATAGTTTTTTGCCCACCTCAGCATGCTGCTTAAATAAAGGCACACAATACAATAAGTCGAGCCGATAAAGTTTACAGTGAGCTACCTGAACATTTTCCCATTATTCAGTAGTCCGAGGTCTGCTCAAGCATAATGATGCACTCCACTTACGTGGCTTTTCGAATTCCCAACACCCAGATCAAACTCATCGAAGGAATTCTTGACTCCGTCGCTGTCGTTGCAATCACCGAAGTTTGTCGTCAGAGGGAGACGCCAGAGAGCTTGTTAGAGAGCTTGTAAGAGAACCTATCGCTGTGCTGTTTTTCGTTGCGAATTTTGGTAGCTATTTTACTTGGTTTTGGAGTCGATTAGCTTGATCTTTCCTCAGGAGCACTGCAGTTATCATTATCAGACTCGAATATCCAATGTTGTCTTCGGGCAGGGTTTAGTATTTTGGTAATTCTTTTTAATTGTTGAGGACTCGAGGATCCGAAGCTTTCTCCTAATGGACTTCAATTATTATTTTTTTTGAATAGCTGATTTGATATTCAAGTTTCATTTATCTGGTTTTTCGAATTGTTAATTTGTTCTTCACAATGATAATCAGTGTATTTTTGTGGGTTTCATTTATTTGGTTATTGATTTACTGAGTAGTTTTTTTCTCTATGAAAAAATGAAATGTTTGGAATTAATTATTTTTCAACTCTGTCTAGATCTAGTTACCTTTGATCTGTTGTGTTTCACTATGACAACTTTTTTTTTTGGTAGTTAAGTTTTTTAAATTATTTCTGTTACATATTTTTCTTTACCTTAATGTCTAACATATTTTCTTCAATTTTTTCTCACACTTATTATCACTCCCTTATTTATGTTTTCATTATCTATATTCTTATATATTCTTTTTGGCCTCTTATATTATTTTCTACCTTCTTATCTCTCTATTATAGTTTTTTATTTATTCTCTCTATCTTCTTCTTGTTCCTATTTTTATTTTCGTATTCATTAAATCATTTCTCGTCACTCTTTATTATTATTATTTTCCTCTCCATTTTGCTCTTATCAATTCATGATTTTTTACAGAGTAATTATCGCTATCTCTTTTATCTCTTTTTCAGCACAACATTTAATAATATTTAAAAAATCTCATGTCTTGTATAGTTTAACATTATTAATTTTTATTGCATTATTTATGTTTTAATCTATAAGAAAAGTAACATAATGAAAGGAAATTTTATTTACTATTGCTCACTTTTGAAAAATAAATTTTTATATAATTTTTTAAAACTAAAATAATTATATTATAATATATAATGACATATATAGTAAGAATAAATTTTAATTAAAAATATATATGATTAATAATTTATGAAATTTTTTAAATGGTTCATTACCATGTGAAAAATATTCACACCATTATTTTACAATGTTTTTTATAAACATGTTAGTCCACACCAGCATGTTTTACCGTTGGATCTCTTTTGAACTCCAAAGTTAAGCATGCTTTCATTGGAGTATTATTTAGAATGGTTGCCTGCCCCGCTAAACGTCGAGTATTGCGCATACTTTTTCATAGCATTCCTTTTTCTTATAAATAAAATTTTCATAATTTATAACATACAAAAATTATTATAAATGATAGTTCATAATTATAATTATAATAATGAATTTTTAAAAATAAATTCACAATATTATTATAAATTTTATATAATTATTAATATTATATATCAAATAATATAAGGAAATAACAAGTTTAATTTAGTAAAATATTTACCAAAATAATATATATAAATTATAATAAATTTGAAGTGATTTATATTTATAATAATATATATATTGGGTATTAAATTTTTTTTAATATATCAATTTAGATTAGAAAATATTAGGGACAAAAAATAATAAGACATTATTAGTCAAAAAGATTTTAAATATTTATAATATTCTAAAGTAATAATAAATAAAAAAAATATTTTATAAATTATTATTATAAAATATTATATATGATCAAATTATGATATTTTATAAATATCATAAATTTGACTGTTAAGCTTAACTTTTATTTAATTATTTTATTTTTTTTCTCTATATCTAAAAGTCAATCATATTCCCTCACTTATTTCTCTACCATATTATTCAGCTCTTTTTTGTCTCTTCATTTTCTATCTCCTAAAATTCTTCCTTGCTACTCTCTCTCCTCTAACCTTTTTAATTTCTCAATTCTCTCTCTTTCACTTGTTTATTTTTCTTTCTATCTAATCTATGTTCTCTTTCTTCCTTTTCTCCATCATTAAATAATATCTCTTCTATCTTTATTATTATATTTAGTTTTAGTTTACTCTTATCAATCAATAACTTTCTTTCACTCTTTCTCTCTCTTACAGAATTGTTATTTCTTTCTACACCATCTACTTTTTTGTCTATCGTTTAATAATATTTATGAAGCCTCTCGTATTACATAGTTCAATATATAATATTAATTATAATCATATTTATTATTATTTATGATGTTCACTTAATTTAATTTTTTATTTATAAAAATGATAAAATATTAAAAGAAAATCTCTTGTATTAATGTCAATATTATTGAAAGAAATCATTTATTTAATGTATTTTTCTTAATTTTATGTAGATAATATACTGATAAAATAATACATTAATATAACTATGAAAAACATATATTTTTAAAAAAAGTAAATATACTTCATAATTTACATTATTTTACAAGTGATTCATTATCATAAAGACAATAGTTACAAAACTATGATAAATTATATATTACATGTATGTTGACCATATCAGTATTATAGTGTTGGATCTCATTAGAATTTCAAAGTTAGGCATTCTTAGATAAGAGTACTTTGGGATAGGTGATCTCGTAAGAAGTCCTCAAGTTAAACATAGTTTTTCAATTTGTTATTATTTTTAATGATAGAGAATTAATTTTAACATGTTAATATACAAAAAAAAATTATTAAAAAAAAATTATATTATAAAATTTTTAATTAGTATTTAATAGAAATAATGTAACAATATTATCAATTTCATATAATAATAAATGTGACACACTACATAACATAATAAAATAATAAATGTGATTTTGTTAATATTAGGCAAAATAACTTATTTCAATTATAGTAACTTTGATTTAATTTAAAATTATAATGGTATATATATGGTGTGTATAGTTTTTTAAATAAAATAATATTATGTACTTAAAAATAAAAATCTAAAATTTTTCCATTAATGTAAAATATTATTAATATTTATTATCTATATTATGTAAAATAAAGATAATATATCATAATAATTATATTATACATTATTTAATTAATATTTTTAAGTATGTATAAAATAATATAAAATTGATAGCTAAATATATTTTTTAAATATTTTTATGATCCTAAAAGAATAATATACCTCTTTAGGTTTTATATTTCAAAATTAATGAATATTATAAGTGGTTAATTTTTCATATTTAATAAATATTATAAGTTTAATAATTAAAATTAAACTTTTATAAAATTATTTTTCTCTTCTTATCCTTCTCTTGTTTGTATCTTTATTCTTTATGTCCGTGTATTCTTCTTGACTTCTCCGTCTATTTTTTATTCTTTTCAACATTTCTATCATTTGCTCTCTTTTGTTTTCTATTTATTCTTCTTATCTCTTTTATGTTCTCTTTTTTTCCTCTCTAATAAATCATCTTTCATCTCTCTCTATTACTATTTTCCGTTGTTTCTCACAATTATCAATCTATGATTTTTTCCCTCTTTTAAAATAATTATCTCTATTCATATTATCACTATTTCATATTTATATTTTTATATAATGAGATTTTTATTTATAAGAATGATAATATTAAAAAAATCGTATGTATTAATATCTATGTTATAAAAAATAATTTATGTAATTTTTTAAATATTTTAAATAAATAAAATATTATTACTTGCATATATTATAATTTATTATTTTTAAGACAATAATCATATGACTACAATTATTTATCTTTTTTATTCATGTATGACTACATTAGTATTATTACACCACATCATATTTGTTTTACAATGTTATGCTTCGTCAATTTAAAATAATTTTGGGCTTAGTGACCACTTGAAAGTGCTGTTGCGCATATTTGTTCATGGCATTATTTTCCCAAATGAATGATAATTTATTTTAATAACATTCTATATTTAAAAACTTAAATGATTATAAATTACAGTTTAAGAATTCTATTTTTTTTTTTTATTATTAATTACAATGTTCTAATATTTTTGTCAATTTCATGTAATGATAAATATGACACAAAATATGATATAATAAAAAATAATTTTAATATAGTTTAGTATTGATAAAAATACCTACAAAGAACATACTTAATTAGAATTAATTTATGTTGAGAATAATATATATATATATATGTTATGCACAAAGTTTTTTAAATATAAAAATATTAAATTTTTAAATATTAGAAATATGAAATAATAACATTAGTGATAAATATTATTTATTTTTAATACCTTTATTACATAAAATAACGGTAATTTATAAAAATAATTAAAATATTTGTTGTTTAGTTAATTTTTTAATTTCAAGTATGAAAAAAGGAAGCTTAAATTGAAAATAAAAATATTTTTTAATTATTTATAATATTTCAAAATGTGAATTAATCTAAAATAGTTTTTATATTTTTTTTATTATTAAATATTATATATGATTAACTTGTAATAATTAATAAATATTATATAATTAATTACTAAGGTTTCAAATTTGTTTAATTAATTTTTTCAATTTTTTCCTTTTATCTCAATGACTTATAAATTTTTTCACTTTCTTCTCTCTCTTATCATCATTATTTTTTTGTCTCTTCATTATTTATCTCTTTATATTTTTTACTTTTTATCTTAACTACCTATCTTTTTTCTCATTTCTTCAATTTTATTTTTTTAATTTATTATCTTTATCTTTTCTATAATATTTTTTCATTCTTTTTTGTTAAATCATCTCTCATCTCTCTCTACTATTATTTTCTTATCTATTTTATCTTATTAATATTTGACTTTCTCTCTTATACAAAAAGTTATCACTATCTCATTTATCTCATTTTGAACTCATCAATTAATAACATTTAATAAAGCTCTTTTTTGATATACTCTAATATAAAATATAATTTTAATAAATTTATACTTTGTTATTTATATTTATTATTGAATTTAATATTTTATTTAAGTAATGGTATGATAATGATATAAATTCATATGTAATATTGTTAATATTATCAAAAATATTAGTCTATGTAATTATTTATTTATTTTACATAAATAAAATATTAATTTTATGACTTTTTTAAAATAATAAAGTTTATTTAAGAGTATATATTCTTGACAACTTAGGAAATTTTAGAAATGGTTCATTAGCTTCAGAAAAATAGCACAAATTCGATTTTTGGTCATTTGTATCAATGTCTAACTACATCAGCATTATAGTACTTGATTTCATTAGAAGTCTAAACTTAAGCTTGCTTACAAAAGAATATTGTTAGGACAGATCACCTCTTTTGAACTCTATTTATTACACATTTTTTAGAACATTTGTTTCTCTAATTATTAACATTTTGTTTTTATAAAATTTTTATTTTAAATAAGAATTATTATAAAAGATTATTTATAATAAATAGTTTTGTGATTAATTATTAACAATAACTTTAAATTATTAATTTTAATTTAATATAATAATAAATATGAAACATTATATGGTATAACAAAATATTAACTATAGTTTATATTAATATTAAGCAAAATAAATTGTATTACTATAAATTAGAATTGAGTTACTTTTATATTTTTATATTGATGCTATTAGTAAAATTTTTTCAATATAGAAATATTATATTAGAGAATATTAGATATTAAAATAATATTATATTAATTATCAATACATTTTAAATACTTGTAATACCCTAATATAATAATAATTCTAAAAAAAATTTATATTTTTTTATTATTAAATTTTATATAAAATTAATATATTATAAAACTCATAATAAAATTTAAATAATTCTTATGTATTATTATCTATGTCATTAAAGTAATAGTTATTTAATTGGTAATTTTTTAAATATAAATAAATTATTTATATTACAATATAATGTGATAGATATAATAAGCATATGGAAATTTTTTGAAGTGCATTTCCTTGTTAATTTAAAACTTTTTTAAATGGTTCATTATTTTTAAAAGAACGTTCACTCAACTATAATTTTTTCCCATGCATTTACGACCACAGCAGCTTTATAGAGCTAGATCCTATTAAAACTCCAAAGTTAAGCTTGATTGGGCTAGAGTATTAATGGGATTGGTCAACTCTTGAGTAATCCTCGTTTTGCATTTATATTTTCATAACACTCTTATTTCTTATGAAAATAAATTAATTTTAATAAGTTGTTTGAAGTGAGGCTTACAAAAAGGCAGGTTAATTCCCATGAAAAAATAATTAACATGTTACAAAATATTTCAATATACTATTTATAGTAATTTTTAATAATGTTTAACAAATATATAAAAGTGATTTAAAAATTTAATTTTTTTAAAAAATATATTAAGTTCAAGAAAAGTCATGTAATTGAAAAAAAAATTAAAAATGTTCACAATCAATTCCAATCTTGTTCAAATAATAAAACATGCATACATTCACTCCAAGAATAAACAAGGCAAACACAATACAATATGCGCCTTTCGTCAAAAGACAGGTAGGCTAAACCTTCATAACAAAGAGAAAAATTAGACATACAACTATGGTTTTACAATGAAATAAATAGAATATGCTGCTATAATCTCACAACAAAATAAAAGTAGCAAAAAGAGAAAAACATTCAAAAAACTAAATTCGAAATCAATATAACAAAAATAATACGCTTGATAAAATCATTAAAGAGGCAGAGGTATCTGAATTAAATTAATTAAATGAATTAAAGATGTAGAAAATTAATAATTTGGCTAATTTGAAAAGAAAAGAATTTAAAGAGTTTGACAAGTGAATTACATAGCAGCATACGAAAAAGACTATCGAAACGAGCTAATAACATGTTTTATTATTTTTTTACATCACATAAAAATGTTTTCTTCTTTTTCTACAAACATTTCTCAATTATTTTCATTTTTAACTGCTAAAAGAAGTTACCCAACACCCCGTTTAGCCATTATATTTATCAACGCTATATAAATATTATAATTAGTAAATAAAAAGATTAAAAACTCTACAATGGTTCAAAATAATGGCGAAAATAGCCGTTTCACAGTCTCCGTTCAATGGGAATGCTACCAAACCTTTCGATTGTGGGAACTGTGCGATCGGATGGATGCCCTCCAAACTGCGCTTTAATAAACTGGATATTAATCTCGTTCATTAAATAAGAATCGCGATCTGAGGGCAAGATTTAAATATCGAGCAGAGGAAATACGGACTGTGCGATCTTGACATAGTGCGATCGGACGGTTGAAAAAATTAGAAGTTTAAATAATAAACAATGGCAGTAATCGTTTAATTGCGAAGAGTCGATATGGGACGGTACAAATTTTTCCCGCAATTATGGTATTCACACTGTTGAATAGTTCGCTTCTTTCATTCCACATAGTACAACAGCTTTTGGTTATGAGGTTTATAAACATTTTTGCAAGGGCCCTCTTTCTGTTGTGAACTTTGCTGTGCGTTCTTACTTGGTTATGGAGTCGATTAGCCTGATCTTTCGGCAGGCGAGCTGCATTTTTTTAGATTCGAGTATCCAATGTTGTCTTCAGGCGGGCTTCAGCATATTGGTAATTTTTCGTTTTTTTAATTGCTGTGGACTCAATGATCCGAAGCTGTGTGCAGGCGGACTTCATTTTTTTTTTTTTTGAATTGCTGATTTGCGATTCAAGCTTCATTTATTTGATTTTTTGAATTGCTGATTTGTGATTCACAATGACAACTCGTGAATTTTTAGTGTTTTTCATTTATTTTCTTATTGATTTGCTGAGTGTTTTTGGTTTCTCGATCAAAAAATAAAATGTTTGGAATTAATTATGTGTCAAACGCTTCCCGATCTTGTTACTATTGAACCTTTGTTGTTCCATACGTGGACTCGTTTGTTTTTGACGGTTAAGTTTTTTTAAATTATTTCTGTGACATATCCTTTATCTATTAACTTAGTTATTATCATTCTTTTATTTATGTTTTCAATATTTATATTCTTATAAATTCTTTTTAGCCTCTTTCATTCTTATATTCTTTTCTACCTTTTTATTTCTCTCTTTTTCACTTATTTATTTATTCTCTCTATCTTCTTCATGTTTCTTTTTTTATTTTCCTATTCGTTAAATCGTCTCTTATCTCTCTTTATTATTATTTATCTCTCCATTTTGCTCTAATTAATTAATGATTTTCTTTTTATAAAGAATAATTATCATTGTCTCTTTTATTTCTTTTTCAACCCATAATTTAATAATATTTAAAAAATATCACGTGTGGTATAGTTTAATAATATTAATTTTTGTTGCAAAATTTATTTTTTAATTTATGAGAAAAGTAACATAATGGAAGAAAATTGCTTTCACTAATGTTTACTTTTTAAAAAAGTAATTTTTTATATAATTTTTTAAAGCAAAAATAATTATATTATAATATATTACTACATATATAGGAGGCATAAATTTTAATTAAAAATATATATGCTTGATAATTTATGGAATTTTTTGAAATGGTTTATTACCGTGTGAAAAATAATCACATGATTAATATACTTTATTTTTTATAAAAATGTTCGACCACACCAGCATTTTACCATTTCATCTCTTTAGAATGCCAAAGTTACGCATGCTTCCATGAGAGTAGTATTGGGATTGGTTACCTATTTAAATGTCGAGTGTTGCTCATAAGTTTTCATAGCATTTCTTTTTCTAATAAAAGACATTTTCATAATATTATAATGCAAAACCACTATTATAAATGATATTTCATAATTACCATCATAATAAAAAAATGTTAAAATAAACTTCACAATAGTTTTATCAATTTTATGTAATTATAAATATGACACATCACATAATATAAGAAAATAATAACTTTAATTTAGTTTAATATTTAACAAAATAACTTATATCAATTATAACAAATTTGAAGAAATTTATATTTATAATAGTATTTATATGTTGTGTATTAAATTTTTTAAAAATATTATTATTATATTAGAAATGTTAGAGACCAAAAATATTACAAAATTATTAGTGAAAATTTTTTTGAATATTTATAAAATTCTAAACTAATAATAAACAAAAAATATTTTTTACATTATTATTACAAAATATTGTATAAGATGAAGTTGTTATATTTTATAAATAATGTAAATTTAACTCTTAAGGTTTAACTTTTATTTAATTATTTTATTTTTTTTCTCTTTATCTAAATGTCAATCAAATTCCTTCATTTATTTCTCTATCTTATGATTAATTTCTTTTTGTGTCTTCATTTTCTATCTCCTAAAATTTTTCTTTGTTTCTCCCTCTCTCCTCTATCCTTATTTAATTTCTTATTTCTCTCACTTTAACTTTTTTATTTTTCTTTCTATCTAATCTATGTTTTCTATTTTCTTGTCTCCTTCATTAAATTATATTTCATCTATCTTTATTATTATATTTTGCTTTAGTTTACTCTTATCATTCCAAAACTTTCTCCCTCTCCCTCTCTCGCTCTCTCTCAAAATTGTTATTTCTTTCTTCACTATCTTCTTTTTTTGTTCGTCATTTAATAATATTTATAAAATATCTCCGATTACATAGTCCAATGTATAATATTAATTATAATTAAATTTTTTATTCATGTTGTTTACCTAATTAAATTTTTTTTATAAAAACGATAAAATATTGAAAAAATTATCGTGTATTAATCTCAATATTTTTGGTAATAATCATTTATGTAATGTTTTTTCTTAATTTTATGTAAATACGATATTGCTAATATAATATATTAATATGTCCACGATAAGCATATATTTTTTAAAAAAAAGTTAATCTACTCATAATTTTTACATGTTATTCGTTATCGTAAACATAATAATTACATAACTACGACAAATTATTTTTTGCATTCATCTATGACCAATCAGCATTACAGCATTGGATCCCATTAGAATTTCAGAGTTAGGTATCCTTAGGCAAGAGTATTATTAGGATAGGTGACCTAATGAGAAGTCCTCGAGTTGCACATATTTTTTCAAAATATTCTAATTTTTAATTAGTGATAATTAATTTTAATAACACGTTTGTATACAAAAAAGAAAAGTGTTAAAAAAATTATAATTATCAATATGACAATTAGTATTTAATAAAAAAAATTACATTATTATCAATTTCATATAATATTAAATATGACATATTATATAATATAATAAAACTATAAATATAATTTTTTTAATATTGGGCAAAATAAATTATTTAAATTATAATAAATTCTATTTAATTTAAGTTTGTAATAGTATATATAATGTGTGTATAGTTTTCAAATAAAATAATATTATGTTCTTAAAAAAAATCAAAAATTTTTTCATTAATATTAAACATTATTTGTATTTATTGTCTATATTATATCAAAAAATGATAATCTATTAAAATAATTATATAACATAATATTTAGTTAATATTTTTAAGTATGAATAAATTAATATTAAATTAATAATCAAGGGTATTCTTTAAGTATTTCTATTGTTTTAAAATAATAATAAACCTCAATAGTTTTCATATTTCAAAATTAATGAATATTATATAAGATTAATTTTTCATATTTAATAATTATTATAAATTTATTTATTAAAATTTAGCTTCTATTAAAGTATTTTTCTCACTTTTTTCACTTTATCCTATTGCCCAACATATTCTCTCACTTACATCTCTCTCTTCTTGTCATTTTCTTATTTATCTCTTTATTCTTTTTTTTCTTGTATTTTCTCGACCTCTCAATCTCTCTTTTATTGTTTTCTACTTGCTCATTTCTCATTCTCTTTTATTTTTTATTTATTCTACCTATCTCCTTTATGTTTTCTTTTTTTCTCTTTAACAAATTATCTTTCATCTCTCTATTATTATTTTTTCACTTTCTTACAATTATAAATCTATGATTTTTTTTCTCCTCTAAAATACTTATCTACATTTATATTATCTCTTACTCATATTTATATTTTTTTATATAGTTAGATTTTTTATTTATAAGAATGATAAAATAATAAAAGAAAAAATCATGTGTATTAATATCTATATTATAAAAAATAATTTATGTAATTTTTAATATATTTCATATAAATAAAATATTTTTACTTGAATATATTATAATTTATTTTTTTTAAGATAATAATCTCTCAACTACGATTCTTTGTCTTTTTTAAACATTTATGACCGCACGAGCATTTTAGCACCAAATCATGTTTGTCTTACAACGTTAAGCTTGCTTGGTTGAAAATAATTTTGGGATAGAGGACCACTTGAAAGTATCGTTATGCATATTTTTTCATGGCATTATTTCCTCTAGTGTATGATAATTGATTTTAATAACATTTTATATTTAAAAAATTAAATGATTACAAAATATAAATAAAAAATTCTATTTTTAATTTAATTATTAATAAGAACTTTCTAATATTTTAGTCAATTTCATGCAAAAATAAATATGACAAAAATTTATATAATAAAAAAAATTTTAAAATATTTTAATATTGATAAAAATACTTGTAAAAAATATGCTTAAATAGAATTAATTTCTGTTTACAATAATATATATATATATACCCTTTTTTAAATATAATAATATTAATTTATTAAATATTAGAAATATAAAGTAATATCATTTGTGTTAAATATTATTTTTTTTTATACATATATTGAATAAAATAAAGGTAACATATTAGAATAATTCTAATATTTATTGTTTAATTAATTCTTTAATTTTAAGTAAAAAAAAATGTTAAATTACTACTAAAAATATTCTTTTAATATTTGAAATATTTCAAAATAAGAATTAACCTAAAAGCATTTATGTTTTTTTATTATTAAATATTATATATGATTAACTTCTAATAATGAAAAAGTATTATATATATAATTATTAATGTTTTAAATTTATTTAATTGTTTCTCTCCATTTTTTTATCCCAATGTCTCTCAAATATTTTCACTTTCTTCCCTTTTTTATCACCATTATTTTTCTGTGTCTTCCTTTTTATCTTTTTAGATTTTTGGCCTCTCTTTCTTTATTATTTATCTCTTTTTCCACATTTCTTCTATTTTATTATTTATTTATTATCTCTATCACTTCTATGTTATGTTTTTCTCTTTTCTTTGTTAAATCATCTCTTATCTCTCTATGTTATTATTTTTTTATCTATTTTTATCTTATTAATATGTGACTTTCTCTCTTGTATAAATAGTTATCTCTATCTCTATTATCCCATTTTGAACTCATCAATTAATAATATTTAATAAAGTTTGAATTTTATTTAGTCTAATATAAAATATTTTTTTAATAAATTTATATCTTGTTATTTATATTTATTATGTAATTTAATATTTTATTTAAATAATGATATGATAATAAAATAAATTCATATGTAATAATGTTAAAATTATCAAAAATATTAGTTTATGTAATTATTTACTTATTTTAGATAAATAAAATATTGAGATCATAATATTTTATGACTTATATAAAAAATAAAGTTTATCTAAAAGTATATATTCTTGATAATTTAGGAAAGTTTAGAAATGGTTCATTACCTTAAAAAAATCTCACAAATTCAATTTTTTTTTTCATTTGCATGAATGTCTAACTACATAAGCATTATAGTGCTTGATATCATTAGAACTCCAAAGTTAAGCATACTTTGAAAAGCATAGTATTTGGACAAATGACCTCCTTCGAACTCCTCTTATTACACATTTTTAATAACACTTCTTTTTCTAATTATTGACATTTCGCATTTATAAAATTCTAATATTAAAAAAAATTATTACAAGAGATAATTTATAATAAACATTAATTAATTAATTTTTTTTAAAAAAATTTAAATTACTAAAGTTAATTTTATATAATAATAAATTTGAAATATTTTATGATATAATAAAATATTAACTTTAATTTATTTTAATATTAAGAAAATTAACTTGTATTAGTATAAATTTAAATTAATTTATTTTTATAATTTTATATGGATTCTATGAGTTAAATTTTTTCAATATAGAAATATTATATTATAGAATATTAGAGATTAAAGTAATATTTATTAATTATCAAAAAATTTTAAATACTTGTAATACTTTAATATAATAACAATTCTAAAATAGTTTTTCATATTTTATTATTATTAAATATTATCTAAAATTAATATATTATAAGTCTAATTATTTATTTTTTAGTTTTACTTAATTATTTTTATCATTTTTTATTTTAATGTCTCTAATATTCTGGCATTTTCTTCTCTCTCTTATCATCATTCTCTTTTTTATCTTTTTATTATCTATCTCTATATATTTTTCTTGGTCTTTATCTCTCTCTACTATACTTTTCTATTTTTTTATTTCTCTAATTTTTATTCTTTTATTTATTTATTTATTATTTCTATGTTCATGCTTTTCGTATGCTCTTTATATAATCGTCTCTCATCTCTCTATGTTATTAATTTTTTCTAGTTTGTTTTTATCAATCCATGGCTTCCTCTCTTTATTATAGGATAGTTATCTCCATCTTCATTATCTCTTTCTTAGCTATTTAATTACACATATTTAAGAGAGTATTGTGTTGCATAATTTAATATGTAATATATATGATAAATATTTATTTTTTTAATTTATATTTATTAAATAATTTAATTTATCTATTTATAAGAATGACAATAAAATTGAAGTTTTATGTATTAATATCTATATTATAGAAAATAATAGTTTATTTAAATATTTATTTTTTAATATAAATAAATTATTTATATTATAATATAATGTGATATAAATAATAAGCATAAGAAAATTTTTTAAGGTGCATTCACTTATTAATTTAGAAACTTTTCTAAATTGTTCATTATTTTTAAAAGAACGATCACGCAACGACGATTTTTTTTTGCTTGCATTTGCGACAACACCAGCATTATTGCCTAGATCCTGTTAAAACTCTAAAGTTAACCATGTTTGGGCAAGAGGATTAATCAGATTGGTCATCTCTTGAGTAGTCCTAATGTTACATAGATATTTTTATAACATTTTCTTATGAAAACAAATTAATTTTTATAAGATGTTTGAAGTGTGGCCGCCAAGGAGAGGGGCATATCCCATGAATAAAATATTAATTTATTACAAAATATTTCAATAAAGTATTTATAATAATTATTAATAATGTTTAACAATTATATAAAAGTGATGTTATACAAATTTAATTTTTTTAAAAAAATATATTAAGTTTTATAAAAGTTATGTAATTGAAAAATAAAAAATAATTAAAAATGTATAAAATTAATTTTTATGTTCTTCATCTTATACAATAACCATACATCCACTTCAAGAATAAAAGAAGAGAAAATATTATACAATATACGTCTTTCATTAAAAGGCAGGTAGGCTAAACCCTCACAGCAAAGAGACAAATTGGACAGACTACTATGGTCTTACAATGAAATAAACGGAACATGTTCCTATAACCTCACAACGAAATAAAAATGGCAAAAAAATAAAAACATTCAACGAACTAAAATAGAAATCAATACAACCAAAATGATAAGCTTGTTAAAATCATTAAAAAGGCACAAGCATCTTAATTAAATGGATTAAAGAAAAAAAATTAATAACTTAGCTAATTTTAAAGTAATGAATTAGTGTACTTTAATGAGTGGATCGTGTTGCAGAATATGAAAACGACTATGAAAACGAGCTACTAACATCTTTAATTATTTTTGTTGCACCACATAAAAATGTTTTCATATTTTTCTACAAAAACATCTTAATTATTTTCAATTTTAACGGTCAAAAGTAGTTACTAAACTCCCCTTTTAGCCGTTATTTTTTTCGACGCTATAAATATTAAAATTAGTAAATAAAAAAATTTAAAACTCTCCAAAGGCGCAAAATAACGGCTAGATTAGTCGTTACGCAGTTGCCGTTCGATGGGAACGTTCCTGCGATCGGACGGATTCCATACTATCTGTGCTTTAATAAATATGAAAGTAATCTAGTCTGTTAAATAAGAATCGCGATCTGACGGCAAGATTTAACTGTCGAGCGGTGGAAATACGAACAGCGCGATCGCGAAATAGCGCGATCTGACGGTTGACAAAATTAAAAGTTTAAATGGTAAACAATGGCGGTGATTTTTTTATTGCGAAAAGTTCGTGTCGGACGGTGCAAGTTAATATCGTAATTCTGGAATTCACGGCGTCGAGTAGTTCGCTTCTTTCGTCCTACATTGTGCACCGGCTGTGGAATATTCGATTTATAGGTATTTTTGCAGCCGCCGTCTTTGAGCTGTGAACTTTGGTTGCTGTGCTTACTGAGTTATGGAGTTGATTAGCCTGATCTTTCGGCAGGCATGCTGCAGTTCTTGTTGTCGGACTCGAGTATCCAATGCTGTGGTAATTTTTCGTTTTTTTAAATTGCTGCGGACTCGAGGATCCGAAGCTGTCTGCGCGGGGACTTCAATTAATTTTTTTTTTTGAATTACTGATTTGAAATTCGAGTTTTATTTATTTGATTTTTTGAATTGTCGATTTGTATTTTAGAATGATAACCCGTGAATTTTTTATGGGTTTCATTTATTTGGTTATTGATTTGCTGAGTTGTTTTTTTTTTCTCAATCAAAAAAAAAAATGTTCGGAATTGATTATATGCCGAACCCTTCTAGATCTAGTTACCTTTAAACCGTTATGGTTCACTATGACCACTAGTCTATTTTTGGCTGTTAAGTTTTGTTAAATTATTTCTGTCACATTTTTTTGTTTACCTTAATCTCTAACATATTTTCTTTTATCTTTTCTCTCACTTATTATCACTTATTTATTTTTGTTTTCAATATCTATATACTTATAAAATCTTTTTGGCCTCTTTCAATATTATATTCTTTTCTAAATTCTTATTTCTCTCTATTTTTACTTGTTTATTTGTTCTCTCTATCTTATTCATGTTCCACTTTTTATTTTCTTATTCATTAAATTGTTTCTCATCTCTCTTTATTATTATTTACCTATCCATTTTGCTCTTATCAATTTATGATTTTCTCTATTTTACAGAACAATTATCGCTGTCTCCTCTATCTCATTTTAGCCCATCATTTAATAATATTTAAAAAATCTCATGTGTTGTATAGTTTAATATTATTAATTTTTATTAAGTAAATTATTTTTAATTTATAAAAAAAGTAACATAATGGAAGAAAATTTCATTCACTATTGTTTATTTGTTTAAAAATAATACTTTATGATATTTTTTAAAATGAAAACAATTATATTATAATAAATTATGAGATATATAGTAAGCATAAAATTTAATTAAAAATATATATGCTTGATAATTTATGAAACTTTTGTCATGGTTCATTACCATCTCAAAAATAATCGCACGAATATTATACTTTGTTTTTTATAAACATGTTCGACCACACTAGTATTTTACCATTGGATCTCGTTTGAACTCCAAAGTTAAGCATACTTTCGTGGGAATAGTATTTGAATTGGTTAACCCTCTAAACGTCGAGTGTTACAAATACATTTTCATAACATTCCTTTTTCTAATAAATGACATTTTTATAGTATTATAATATAAAAACAATTATTATAAATAATAGTTCATAGTTACCATTATATTAAATAACTTCAAAATATTATTATCAATTTTATATAATTATAAATATGACACATCATATAATATAAGAAAATAATAACTATAATTTAGTTAAATAGTTATAAAAATAACATACATCAATTATAATAAATTTGAAGTAATTTATATTTATAATAGTATATATATGTTGCATATTAAATTTTTTGAAAATATAAACATTATAATAGAAAATATTAGAGACCAAAAATAAAATGAAATTTTTAGTAAAAAAATATTTTAAATATTTATAACATTTTAAAATAATTAAAAAAAAATATATTTTTTTCATTATTATTATAAAATATTATATATAATTAAATTATTAAATTTTATAAATATTATAAGTTTGACAATTAAGTTTAACTTTTATTTAAGTATTTTATTTTTTCTTTTTATCTAAATGTCAATCATATTCCTCACTTATTTTTGTACCCTATTATTAATATCTTTTTTGTCTATTCATTCTCTCTCTCCAAACAATTTTTCTTGCTTCACTCTCTCCTCTATCCCTTTTTAATTTTTATTTCTCTCTTTGTCACTTTTTTACTTTTCTCCTTATGTAATCTATGTTCTCTTTTTTCTTGTCCCCTTCATTAAATAATATCTCTTCTATCTTTATTATCATATTTTTTTTAGTTTACTGTTATTAATCAATAACTTTCACTCTCTCTCTCCCTTTTATAGAATTGTTATTACTTTCTTCATTATCTACTTTTTTTGTCCATCATTTAATAATATTTATGAAACCACTTGTATTATGTAGTTAAATATATAGTATTAATTATAATCATATATATTAATATTTATGTTTTTTACTTAATTTAATTTTTAATTTATAAAAACTATAAATTATTAAAAGAAAAACTCGTGCTTTATTGTGGAAATTTTTGAAAATAATCATTTATGTAATTTTTTTTCTTAATTTTATGTAAATAAGATATTGATATAATAATATATTAATATATCTATGGTAAGAATATATTTTTTAAAGAAAGTAAATATACTTCATAGTTTAGATTATTTTACAAATGATTCATTATCATAAAGACGATAAATACAAAACTAAGATAAATTATATTTTGCATGTATGTGTGACGACATTAGTATTATAGAATCAGATCTCATTGAAATTTCAAAGTTAGGCATTCTTAGGTAAGAATACTTTGGGATAGTTGACCTCTTGAGAAGTTCTCTAGTTACATAGTTTTTCAAAGTATTCATATTTTTAATGATAGACAATTAATTTTAACATCTTAATTTGCAAAAAAAGCAAATTATTAAAAAAATTATAATTATCAAATTTTCAATTAATATTTAATAAAAAAAATATAACATTATTATCAATTTCATATAATAATAAATGTAACACATTATATAAAAAAATAAAATAATAAATTTAATTTTTTAATATTAGGCAAAATAACTTATTTCAATTATAACAAATCAGATTCATTTTAAGTTTACAATAGTATATATATAGAGTGCATAGCTTTTTTAAATAAAATAATATTATTTTCTTAAAAATAAAAATCTAGAATTTTCTATTAATGTAAAATATTATTTATATTTATTATCTATATTATGTCAAATGACGATAATATATTGTAATAATTATATTATATATTATTTAATTAATATTTTTAAGCATGAATAAAAAATATTGAATTAATAGTCAAATATAATTTTTAAATATTTCGAATTTTCTAAAAGAATAATATATCACATTAATTTTTATATTTCAAAATTAATGAATATTATATATGATTAATTTTTCATATTTAATAAATATTTTACTTTTAATTATCAAAGATAATCCTTTATAAAACTATTTTTTTCATTATTTTTTCTTTATCTTAATGGCTAAGATATTCTCTCACTTACTTCTCTTTTGTTATAATTCTCTTATTTGTCTCTTTATTCTTTATTTCCTTATATTTGACTCGACTTCACTATCTCTTTTTTATTTTTTTCTACTTCCTAATTTCCCACTCTATTTTAGTGCTTTATTTATTCTACCTATCTCTTTTATGTTCTCTTTTTTATGTCTTTAATAAATCATCTTTCATCTTTCTCTATTACTTTTTTTTCTTTTTCTCTTACAATTATCAATTTATGATTATTTTCTCACTTTTAAAATAATTAACTCTATTTATATTATCTCTGCTTCAAATTTTTATTTCTTATATAATTAGATTTTTTATTTATTAGATTGATAAAATTAAAAAAATTGTATGTATTAATATCTATGTTATAAAAAAAATTTATTAAATGTTTTACATATTTTATAAAATAAAATATTATTACTTGAATATATTATAATTTATTATTTATAAGAAAGTCATCATACAACTATAATTATTTCTTTTTTTTATTGATATATGACCATACTAGCATTATTGTACCACACAATATTTATTTTACAAAGTTAAGCTTGCTTGGTTGAAAATAATTTTGAGATTACTGACCACTTGAAAGTATTGTTATGTTTATTTGTTCATGGCATTATTTTCTCAAATGAATGATAATTGATTTTAATAATACTTTTTATTTAAAAAAATTAAATAATTATATTGTTTAAGAATTCTATTTTTAATTTAATTATTTAAAAAAACATTGTAATATTTTTGTAAATTTGATGTGATAATAAATATGACACAAAATATGACATAATAAAAAATAAATTTTAATATAGTTTAATATTGATAAAAATACTTCTAAAAACATACATAATGAGAATTAATTTAAGTTAAAAGTGAAATATATTTAAATATATATATTTATATTTATATTTTATGAACAAAACTTTTTAAAATATAATAATACTAAATTATTAAATATTAGAAATCTAAAATAATATCATTAGTATTAAATATTATTTATTGATAATACCTATGTTATTTATTTGTTGTTTAATTAATTTTTTAATTTCAAGGGTGAAAAGATAAGCTTAAATTAATAATAAAAATATTCTTTAAATATTTGTAATATTTTAAAATGTTAATTAACAAAAAAATTTTTATATTTTTTATTATTAAATATTATATATGATAAACTTGTAATAATTAATAAATATTACACATTTAATTTTTAAGGTTTTAAATTTTTTTAATTATTTCCCTTATTTTTTTCATTTATCTCAATGTCTCACAAATGTTTTCACTTTCTTCTCACTGTTATCATCACTATTTTTTTTGTCTCTTCATTCTTTATCTATTTGTATTTCTTACTATCTATCTACTTTTTCTCATTTCTTCAATTTTATTTTTTTATTTCTTATGTCTTTCGCTTTTATGATATTTTTTTCTTTTCTTTTTGTTAAATCATCTCTCATCTCTCCCTGTTATTATTTTTCTATCTATTTTATTTTATTAAGATTTGATTTTTTCACTTATACAAAAAGTCATCTCTATCTCGATTATCTCATTTTGAACTAATCAATTAATAATATTTAATAAAATTATTTTTTGATATAGTCTAATATAAAATATTTTTTAATAAATTTATATTTTGTTATTTATATTTATTATGTAATTTAATATTTTATTCAAAGAATGATATGATGATGAAATAAATTCATATGTAAATATGTTAATATTATCAAAAATATAGTCTACGTAATTATTTATTCATTTTATATAAATAAAATATTAATATCATAATATTTTATGGCTTTTATAAAAGAATAAAGTTTATTTAAACAAGTATGTTCTTGGTAATTTATGAAATTTTTTAAAAGGTTAATTACCTTCAAAAGAATCACACAAATTTGCTTTTTTTTCATTTTCATGAATGTCTAACTACATCAACATTATAGTAGTTGATATTATTACAAATCCAAAGTCAAGCATGCTTAAAAAAGCACAGTATTTATACAGTTGACCTCTTTCAAATGCCCCTTGTTACACAATTATTCATAACATTTCTTTTATTAATTATTGACATTCAGTTTTTATAAAATATTCATTTTAAATAAGAATTATCATAAAAGATAATTTATAATAAACATTTTTGTCATTAATTTTTTAAAAAAACCTTAATATATTAATGTTAATTTAATGAAATAATAAATATGATACATTATATGATATAATAAAATATTAACTTTAATTTATTTTAATATTAATAAAAATAACTTATATTGGTATAAATTAGAATTAAGTTATTTTTATAATTTTATATAGATGCTATGTTAAATTGTTTAGTATAGAAATATTAAATTATAGAATATTTGAAATTAAAATAATATTTTATTAATTAACAAAAAATATTTGATATATTATCATACTCTAATATAATAATAATTCTAAAATTTTTTTAATATTTTATTATTATTAAATATTATATAAAATTAATATATTATAAGTTTAATTATTTAGATTGATGTTTTACTTAATTATTTTTTTATTTTTATTTATTTTTATCTTAATATCTCTAATATTCTCTCCTTTTCTTCTCTCTCTTATTAGTATTCTCTTTTTTGCCTCTTTATTGTCTATCTCTGTATATTTTCTTAGTCTTTATTTCTCTCTCTATACTTTTCTACTTTTTAATTTCTCAAACTTTTATTTTTTATTTTTTTATCATTTTTATATTCTCGCTTTTCTTATGCTCTTCATTAAACCATCTCATATCTCTCTATGTTATTATTTTTTCTTATTTGGTTTTATTAATCCATGACTTTCTCTCTCTATTATAGGATAGTGATCTCAACCTTTTTTTTCTCTCTTTTTGAGGTTTTTAATTATAAATATTTAAGAGAGTATTGTGTTGCATAGTATAATATATAATATTCATATAAATATATATATATTTATTTATATTTATTAAATAATTTAATTTATCTATTCATGAGAATGATAGTTAAATTGAAGTAATTCTTATGTATTAACATCTAAGTTATAAAAAATAATAGTTTATTTAATTATTTTTTTAATATAAATAAATTTTTTATATTATAATAAAATGAGATAGAAGTAATTAGCATAAGAAAATTTTTCAAAGTGCATTTACTATTTAATATAGAAACCTTTTTAAATGGTTCATTATTTTTAAAGGAACGATCAGGCAAGAACGATATTTTTTTGCATGCAATTGTGACAACACTAGCATTATAGCACTAAATCCTATTAAAACTCCAAAGTTAAGCTTGTTTGGCTAGAATTTTAATAGGATTGGTCAACTCTTGAGTAGTCATCGTGTTGCACATATATGTTCATAACACTCTTTTTTTATAAAAACAAATTAATTGTAATAAGATGTTTGAAGTGAGGCTCACAAAGAGGGGGTAATTCCTATGAATTAAATATTAATTTATTACAAAATATTTCAATATAGAATTCATAGTAATTTTAGATAATGTTTATCAAATATATAAAAGTGATGTTATACCAATTTATTTTTTTTAAATATGTTAAGTTTTATAAATGTTATGTAATTCAAAAATAAAAAATAATTAAAAATGTACACAATCTATTTTTATGTTGTTCGACTTATAAAATAAGCATACATCCACTCCAAGAATAAAAAAGGCAAACACAATATAATATAAGCCTTTTACTAAAAGTTTTATGCTAAATCCTCACCACAAAAAGACAAATGAGATAGACTACTATGGTCTTATAATAAAATGAACATAACATGTTGCTATAGCCTCACAATGAAATAAAAATGGCAAAAAGAGAAAAACATTCAACGATCTAATGTAAATCAATACAACCAAAATGATATGTTTGATAAAGTCATTAAAAAGGGACAAGGATCTGAATTAAATGAATTAAAGATAAAGAAAATTAATAACTTATCTTATTTTGAAAATAATGTTAAGAGTTTGACGAGTGAATTGTTTGCAGCATATAAAAACGACTTTGAAAATGAACTACTAAAGTCTTGAATTATTTTTTTTCATCATATAAAAATGTTTTGATATTTTTCTACAAAAACGTCTTTATTATATTTATTTTTAACGGCTAAAAGCAGTTACCAAAAACCCCTTTTGGCCGTTATATTTTTCGGAGCCATATAAATATTATAATTAGTAAATAAAAAAATTAAAAAACTCTCTAACGACTCGAAATAATAGCTAGAATAACCGTTGCGTAGTAGTCGTTCGATGAGAAAGCTCCAGGATCGTTCGATTTCTAAAACTGTGCGATCGGATGGATGCCATCCCATCTGCGCTTTAATAAATATGAAATTAATCTGACGGCAAGATTTAACTGTCGAGCGGTGGAAATACGAACTAAGCGATCGCGAAATGGCTCGAGTCCGTATTGGACGGCTAATCCCGCAATTCTGGAATTCACCGTGTTAAATAGTTTGCTCCTTTTGTCCTACATTGTAAACGGGCTTCGGAATGTTCGATTTATAGGTATTTTTGCAACCGAAGTCTTTGGGCTGTGAATTAGGTAGCTATTTTTACATGGTTTTGGAGTCGATTAGCCAGATCTTTCTGCAGGCGCGCTGCAGTTATTGTTGTCGGACTCGAGTAAGAAACGCTGTGTCTTCGGGCAGGCTTCAGCAATTTGGGAATTTTTCTTTTTTTTAATTGCTGTGGACTCGAGGATCCGAAGTTGTCTTAGGGTGGACTTCGATGACTTGGTTTTTTGAATTACCGATTTGTGATTTTAGTTTCATTTAATTCTTATATTCTTATTTACTTTCTTATTTTGTTCTCTTTCATTTATTTATTTATTCTATTTATCCTCTTCAAGTTCTCCTTTTTATTCTTCAATTTGTTAAACCATCTCTCATCTCTCTTTAATGTTATTTAGCTCTCTATTTCGCTTTTATCAATTCATGATATTCTTTTTTTTACAGAAGAATTATCTTGTCTCTTTTATCTCTTTTTTAACCCATTATTTAATAATATTTAAACAATCTCACGTGTCGTATAGTTTAGTATTATTAATTTTTATAGAATTATTTATTTTATAATTTACAAAAAAAGTAACATAATAGAAGAAAATTTCATTATCTAATGTTTACTTTTTAAAAAAAAGTAGTTTATGTCATTTTTTAAAACTTAAATAATTATATGATAATATATTATGACATATATAGTAAGCATAAATTTTAATTAAAAATATATATGCTTGATAATTTATGAAATTTTTGAAATGGTTCAATATCATGTGAAAAGAAATCACATGGTTATTATACTTAGTTTTTTTATAAACATGTTTGATCAAACCAGCATTTTACCATTGAATCTCTTTAGAACTCCAAAGTTAAGCATGCTTCATTGGGAATAGTATCGGGATTGGTTACACCTCTAAACATTGAGTCTTGCACATATGTTTTTGTAGCATTCCTTTTTTCTAAAAAATTACATTTTCATAATATTATGATGAAAAATGATTATTATAAATAATAGTTGATAATTACCAGTATAGTAATTAATTTTTAAAAATAACTTCATAATATTATTATAAATTTTATATAAATATAAATATAGCACATCATATAATATAATAAAATAATAAATTTAATTTATGCAAATATTAAGAAAAATAACTTATATCAATAACAATAAATTTTGAGTAATTTATATTTATAATAGCATGTAAATGTTGTGTATTAAAAAATTTTAAATAAATAAATATTATATTAGAAAATATTAGAGACCAAATATAATATAAAATTATTATTAAAAATGGTTTTAAATATTTCTAATATTCTAAAATAATAATAAACCAAAACATAATTTTTACATTATTATTATAAAAATATTGTATAAGAATAAATTATTATATTTTATAATTATTATAAGTTTAACTATTAAAGTTTAACTTTTATTTAATTATTTCATTTTTTTCTCTTTATCTCAATGTCTATCATAATCTCTCACTTAATTCTCCACTCTATTATTAATCTCTTTTTTTCTTTTCATTATCTATGTCCTAAAATTTTCTTCGCTTCTCTCTCTCCTCTATCCTTTTTTAAATTCTTATTTCTCTCTTTCTCACTTTTTTATTATTTCTCTCTATCTAACCTATGTCCACTTTTTTGTTGTCTCCTTTATTAAATAATCTATCATATATATCTTTGTTATTATATTTTGCTTTAGTTTACACTTATCAATCTATAACTTTCTCTCTCTCTCTCTCTCTCTCTCTCTCTCTTATTGACAAAATTGTTATTTCTTTCTTCATTTTTTTCTTTTTCTTATCCATCATTTAATAATATTTACGAAACATTTCCTATTATGTAGTTCAATATATAATATTAATTATAATTATATTTTCAATTATTTATTTATTTTTATTTAATTTCACTTTTTATTTATAAAAATAATAATATTGAAAGAAAATATTGTGTATTAATGGCAATATTCTCAAAAAAAATCATTAATGTTTCCCTTAATTTTATGTAAATAAGATATTGATAATATAATATATTAATATATTTATGATAAGCATATATTTTCTAAAAAAAGTAAATAAGCTTCATAATTTAGATTATTTTACAAATGATTTATTATCATAGAGAACTGTTGGGATAGGTGATCTCATAAGAAGTCCTCGAGTTGGACATATTTTTTCAAAGTTTTCTTATTTTTAAAGGGTGACAATTAATTTTAATAACATGTTCATATGCAAAAAAGTAAATTATTATAAAAAAATTATAATTATCAATCTTACTATTAGTGTTTAACAAAAATCATATAACATTATTATCAATTTCATATAACATTAAATATGACACACTATATAATATAATAAAACAATAAATCAATTTTTTTTAATATTGTAAAAAATAAATTATTTCAATTATAATAAATTAGATTTAATTTTAGTTTATAATAGTATATATATGGTATGTATAGTTTCTTGAAATAAAATAATATTATGTTCTTAAAAATAAAAATCTAAATTTTTCCACTAATGTTAAATATTATTTATATTTATGTCTATATTATGTCAAATAAAGATAATATGTTATAATAATTATATTGTATATCATTTAATTAATATTTTCAAGTATGAATAAAATAATATTAAATTAGTAGTTAAAATATTCTTTAAATATCTTTAATATTTTAAAATAAAAATAAACCCCAATAGTTTTTATTAAAATTAATTACTATTATATATGATTAATTTTTCTTATCTAATAAATATTATAAGTTTAATTATTAAAATTTAATTTTTATTAAATTATTTTTCTCTCTTTTCTCTTTATCTTAATGCCTAATATATTCTCTCACTTACTTCTCTCTCTTCTTATCATTCTCTTATTTATCTCTTTATTCTTCTTGACTTTTCTATCTCTCTTTTATTATTTTTACTTGCCCATTTCTCTCTCTTTTATTTTTTTATTTATTGTTTCTATCTACTTTATGTTTTCTTTTTTTCCCCTTTAATAAGTCATGTTTTATCTCTCTCTATTATTATTTCTCTCTTATCTTACAATTATCAATCTATGATTTTTTTCTTTTTAAAAAAGCTATCTCTATTTATATTATCTCTTTCTCATATTAATATTTTTTTATATATTTAGATTTTTTAATTATAAGAATGATAACATAACAGAAGAAAAAAATTTATGTATTAATATCTTTATTATAAAAATAATTTATGTAATTTTTTATATTTTATTTAAATAAAATATTATTACTTGAATATATTACAAGTTATTATTTTTAAGGCAATAATCACACAACTACGATTATTTTTCTCACACCAGTATTATAACAACAGATCATATACTTTTTACAATGTTAAGCTTGCTTGGTTGAAAATAATTTTAGGATGGGTAACCACTTCAAAATATTATTATGAATATTTGTTCATGATATTATTTTCTCAAATGAATGATAATAGATTTTATTGACATTTTATATTTCAAAAATTAAATGCTGATGAATTATAGCTTAAAAATTCTATTTTTAATTTAATTATTGATAAAAATATTTTTATATTTTAGTCAATTTTATGTAATCATAAATATGATACAAAATATGATATAATTAAAAATAAATTTTAATATAGTTTTATAATGATAAAAATACTTATAAAAAATATACTTAAATAGAATTAATTTATTTTTACAAGAGTATATATATATATATATATATATATATATATAATGTACAAACTTTTTTTAAATAAAATAGTGTTAAATCACTGGAAATAAGAAATAAAAAATAAAATTGGTAGTCTTAATTATTATTTTTTAATATTTATATTGCATAAAATAAAAGTAATATATTAGAATAATTATAATATTTATTTTTTAATTCATTTTTCGATTTCAAGTGTGAATAAAATAATCTTAAATTAAAAATCAAAATAGTCTTTAAATATTTATAATATTTAAAAATGAGATTTAACCTACAATAGTTTTTATATTTTTTTATTATTAAATATTATATATGATTATTTGTAATAATTAATAATTATTATATATTTAATTATTAAGGTTTAAAATTTATTTAAATGTTTCTCTCAATTTTTACTTTATCTCAATGCCTTTCAAATAAAATAACTTTCTTCTCTCCAATCATTATTATTTTTTTCTATGTTCATTCTTTATCTCTTTTTATTTTTGGCCGCTCTCTTTACTATCAATCTTCTTTTTCTCATTTTTTTTCTTTTATTTTTTGATGTATTATCACTATCTCTTTTATGTTATTTTTTTCTTTCTTCTTTTTTAAATGATCTCTCACTCTCTTTATTATTATTGACATTTAGTTTTTATAAAATTTTAATTTTAAAGAAAAATTATTATAAAAGATAATATATGATAAAGATTTTCATGATTAATTTTTTAAAATAATTTTAAATTATTATTATTAATTTTATATAATAATAAATATGATACATTATATGATATAATAAAATATTAAATTTAATTTATTTTAATACTAAGGGAAATAACTTGTATGAGTATAAACTAGAATTAAGTTATTTTTATAATTTAATATAGATGTTGTTTGTTAAATATTACATTATAGAATATTAGAGATTAAAATAATATTTCATTAGTTATCAAAAAATTTTAAATACTTATAATATTCTAATATAATAATAATTCTAAAAAAAATTTATAATTTATTATATGAAATATTATATATAATTAATATAATGTAAGTTTAATTTTGTAGATTTAAGTTTAATTAATCATTTTTGTCATTTTTTCTCTTCATCTCAATGCCTTTAATATTCTCTCATTTTCTTCTTTCTTCTATTATCATTCTCTTTTTGCCTCTTTATTGTTTTTCTCCATACATTTTTCTTGGTCTCTATCTCTCTACATTAATCTTTTTTGCTTTTTTATTTCTCTAACTTTTATTTTTTATATTTATTTCTTTATCATTTCTATGTTCTTGCTTTTCTTATACACTTTATTAAATCATCCCTTGTCTCTTTATATTATTATTTTTTCTAATTTGCTTTTATAGATTCATGAGTTTCTCTCTCTTACATAATAGTTATGTCAATCTTCATTATCTTTTTTTAAGCTGTTTAATTACAAATATTTAAGAGTATTGTTTTGCGAAATTTAATATGTAACATATCTGATAAATACTTATTTTTATTTATATTTATTAAATAATTTAACTTATCTATTTATAAGAATGATAACAAAATTGAAGTAATTCTTATGCATTAATACCTATAATATAAAAAATAATAGTTTATTCTTAAGAATGATCATGCAACTACGATTAGTTTTGGCATGTATTTGCAATCACACCAGCATTATACACTAGATCCCATTAAAACTCCAAAGTTAAGCTTGTTTGAGCTGGAGTATTAATGGGATTGGTGAACTCCTGAGTAGTCCTTATGTTACACATATATTTCCATAACACTCTTTTTTCTTATGAAAACAAATTAATTTTAATAAGATCTTTGAAGTGAAGCTCCCAAAGAGGGGGTCAATTCAAATGAAAAAAATATTAATTTATTAATAAATATTTCAATATGATATTTATAATAATTTTTAATAATGTTTAACAAATATATAAAAGTGATGTTTTACAAATTTAATTTTTTTTAAAAAATACATTAAGTTTTATAAAAGTCATGTAATTGAAAAATAAAAAAATCATTAAAAATGTACACAATCAATTTTTATGATGTTCGACTTATAAAATAAGCATACATCAACTCTAAGAATAAACATGACAAACACAGTAGAATATAAGCCTTTCGACAAAAGGCATGTATTGTAAACCCTCAAAACAAAGAGACAAATGAGACAGACTACTATGATCTTATAATAAAATAAAAAGAAAATGCTGCTATAACCTCACTATGACATGAAAATGGCAAAAAGAGAAAATCATTCAACGAACTAAAATCAAAATGAACATAACCAAAATGATATGCTTGATAAAATCATTAAAGAGGCACAAGTATCTGAGTTAAATGAATTAAAGATCAAGAAAATTAATTTCAAAAGAAAAGAATTTGAAGAGTTTGACGAGTGAACTACTTGGCGACATATTAAATTGATTATGGAAACGAGCTCCTCACGTCTTTAATTACTTTTTTGGATCACATAAAAATGTTTTGTTTTTTTTCTACAAAAACCTCTTAATTATTTTCAATTTTAATGGCTAAAAGCAGTTATTAAACAACCTTTTTTGTAATTATATTTTTTGACGCTACATAAATGTTATAAATAGTAAATAAAAAAATAAAAAAATCTCCAACGGCTCGAAATAACAACTAAAATAGCCGTCACACAGTAGCCGTTTGATGGGAATGCTCTCGGACTGTTCGATTGTGAAAACTATTGCAGCGGACGGATGCCATCCAATCTGCCCTTGAATAAATGTGAAATTAATCGTGTCCGTTAAATAAGAATCGCAATCTGATGGCATGGTTTAACTGTTAAGTGGAGGAAATACGAACTATACGATCACAACTTAGCTTGATCGGACGTTTGATAAAATTAGAAGTTTAAATAATAAACAATGGAGGTGATTGTTTGATTGTGAAAAGTCGATATTGGATGGTGCAAACTAATCCCGCAATTCGGGAATTTTTGATGTCGAATGGTTCGCTACTTTTATCCCACATTGTGAACAGCTTTGAAGCATTCATTTTATAGATATTTTTGCACCTTTGTCCTTCATTTGTGAACTTTAGAAGCTGTTCTTACTTGGTTTTGGAGTCGATTAGGTGGATCTTTCGGCAGGCACGCTGCAGTTATTATTGTTGGACTTGGGTATCCAATGTTGGCTTGAGGCAGCCTTCCGCATTTTGGTAATGTTTCGTTTTTTAAATTACTGCGGATTCAAGGATCTGAAGCTGTCTGCAAGTGGACTTTAATTATTTTTTTGAATGGCCCTCTTCAAAAAAAAATTATTTTTTTGAATGGCTGATTTGCGATTCGGGCTTCATTTATTTGGTTTTTGTAATTGCTGATTTGTGATTCACAATGATAACCGGTGAATTTTTTGTGGGTTTTTTTATTTTGTTATTGATTTTTTGATTCGTTTTTGCTTTCTCGATAAAAAAATGAAATGTTTGGAATTAATTATGTGTCAAACCCATCAAGGTCTAGTTACCATTGAACCATTGTGGTTCACTATGGAGACTCATTTATTTTTGGTGATTAAGTTTTTTTGAAATTATTTTTGTCACATATTTCTCTTTATCTTAATGTAGAGCATATTTGTTTATCTTTTGCCTCACTTATTATCACTCTCTTATTTGTGTTTTCATTATCCATATTCATATATAATCTTTTTGACCTCTTTCATTCTTATATTCTTTTTTTACTTTCTTATTTCTATCTTTTTCACATATTTATTTATTCTCTCTATCTTCTTTAAGTTCTCCTTTTTATTTTTCTATTCATTAAATCATCTATCATCTCTCTTTATTTTTATTTACCTTTCTATTTTGCTCTTACCAATTCATGGTTTTCTCTCTTTTATAGGATAATTATCATTGTCTCTTTTATCTGTTTTTCAACTCATCATTTAATGATATCTAAGAAATCTCATGTGTTGTATAGTTTAATATTTTTTAATTCTTATTGCATAATTTATTTTTTAATTTATAAGAAAAGTAACATAATGGTTGAAACTTTCATTCACTAATGTTTAATTTTTTAAAAATAATAGTTTATGTAATTCTTTTTATTAATTTTTTAAACTAAAATAATTATATTATAATATATTATGACATATATAGTAAGCACAAATTTTTATTAAAAATGTATATACTTGAAAATTTATAGAATTTTTGATATTGTTCATTGCCATTTGAAAAATATTCACATGATTATTATAATTTATTTTTATAAACATGTTCAACCACACCACCATTTTACCATTAAATCTTGTTAGAACTCCAAAGTTATGCATGCTTCCATGAGAGTAGTATTGGGATTGCTTATATCTCTAAACGTCAAGTGTTTCACATATGTTTTAATAGCGTTCCTTTTACTAATAAATGATATTTTCATAATATTATAACATAAAAAAAATATTATAAATAATAATTCATAAGTACAGTTATAGTAATTAATTTTTAAAAATAACTTCATAATATTATTATCAATTTTATATAATTATAAATATATTACATCATATAATATAAGAAATAATAACTTTACTTTAGTTAAATATTTAGAAAAATAACTTATATCAATCATAATAAATTTGAAATAATTTATATTTATAATAGTATATATATTTAGCACATTAAATTTTTTAAATATGTAAAAATTATATTATTAATTATTTGAGACAAAAATAATCTAAAATTATTAGTCAAAAAAGATTTTAAATATTTATAATATTTTAAAATAATAATAAACCAAAAAGTAAATTTTTTATATTATTATTATAAAATATTATATACTATAAAATTATTTTTATAAATATTATAAGTTTGACTATTAAAGTTTAACTTTTATTTTGTTGTTTATTTTTTCTCTTTATCTCAATATAATCATATTCCCTCACTTAATTCTCTACCCTTTTATTAATCACTTTTTTATCTCTTTATTCTCTATCTCTTAAAATTTTTATTCACTTGTCTCTCTCCACTATCCTTTTTTAATTTCTTTTTTGTCTCTCTTTTAATTTTTTATAGAAGTGGATCTCATAAGAATTTCAAAGTTATGCATTCCTAGGCAAAAGTACTATTAAGACAGGTGACCTCATGGGAAGTCCTTGAGTTGTAGTTATTTTTTTAGAAGTATCCTTATTTTTAATGAGTTACAATAAATTTTAAAAACATGTCAATATAAAAAAATAAATTAATAAAAAAATTATAGTTATCATTTTGAAAATTAGAATTTGTAAGATTATAATTTTGGATAAAATTATTATCAAAAATAATTTATAATATATATTTTCTTGATTAATTTTAAAAAATAACTTTAAATTATTATTGTTAATTAAATATAATAATAAATATGATTCATTACATAATATAATAAAATATTTACTTTAATTTATTTTAATATAAAGGAAAATAACTTTTATTAGTATAAATTAGAATTAAGTTATTTTTATAATTTTGTATAGATACTCTGTGTTAAATTTTTTAATATAAAAATATTATATTATAGAATATTAGAGATAAAATAATATTTTATTGATTATCAAAAAATTTTAAATACATATAATACTCTAATATGATAAAAATTCTAATAAATTTTTTATATTTTGTTTCTATTAAGTATTATATATAATTAACATGTAATATGTTTAATTTTTTTGTTTAAGTTTTACTTAATTATTTTAATCTTTTTTTCTCATTATTTTAATGTGTAATATTTAATCATTTGCTTCTCTCTGCTATTATCATTCTCTTTTTTACATCCCTATCGTCTATCTCGATACATTTTTCTTGGTCTCAATCTCTCTTCACTATCCATTTCTACTTCTTTTAATTCACTAACTTTTATTTATTTATTTATTTCTTTTATCATTTCTTTGTTATCGATTTTCTTATGCTCTTCATTAAATCATCTCTCCTTTCTATATATGATTATTTTTTTCTAGTTTAATTTTATTAATCCATGACTTTATTTCTCTTTTATAGGATAGTATCTCCATCTTCATTATCTCTTTTTGAGTTGTTTAATTATAAATATTTAAGAGAGTATTGTGTTGCATATTTCGTTATATAACATTTATGATAAATATATATTTAATTATTTATATTTATTAAATAATTTAATTTATCTATTTATAACAATGATAATAAAATTGAAGTAATTCTTATGTATTAATATCTATGTTACAAAAAAATAATAGTTTATTTAGTTATTTTTTTAATAAATTAAATTATTTATATTATAATATAATGTAATAGATATATTAAGCATAAGAAAATTATCAAATGAATTTACATGTTAATTTATAAACTTTTTAAATGGTTAATTATTTTTAAGAAACGATCACCCAACTACTATTTTTTTCGCATGCATTTCCAATCACACAAGCATTATAGCACAAGATTCTATTAAAACTCTAAAGTTAAGCTTGTTTAGGCTAGAGTATTAATGGGATTGGTCAACTATTGAGTAGTACTCTTGTTTTACATATATTTTCATAACACTTTTTTTCTTATGAAAAAAATTAATTTTAATAAGATATTTGAAGTGAGGCTCAAAAAGGGAAGTGTTAATTCCTATGAATAAAATTTAATTTATTACAAAATATTTCAATATAATATTTAAAATAATTTTTAATAATGTTTAACAAATATATAAAAGTGAAATTGTACAAATTTAATTTATTTTAAAATATGTTAAGTTTTATAAAAGTCATGCATGAAAAATAAAAAATAATTAAAATGTACAAAATCAAGTTTTATGTTGTTTGACTTATAAAACAAGCATACATCCATTCAAGAATAAACAAGGCAAATACAATATCATATGAGCCTTTCATCAAAAGGCATGTAGGCAAACCCTCACAACAAAGAGATAGACTATTATGATCTTACAATGAAATAAACAGAACATGCTGTTACAAGCTCACAAAGAAATAAAAATGGCAAAAAGTTAGAAACATTCAACGAACTAAAATAAAAATCAATGCAACTAAAACGATATGCTTGATAAAATCATTAAAGAGGCGCAGGTATCTTAATTAAATGAATTGAAGATCAAGAAAATTAATAATTTAGTTAATTTGAAAAGAAAAGGATTTGAAGAGTTTGACGAGTGAGTTGTGTAGCAGCATAAGAAAACGACTATGGAAACGAGCTACTAATGTCTTTAATTATTTTTTTTACAACACATAAAAATATTTTCTTATTTTTATACAAAAACCTATTAATTATTTTCATTTTTAAAAGCTAAAAGAGTTACTAAACATCCCATTTAGCCATTATATTTTTTATCGGTACATAAATATTATAACTAGTAAATGAACAAATTAAAAACTCTCCAAAGGCACCAAATAAGGGCTCAAATAGCCGTTGCGCAGTAGCCGTTTGATGGGAACCCCCGCGGACCGTTCGATTGTGAAAATTGTGCGATGGGACGGATGTTATCGAATATTCACTTTAAAAAATATGAAATGGATATTGTCCGTTAAATTAGAATCGCAATCTAACGGCTTGATTTGGCTGTCGAGCGGAGGAAATACGAACTGTGCGATCGTGATATAACGCACCATCGGACGGTCGAATAAATTATAAGTATGAGTGATAAAAACCGTCGGTGATTGTTTGAGTGCGTAAAGTCTGTATCGGACGGTGCAAATTAATCCCGCAATTCTGAAATTCACTGTGTCGACTAATTCCCTTTGTCCCACATTATATAAGTGCTTTGGAATTGACATAGTATATATATTTTAGGAACCTTGTCAGGCGATTGGTTCTACGGTTGATTACTTTATTTGGTTTTGGAGTCGATTACCCGGATCTTGCAGCAGGCACGATGCAGTTGTCGTTGTCGGACTCGAGTATCCAATGCTGTCTTCGGGCATCGTTCAGCATTTTTGTAAATTTTTGTATTTTTAATTGCTGCGGACTCGAGGAAACGAAGCTGTCTTTGGCCGGACAATAATTATTTGGTTTTTTAAAATTGCTGATTTGTGTTTCACAATGAAAATCCATGAATTTTTGGTGGCTTTCATTTCTTTTTGTTATTTATTTACCATGTGGTTTTTGGTTTCTCTATGAAAACATGAAATGTTTGGAATTGAATTTATGCCGAGCCCATCTAGATCTAGTTACCATTGAACCGTTTTAGTTCTCTATGGCAACTTGTTTATTTTTTGTGGTTAAGTTTTTTTTAATTATTTTTGTAATATATTTCTCTTTATTTTAATTTATAACATATTTTCATTTTATCTTTTATCTTATTTATTATCACTCTCTTATTTATGTTTTTATTATTTACATTCTTATATATTTTTTTATTCCCTTTCATTCTTTTTTTTTTCTACTTTCTTATTTCTCTCTTTTACTTATTTATTTATTCTCTTTATTTTTTTATGTTCCCTTTTTATTTTTCTATTCCTTAAATTGTCTCTCATCTCTTTTTATTATTATTTATCTCTCCATTTTGCATCTTATCAATTGACGATTTTCTCCCTTTTAAAGAATAATTAACACTATCTCTTTTATCTTTTTCTCAACCTATAATTTGATAATATTTAAAAAATCTCACGTGTCATATAGTTTAATATTTTTAAATTTGATTACGTAATTTATTTTTTAATTTATAAAAAAAGTAAAAAAATGGGAAAAAAATTCATTCACTAAGGTTTATTTTTTTTAAAAAAATAGTTTATGTAATTTTTTAATTAATTTTTTAAAACTAGAATAATTATATTATCATATATTGTGACATATATAATAAAAATAAATTTTAATTAAAAATATATATGCTTGATAATTTATGAAATTATGAAATGGTTCATTACCATGTGAAAAATAATCACAAGATTATTACACTTTGTTTTTTTATAAACAAGTTCGGCTACATCAGCATTTTACCAATGGATCTCATTAGAACTCTAAAGTTAAGTATGCTTACGTGTGAGTTGTAATTTAGTTAAATATTTTGCAAAATAACTTATATCAATTATAGTAAATTTGAAGTAATTTTTATCTATAATAGTTTATATATGTTGTGCATTAAATTTTTTAAATATATAAATATTATATTAAAAAAATATTATAGACAAAAAATATTATGAAATTTTTAGTCAAAAAAATTTAAAATATTTGTAATATTCTAAAAAAATAATAAAAAATATATTTTTTATATTATTATTGTATAATATTGTATAAGATTAAATTATTATATTTTATAAATATTATAAATTTGACACTTAAGGTTTAATTTTTTTTTAAATTTTCGTTTCTTCTCTTTATCTAAATGTCAACCATATTCCCTCATTTATTTCTCTACCTTATTATTAATTTCTTTTAGTCTCTTCATTCTCTATTTTCTAAAATTTTTCTTATCTTCTCCCTCTCTCCTTTATCCTTATTTGATTACTTATTTCTCTCACTATCATTTTTTTAGTCTTTTCTCTATCTAATCTATGTTCTCTATTTTTTTGTCTCCATTAAATAATCGCTCATCTAATTTTATTATTATATTTTGCTTTTGTTTACTCTTATCTGTCCATAACTTTTCCCTGTCCCTCTTAGAATTTTTAGTTCTTTGTTCACTATCTTCTTTTTTTGTTCATCATTTAATGGTATTTATGAAATCTCTCGTATTACATAGCACAATATATATATTAATCATAATTAATTTTTTTTATTTACATTGTTTACTTAATTTAATTTTTTATTTACAAAAATGATAGAATATTGAAAAAAATATCGTGTATTAATGTCAATATTTTTGAAAATAACCGTTTATATATTGCTTTTTCTTAATTTTATGTAAATATGATATTAATAACATAATATATTCATATATCTATGATAAGCATATATTTTCTTAAAAAAAGGTAAATATACTTCATAATTTAGATTATTTTACAAATGATTCATTGTCATAAAGAGAATAATTACACAACTACGATAAATTATATTTTGCATGCATATATGGTCACATTAGCATTATAATATTAGATCTCATTGGAATTTCAAAGTTAGGCATTCTTAGGTAACAATGCTATTAGGATAGGTGGCCTCATGAGAAATCCTTGCACTAGACATATTTTTTCCAACTATTCTTATTTTTAATGAGTGATAATTAATTTTAATAAAAAGTTAATATACAAAAGAATAAATTATTAAAAAACTTATAATTATCAATTTGGCAATTAGTATTTAATAAAAATGATATGACATTATTATCAATTTCATATAATAATAAATGTGGCACATTATATAATACAATAAAATAGTAAATTTAATTTTTTTAATATTAGACAAAATAACTCATTGTAATTATAATAAATTAAATTTAATTTAAGTTTATAATAATATATATATGTTGTGTATAGTTTTTTCAAATAAAATAATATTTTGAACTCAAAAATAAAAATCTAAATTTTTTAACTAATCTTAAATATTATTTATATTTATTGTCTGTATTATGTTCAATAAAAATAATATATTATAATGATTATATTATATATTATTTAATTAATATTTTTAAGTATGAAAAAAATAATATTAAATTAATTGTTAAAAATATTTTTTAAATATTTATAATGCTCTAAATAATAATAAACCTTAATACTTTTTATATTTCAAAATTAATGAATATTATATATGATTAATTTTTCCTATTTAATAAATATGATAAGTTTAATTATTAAAATTGAACTTTATTAAATTATTTTTCTTATTGTTTTCTCTTTATATTAATGCCTAACATATTCTCTCACTTACTTATCTCTCTTCTTGTCATTGTCTTATTTGTCTCTTTACTCCTCTTTTCATGTTTCGTCTCATCTTTTCTATCTCTTTTTTATTATTTTCTACTTGTTGATTTCTCTCTGTTTTATTTATTTATTTATTTTTTCTATCTTTTTTATGTTCCCTTTTTTTCCTCTTTAATAAATCATCTTTCATCTCTCTCTACTATAATTTTTCTCTTTATCGTATAATTATCAATCTATGCGTTTTTTCAATTTTAAAATAGTTATCTCTTTTTATATTATCTCTTTCTCATATTTATATTTTTTTATATAATTAAAGTTTTTTTTATAAGAGTGATAGAAAATAAAAGAAAAAAATCGTATGTATTAATATCTACGTTATTAAAAAATTTTAAGAAATTTTTTTATATATTTTATATAAATAAAATGTTATTACTTGAATATATTATAATTTATTATTTTTCATGTAATAATCGCACAACGATGATTATTTGTCTTTTTTATTCATATATTATTGATAGCACGTGATCATATCTATAGTACAATGTTAAACAAGTATAGTTGAAAATAATTTTGCTATGGGAGATCACTTGAAAGTCTTGTTAAGCATATTTGCTCATGGCATTACTTCTCGAATGAATGATAATTGGTTTTAATAATATTTTATAATTTAAAAAATTATAAATTATAGATAAAAAATTATATTTTTAATTTAATTTTAAGTAAAAAAATTTCAAATATTTTTATCAATTTCATATAATATCAAATATGACAAAAAATATGATATAATAAAAATAAAATTTTAATATAGTTTAATATTGATAACAATAATTTTAAAAAACATAATTAATTAGAATTAATTTATATTTACAATAATATATATATATATATGTACCAACTTTTTAAAATTTAATAATATTAAATTATTAAATATTGGAAATCTTAAAAAATTATTACTTTCAAATATTTTTTATTTATAATACCAATATTTCATAAAATAGTGTTAATGTATTACAATAATTAAAATATTTGTTGTCTAATTAATTTTTTAATTTTAAGTATGAAAAAGAAATCTTTAAAATTAATAATCAAAATATTCTTTAAATATTTGAGATATTTCAAAATAAGAATTAACCTAAAATAGTTTTTTTATTTTTTATTATTAAAAAGTATGTATAATTAACTTGTGATAATTAATAAATATTATATATTTAATTATAAATGTTTTAAATTTATTTAATTATTTCTCTCAATTTTTTTCTTTATCTTAATGTCTCTTAAATTTTTGTCACTTTATTATCTCTTATCATCATTATTTTTTCTCTTTATTCTTTATCTCTTCATATTTTTTGCCTCTCCCTTTACTATATATCTACTTTTTCTCATTTCTTCTATTTTTTATTTGTTATCTCAATCTCTTTTATGTTATTTTTTTCTTTCTTCTTAATTAAATCATCTCTCGTCTCTCTCAGTCATTATTTTTCCTATTATTTTTATCTTATTAATATGTGACTTTCTCTCTTGTACAAACAATTATATTTATTTCCATTGTCTTATTTTGAACTCATCAATTAATAATATTTAATAAAACCCTATTTTGATATAGTCTAATATATAATATTTTAAAATAAATTTGTATTTTGTTATTTGTATTTATTATGTAATTTAATATTTTATTTAAAAAAGGATACGTTAATGAAATAAATTCATATGTAATAATGTTAATATTTACAAAAATTATTTTTTATGTAATTATTTATTTTTTTATAAAAAAAAATATTAATATTATAACATTTTAGGACTTATATTAAAGAATAAAGTTTATCTAAAAGTGTATATTAGCGATAATTTAGGAAATTTTAGAAATAAATCATTACCTTCAAAGAAATTAAACAAATTCGATTTTTTATCATTTGCATGAATGTCTACTATATTAGCATTATAGTGCTTAATATCATGAGAAACCCAAAGTCAAGCATGCTTAGAAAATTAGAGTATTAGGATAGACGACCTTCTTCGAACTCCTCTTGTTACACCTTTTTTCGTAACATTCTTTTCCTTTATTATTAATATTTAGTTTTTATAAAATTCTAATTTTTAAAAAAAATTTATACAAGATTATTTATAATAAACATTTTCATGATTATTTTTTAAAAATAACTTTAAATTATTGTTGTTAATTTAATATAAAATTAAATATGATATATTGCATGATATAATAAAATATTAATTTTAATTTATTTCAATATTAAGAAAAATAACTTATGTTAGTATAAATTAGAATTAAGTTATTTTTATAATTTTATAAATATGCTATGCCAAATTTTTTTAATATAGATATATTATATTATAAAATATTATAGATTAAAATAATATTTTATTAACTATAAAAAATTTTAAATACTTGTAATACTAGAATATAATAGTAGTTCTGCTATTTTTTTATATTTTATTTTTTTAAAATATTATATATAATTAACATATTATAAGTTTAATTATTTTGATTTAAGTTTTACATGATTATTTTTATCATTTTTTTCTTTATCTTAACGTCCTTAATATTCTCTTATTTTCTTCTCTCTCTTATTATTAGTCTTTTTTTGCCTCTTTATTATCTATCTCTATATACTTTTCTTGGTCTAAATCTCTCTCTACTTTTCTTTTTATTTTTCTAACTTTTATTTTTTTTATTTATTTTTTTATCATTTCTATGTTCTCTCTTTTCTTATGCTCTTTATTAAATCATCTCTCTTCTCTCTATATTATTATTATTTTTAATTTATTTTAATCAATCCAAGACTTTCTCTCTTTATTATAAGATTGTTATCTTCATCTTCAATATCTCTTTCTGAGTTGTTTAATTACAAATATTTAAGAGCGTATTTTGTTGCATAATTTAATATATAAAATTTATGATAAATATATATTTTATTATTTATCTTTATTAAATAATTTAGTTTTTCTATTTATAAGAATGATAATAAAATTAAAATAATTCTTATGCATTAATATCTGCATTATAAAAAAATAATAATTTATTCAATTATTTATTTTTTAATATAAATAAATTATTTATATTATATTATAATGTGATAGATATAATAAGCTTAAGAAAATTTTTTTAAATGTATTTAAATCTTAATTCAGAAACTTTTTAAATGGTTCATTATTTTTAAAAAAACGATCAGGCAACTATGATTTTATTTCGCATGCATTTGGGACCACACCAGTATTATAGCACTAGATCCCATCAAAACTCCAAAGTTAAACTTGTTTGGGCTAGAGTATTAATGAGATTGGTCAACTTTTGAGTAGGCCTCATGTTGCATATATATTTTCATGACATGGTTTTTTTCATTAAAAAGTTTAATTTTAATAAAATGTTTGAAGTGAGGCTCACAAAGAGGGAAGTCAATTCCTATGAATAAAATGTTAATTTATTGCAAAATATATTTCAATATAGTATTTATAGTAATTTTTTATAATGTTTAAGAAATATATAAAAGAGATGTTATACAAATTTAACTTGTTTAAAAATATTTATTGAGTTTTATAAAAGTCATGTAATTGAAAGATAAAAATTAATTAAAATTGTACAGAATCAATTTTTATATTGTTAGACTTTTAAAACAAGCATACATCCACTTCATGAATAAACAAGACAAACAAAATACAATATAAGCCTTTCGTCAAAATGGAGATAGGATAAAACCATAGTACAAAGAGACAAATGAGACAAATTTCTATGGTCTTACAATGAAATAAATGGAAGATATTGCTATAACCTCACAACGAAATAAAAATGGCAAAAGTGAAAAACATTCAACGAACAAAAATCGAAATAAATTCAAACAAAATGATATGCTTGATAAAATCATTAAAGAGGCACAAGTATTTGAATTAAATGAATTAAAGATCTAGAAAATTAATAATTTAAGTAATTGGAAAAGAAAACGGCTTGAAGAATTTGACGAGTGAATTACGTAGCAGCATATGAAAACGACTATGGAAAATAGCTACTAATGCATTTAATTATTTTTTTGCATCACATAAAAATGTTTTCTTATATATTTTACAAAATCTTCTTAATTATTTTCATTTTTACGGCTAAAAGAGTTACCAAACAACCCATTTTGCCGTTATATTTGTTGGCGGTATATAAATCTTATAATTAGTAAATAAACAAATAAAAACCCCCAACGGCGCCAAATAACGGCTAAAATAGCCTGCGCAGTAGCCGTTCGACGGGACCGCGGTCGGACCAACCGTTCAATTGCGAAAACTGTGTGATCAGATGGATTTTTATCAAATCTCCGCTTTAAAAATATGAAATAAATCTAATCTGTTGAATTGGAAAACGATCTGACGGCTAGATTTGGCTGCCGAGCGGAGGAAATACGGACTGCACAATCGCGATATAGGGCGCGATCGGACGGTGGAACAAATTAGAAGTTTGAGTGATAAACAACGGCGGTGATTGTTTGAGTACGAAAGTCGGCATGGGACGGTGCAAATTTATCTTGCAATTCTAAAATTAACGGTGTCGACTAGTTCCCATCTTTTGTCCAACAAGTGCTTTGGAATGGACATTTTATATGTATTTTTGGAACCCTAAACTGGTTATTGGGATCTTCGGAAGCTTACTTTATTTGGTTTGGCAGTCGATTACCCTGTTCTTCCAGCAGGAGCGCTGCAGTTGTTGTCGGACTCAAGTATCCGATGGTGTCCGTGGGCGGACTCCATTTATTTGGTTTTTTTAATTGTTGATTTCTGTTTCACAAACATAATCCGTGAATTTTTTGTGGGTGTCATTTATTTTGTTATTTATTTGACATGTCGTTTTTGGTTTCTCGATCAAAACGTGAAATTTTTGGAATTGATTTTACGCCGAACCCATCCAAATCTAATTACCATTGAACCGTTGTGGTTTGCTATGGCGGCTCGTTTATTTTTGGTGGTTAAGTTTTTTGAAATTATTTCTGTCACTTATTTTTCTTTATTTTAATATCTAACATATTTTCTTTTTATCTTTTCTCTCAATTATTATAACTATCTTATTTATGTTTTCATTATTTATATTCTAATATATTATTTTTAGTCTCTTTCATTCATATATTTTTTTTCTTTTTTTTTATTCTCTCTCTTTCATTTATTTATTTATTTATTCTATCTTCTTCATGTTTCCCTTTTTATTTTCCTAGTCGTTAAATCATCTCTGATCTCTTTTTATTATTATTTATCTCTCCATTTTACATCTTATTAATTCATGATTTTATCTCTTTTACATAATAATTGTCACTGTATCTTTCATCTCTTTTTGAGCCCATAATTTGATAAATTTTGACAACCTCACGTGTCGTATAGTTTAATATTATTAAATTTTATTACTTAATTTATTTTTTAATTTATAAGAAAAGTAAAATAATGTAAACAAGAAAGTCATTCACTAATGTTAACTTTTTTAATAAAAAAAGTTTATCTATTTTTTTATTAATTTTTTAAAACTAGAATAATTATATTATAATATATTATGACATATAATGTAAGAATAAATTTTAATTAGAAATATATATGCTTGATAATTTATGAAATTTTTGAAATGGTTCATTACGATGTGAAAAATAATCGCAAGATTATGATATTTTGTTTTTTATAAACATGTTCGACCACACCAGCATTTTACAAATCGATCTCATTAAAACTCAAAAGTTAAGCATGCTTCCATGGGACTAGTATTGGGTTGGTTAAATCTCTAAACATTGAGTGTTGTGCATATATTTTCTTAGCATTTCTTTTTCTAATAAATAAATTTTTCATAATATTATAACATAAAAATAATTATTATAATAAATATAACAAATCATATAATTATAAATATAACAAATCATATAATCTTTGAAAATACTGTATTTAATTTAGTTAAATATTTAGCAAAATAAGTTATCAATTATAGTAAATTTGAAACAATTTTTATCTATAAAAGTATATATATGTTGTCTATTAAATTTTTTAAAATATATAAATATTATATAAGAAAATATTTTTAAAATATATAAATATTATATAAGAAAATATTAGAGACAAAAAATAATATGAAATTATTAGTCAAAAAAATTTTATATATTTATAAAATTCTGAAATAATAATAAAATAAAAAAAATAATTTTTACATTATTAAAGTAAAATATTGCATAACACTAACTTATTATATTTTATAAATATTATAAAATTGACTCTTAATGTTTAACTTTTATTTAATTATTTTATTTTTTCTCTTTATCTAATTGTCAATCATTTTTTCTAATTTATTTCACTACCATTTTATTAATTTCTTTTGGTATCTTCATTCTCTGTCTCTTAAAATTTTTCTTTGCTTCTCTATCTCTCCTCTATCCTTATTTAATTTCTTATTTCTCTCACTTTAACATTTTTGTTTTTCTCTCCATCTATTTTATGTTCTGTACTTTCTTGTCTTCTTCATTAAGGAATCTTTAATCTATCTTTATTGTTATGTTTTTCTTTAGTTTACTCCTATCAGTCCATAACTCTCTTTCTTTGAGAATTATTATTTCATTGTTCATTATCTTCTATTTTTGTCTGTCACTTAACAATATTTATGAAATCTCTCGTTTTACGTAGTACAATATATAATATTAATTATAATTAACTTTTTTAATTATGTTGTTTACTTAATTAAAATTTTTATTTATAAAAATGATAAAATATTGAAAAAAAAATCTCGTGTATAATGTCAATATTTTTGAAAATAATCGTTTATGTAATGTTTTTTCTTAAATTTATGCAAATATGATATTAATAATGTAATATATTAATATATTTATGATAAGCATATATTTTTTAAAAAAAGTAAATATACTTCATAATTTAGATTATTTTACAAATTATTCATAATCATAAAGATAATAATTACACAACTATGATAAATTATATTTTGCAAGCATGTATGACCACATCAGCGTTATAGTATTGGATTTCATTTGAATTTCAATGTTACACATTCTTAGACAAGAGTATTATTGGGATAAGGGACATCATGAGAAGTCCTTGAGTTAGCCATTAGTTTTTCAAGTATTTATATTTTTTATTAGTGACAATTAATTTTAATAACAAGTTAATATACAAAATTATAAATTATTTAATAAAATTATAATAATGAATTTTGTAATTAATAATTAATAAAAATAATATAACATTATTATTAATTTCATATAATAATAAATGTGACACACTATAAAATGAAATAAAATAATAATTTTAGTTTTTTAAATATTAGTCAAAATAACTTATTTTAATTATAATAAATTAGATTTAATTAAAGTTTATAATAATTTATATATGGTGTGTATTATTTTTTCAATTAAAATAATATTATATACTTAAAATAAAAATTTAAAATTTTTCCACTAATTTTAAATATTTTTTATATTTATTGTTTATATTATGTTAAATAAAAATAATATATTATAATAATTATATTATATATTATTTAATTAATATTTTAAAGTATGAACAAATTAATATTAAATTAATAGTTAAAAATATTATTTAAATATTTATAATATTCTAAATAATAATAAACCTTAATGGTTTTTATATTTCAAAATTAATGAATATTATATATGATTAATTTTTCATATTTATTAAAAATAATAAGTTTAATTATTAAATTTAACTTTTATTAAATTATTTTTCTCACAATTTTCTCTTTATATTAATACATAACATATTGTCTCACTTCTCTCTTCTTATCATTCTTTAAATTGCCTCTTTATTCTTTATTTTCTTGTTTCTTCTCATCTTTTCTATCTCTTTTTTATTCTTTTTTGCTTTCTCATTTCTCTCTCTGTTTTATTTTTTATTTATTCTTCATATTCCTTTTATGTTCTGTTTTTTCTCTATAAGAAATTATCTTTCATCTCTCTCTATTATAGTTTTCCTCCTTATCTTATAATTATCAATCTATGTTTTTTACTCTTTTAAAATAGTTATCTCTATTTATATTTATCTTTCTCATATCTATATTTTTTTATATAATTCGATTTTTTATTTATACGAATGATAACATACAATACAAAAAATCGCATGCATTAATATCTATGTTATTAAAAAACAATTTAAGAAATGTTTTATATATTTTATATAAATAAAATATTATTATTTGAATATATTATAATTCATTATTTTTAATAGAATAATTGCACAACAACGATTATTTTTCTTTTTTATTCATATATTATCACACCAGCATGATAGCACGAGATCATATTTGTTATACAATGTTAAGCTTGCTTAGTTGAAAATAATTTTGGGATGGGCGACCACTTGAATGTGTTGTTACGTATATTTGTTAATGACATTATTTTCTTGAATAAATGATAATTTATTTTAATAAAATATTATATTTAAAAAATTAAATGATTACAAATTATAATTTAAAAATTATATTTTTATATTAATTATTAATAGCAAATTTCTAATATTTTACTTAATTTAAAGTAATAGTAAATATGAGACAAAATATGATATAATAAAAAATAAATTAAATATAGTTTAATATTGATAAATTTACTTATAAAAAATGTACTTAATCAGAATTAATTTACTTTTACAGTAATATATATATATATACATATATATGCATAGATATATGTACATATATATGTATACATATATGTACATATATATGTATATATATATATATATAAATGTTATGTACAAACTTATTTATATAATTAGATTTTTTTTATTTTTAAGAATGATAACATAACGAAAGATAAAATCATATCTATTAATATCTAAGTTAAAAAAATAATTAAAATAATTTTTTATATATTTTGTGTAAATAAATAATTATTTCTTGAATATAGTATAATTTATTTTTTTAAAGATAATAATCACATAACTATGATTATTTGTTTTTTTTATTCATATATAACCACACCAGTATTATAGCATTATTTGTTTTATAATGTTAAGCTTGCTTGGTTGAAAATAATTTCGGGATGGGTGACCACTTGAAAGCGTTGTTACATATATTAGTCATGGCATGACTTTCTCGAATGAATGATAATTGATTTTAATAAAATTTTATTTTGAAAAAAATTAAAAGATTATAAATTATAATTTAAAAATTCTATTTTTTAATTAATTATTAAGAAACTTTCTAATATTTTTATCAATTTCATATAATAATAAATAAAACAAAAATATGATATAATAAAAAATAAATTTTAATATATTTTAATATTGATAAAAATTCTTATAAAAACATACTTAATTAGAAATAGTTTATGTTTACAATAATATATATAATATATATATATATATATATATAAATATATATATATATATATATATTTATGTATATGTGTGTGTAGGTGTATTATGTATAAACTTCTTTAAATATAATAATATTAAAATATTAAATATTGGAAATCTATAATAAAATTATTAGTGTTAAATATTATTTATTTTTAATACCAATATTTCGTAAAATAGAGTTAATATATTAGAATAATTATAATTTTTTTTAATTAATTTTTTAATTTGAAGTGATAAAAAATAATCTTAAATTAATGATCAAAATATTTTTTCAATCTTTTAAATAATTCAAAATAAAAACTAACCTAAAATAGTTTTTAGATTTTTTTTTACTTAATATTATGCATGATTAACTTGTAATAAATAACAATATTATATATCTAATTACTTAGGTTTTAAATTTATTTAATTATTTCTCTCAATTTTTTTTCTTTATCTTTATGTCTTTTAAATTTTTCTTCACTTTCTCCTCTCTTTTATCATTATTATTTTTTGTCTCTTCATATTTTTGGCCTCTCTCTTTACTATATATTTCCTTTTTCTCATTTCTTTTATTTTATTTTTTTATTTATTATCTCTATCTTTTTTATGTTATTTTTTTTTTCTTTTTTGTTAAATCATCTCTCATCTCTCTTTGTTATTTAAAAGTGTATATTCTCGATAATTTATGAAATTTTAGAAATGACTCATTACCTTACAAGAAATCACCCAAATTTGATTTTTAGTCATTTACATGAATGTCTAACCACATCAGCATTATAGTATTTGATATCATTAGAACTCTAAAGTTAAGCATGCTTAGAAAAGCATAGTATTAGGACAAATGACCTCCTTCAAACTCCTCTTGTTACACATTTTTCAACAACATTTCTTTTTTAATTATTGATATTTAGTTTTTATAAAATTCGAATTTTAACTAAAAATTATTATAATAGATAATTTATAATAAACATTTTCATGATTAATTTTTAAAAATAAATTTAAATTATTAATGTTAATTTAATATAATAATAAATATGATATATTGCTTGATAGAATAAGACTTTAATTTTTATTTATTTCAATATTAAGAAAAATAACTTATATTTGTATAAATTAGAATTAAGATATTCTTAATTTTATATTGATGCTATGTAAAAGTTTTTAATATAGAAATGTTATATTATAGAAGATTAGAGATTAAAATAATTTTTTATTAATTATCAAAAAATTTTAAGTACTTGTAATACTCTAATATAATACTAATACTAAAATATTTTTTATATTTCATAATTATTAATTATTATATATAATTAAATATTATAAGTTTAATTATTTATATTTAAGTTTTACTTAATTATTTTTATCTTTTTTTTCTTTATCTTAATGTCTCTAATATTCTCTTATTTTCTTCTCTCTCTTATTATCATTCTCGTTTTTGCCTCTTTATTTTCTATCTTCATATATTTTTCTTGGTCTATATCTGTCTTCTTTTCTTTTCTATTTTTTAATTTCCCTAACTTTTATTGTTTTTATTTATTTTTTTTATCATTTCTATATTCTCACTTTTCTTATGCTCTTTATTAAATTGCCTCTCATCTCTATATATTATTATTATTTTTTTTAATTTGTTTTTATCAATCCATGACTTTTCTCCCTCTGTTATAGAATAATTATCTTCATCTTCAATATCTCTGTTTGAGTTGTTTAATCACAAATGTTTAAGAGAGTATTATGTTGCAATGAGAACGTCGTCGGATCGTTCGATTGCAAAACTGTGCGATTGAACAAATGTCGTCTTATCGAAGTTTTAATAAATATGAAATTAATCTGGCCCGTTAAATAAGAATCGCGATCTGAGAGGATGATTTATCTGTCGAGTTGAGGAAATATCGACTGTGTGATCGCGACATAGCACGATCAGACGATTGACAAAATTAGAAGTTTAAATGATAAACAACGACTGCGATTGTTCGATTGCGAAAAGTTGGTATCGAACAATGCAAATTACTCCCGCAATTTTGGAATTCATGTTGTCGAATTGTTCGCTTCTTTTGTTCTACATTGTTAACCAGCTTTGGAATATTTGATTTATAGTTATCTTTGAAACCACTGTCTTTGAGCTGTTACGTTTAGTAAATGTTCTTAATTGGTTTTGGAGTCGATTAACCTAATCTTTCGCCAGGCCCACTACAGTTATTATTGTCACGCTCGAGTATCCAATGCTGTCTTCAGGTGGCCCTAAGTATTTTGGTAATTTTTTTTTAATTGTTGCGAACTAGAGGATCCGAAGCAGTCTGCGGGCGCACTTTAATTAATTTTTTTTGAATTGCTGATTTGCTCTTTGAGCTTTATTTATTTGGTTTTTTGAATTGTTGATTTGTGACTCACAATGACAACACGTGAATTTTTTGTGGGTTTCATTATTTTGTTAATGATTTGTTTAGTAGTTTTTTTTCTCGATCAAATAATGAAATGTTTGGAATTAATTATGTGCAGAACCAAACTAGATCTAGTTACATTGAAATGTTGTGGTTCACTATTGCAACTCATTTTTTTGGTGGTGAAGTCTTTTTAAATTATTTTTGTCACATATTTCTCTTTATCTTAATGTCTACCATATTTTCTTTTATCTTTTCTCTCACTTATTATCACTCTCTTATTTGTGTCTTCATTATCCATATTCTTATATATTCTTTTTAGCCTCCTTTAGTCCTATATTCTTTTCTACTTTTTATTTCTCTCCCTTTCACTTATTTATTTATTTTCTCTACCTTCTTCATGTTCCACTTTTTATTTTCCTGTTCATTAAATCGTCTCTTATCTCTCTTTATTATTATTTATCTCTCCATTTTTTTCTTATCAATTTATGATTTTCTCTCTTTTATAGAATTATATTGGTGTCTTTTTTATCACTTTTTTAGCCCACCATTTAATAATATTTAAAAAATCTCACGTGTTGTATAGTTTAATGCTATTAATTTTTGCAGAGTAATTTATTTTTTAATTTATAGGAAAAGAAACATAATGGAAGAAAATTTCATTCACTAATGTTTATTTGTTTTTTATAAAATAATAGTTTATGTAATTTTTTAAAACTAAAATAATTATATTATAACATATTATGACATAAATAGTAAGCATAAATTTTAATTAAAATATATATGCTTTATAATTTATAGAATTTTTGAAATGGTTCATTACCATTTGAAAAATAATGACAAAATTATTATATTTTGTTTTTTATAAAAATGTTCGACCACACCAGCATTTTACCAATGGATATCATTAGAACTCCAAAGTTAAGTAAGCTTCCAATAGAGTAGTACATGGATTGGTTACCTCTCTAAATGTCGCGTGTTGAAGATACTTTTCTATAGAATTTCTTTTTCTAATAAATAAAATTTTCATAATATTATAATGTAAAAAAAGTTATTATAAATGATAGTTCATAATTACTATTATAGTAATGAATTTATAAAAATATGTTCACAATATTGTTATGTATTTTATATAATTATAAATATGACACATCATATAATATAAGAAAATAATAACTTTAATTTAGTTAAATATTTAGCAAAATAACTTATAACAATTATTATAAATTTGAAGTAATTTATATTTATAACAATATATATTCTGTATTAAATTTTTTGAAAATGTAAATATAATATTATAAAATATTAGAGACAAAAAATAATATGAAATTATTAGTTAAAAAAGGTTTTAGATATTTATAATGTTCTAAAATAACAATAAACAAAAAATAATTTTTACATTATAATTATAAAATATTTTATAATGTTAAATTATTATATTTTATAAATATTATTAGTTTGACTGTTAAGGTTTAATTGTTATTTAATTATTTTATTTTTTTCTCTTTATCTAAATGTTAATCATATTCCTTAACTTACTTTTGTACCCTATTATTAATCTTTTTTTTGTCTTCATTCTCTTCTAAAATTTTTCTTCACTTCTCTCTCCCTCCTTTATCCTTTTTTAATTTGTTATTTCTCTTCATTTCACTTTTTTATTTTTCTCCCTATCTAATCAATGTTCTCTTTTATCTTGTCTCCTTCATTAAATAATCTACCATCTATCTTCATTATTATATTTGGCTTTAGTTTTCTCTTATCAATCCACAACTTTCTCTCTCTGTCTCTCGAACATAATTGTTATTTTTTTTCTTCTCTATCTTCCTTTTTTGGTCCATCCTCTAATAAAATTTATGAAACCTCTTATATTATGTACTTCAATAGATAATATTAATTATAAATTATATTTTTTATTATTAATATTTTTTGCTTAATTTATTTCTTTTTTAACTAAATGATAAAATATTGAAAGAAAATCTCATGTATAAATGTCAATATTTTCAAAAAAATCATTTATTTTTTCTTAATTTTATGAAAATATGATATTCATCATAAATATATTAATATATCTATGATAAGCATATTATTTTTTAAAAAAGTAAATATACTTCATAATTTAGATTATTTTACAAATCATTCATTATCATAAAGATAATAATTACACAACTACGATAAATGATCTTTTGCATGCATGTATGATCACATCAGCATTATAGCATTGGATCTCATTAGAATTTCAAAGTTAGGCATTCTTAGGCAAGAGTATTATTGTGATAGGTGACCTCATGAGAAGTCCTCGAGTTGCACATATTTTTTTAAAGTTTTTTAATTTTTAATGAGTGTTAATTAATTTTAATAACATGTTAATATACAAAAAAGTAAATTATTAAAAAGTTATAATTATCAATTTTGCAATTGTTATTAAATAAAAATTATATAATATTATTATCAATTTTTTATAACAATAAAAGTCACACACTACATAATATAATATAATAATAAGTTTAAATTTTTTATTACATTGGGTAAAATAACTTATTTCAATTAGTGTGCATAGTTTTTTCAAATAAAATAATATTATGATCTTAAAAATAAAAATCTAAAATTTTTGTGTTAATGTTAAAAATTATTTCTATTTATTATCTAAATTATGTCATATGAAGATAACATATTATAATAATTATACTATATATTATTTAATTAATATTTTTAAGTATGAATTAAATAATATTAAATTAGTAGTTAAAGAAATACTTAAAATATTTCTAAAATTCTAAAATAATAATAACCTCAATAGTTTTTATATTTAAAAATTAATTAATATTATATATGATTAATTTTTCATGTTTAATAAATACTATAAGTTTAATAATTAAAATTTAACTTTTATTAAATTATTTTTCTCTTTCGTTTCTCTTTATCTTAAAGCCTAACATATTCTTACATTTGCTTCTCTCTCTTCTTATTATTCTCTTATTTGCCTCTTAATTCTTTATTTCTTTGTATTCATCTAAACTTCTCTATCTCCCTTTTATTTTTTTCTACTTGCTCATTTCTCTCTCTTTTATTTATTTATTTATTCTCTCTATCTTCTTATGATCTTTCTCTTAAATAAAACATTTTTCATCTCTCTTTATTACTACTATTCTCTTTAACTTACAATTAACAATCTAAGATTAATTTTCTCTCTTTCAAAATAGTTATCTCTATTTATATTATCTCTTACTCATATTTATAGTTTTTTATATAAGTAGATTTTATATTTATAAGAGTGATAACATAACAAATGAAAAAATCCTACATTTTAAAATCTACGTCATAAAAGAAATTATATAATTTCTTATGTATTTTAAATAAATAAAATATAATTAATTGAATATATCATAATTTTTTTTTTAAACAATAAACTCATAACTATGATTATATGTCTTTTTTATTTATATATGACCACACCAACTTTATTGCACTAGATTATATTTGTTTTACAATGTTAAGCTTCCTTGGTTTAAAATAATTTCGAGATGGGTGACCACTTGAAAGTGTTACTACGCATATTTGTTAATGGCATTATATTTACGAATGAATGATGATTTATTTTCACAATATTTTATATTTAAAATATTAAATGATTAAATATAATATTTTAAACAATTATATTTTTTAATTTAATTCATAGCTTTCTAATATTTTTATTAATTTCATGTAATAATGAAATTGAAAAAAAATGTGATATAATAAAAAATAAATTTTAATATAGTTCAATATTGATAAAAAATACTTATAAAGGACATGCTTAACTAGAATTAATTTATTTCTACAATAATATGTATATATATATATATATATATATATATATATATATATATATATATATATATATATATATATATGTTTGTGTGTGTGTGTGTGTGTATGTGTATGTGTGTGTGTGTTATGTACAAAGTTTTTTAAATATAATAATATTAAATTACGAAATATTAGAAATCTAAAATAAAATCCTTCGTGTTAAATATTATTTGTTTTTAATACAAATATTACATAAAGTAAAGGTAATATATTAGAATAATTATAATATTTCTCGTTTAGTTAATTTTTTAATTTCAAGTGTGAATAAAATAATATTAAATTAATAATAAAAATATTTTTCAAAAAATTGTAAGATTTCAAAATATAAATTAATCTAAAAATAGTTTTACATTTTTTTATTATTAACTATTATATATGGTTAACTTGCCATAATTAATAAATATTATACATTTAATAATAAATATTTTAAATTTATTTAATAGTTTCTCTTAGATTTAATTTTTGCTTAATTATTTATATCATTTATTTCTCTTTATCTTAATATCTCTAATATTCTCTCATTTTCGTCTCCTTCCTATTACCATTCTTGTTTTTGCCTCTTTATTGTCTATCTACGTATATTTTTCTTGGTCTTTATCTCTCGTTACTATCAATTTTATTTTTTTAATTCTCTAAATTTTTATTTATTTTTTATTTTTTTAATTATTTCTATTTTTTTATGCTCTTTATTAAATCATCTCTCATCTTTCTATATTATCATTTTTTTCCTAATTTTCTTTTATTGATCCATGACTTTCTCTCTTTATTAAAGGATAATTATCTTCATCTTCATTATCTTTTTTAAGCTATTTAATTACAAATATTTAAGAGAGTACTGTGTTGCATAATTTAATATATAATATTTATGATTAATATATATATTTTGATTTATATTTATTATATAATTTAATTGATCTATTTATATGAATGATAATAAAATTGAAGTAATTCTTATGTATTAATATCTACATTATAAAAAAATAAAATTTTATTAATTAATTTATTTTGTAATATAAATAAATTATTTATATTATAATATAATGTCAAAGATATAATAAGCATAAGAAAAGTTTTTGAAGTGTATTTACTTTTTAATTTTGAAACTTTTTGAAATTGTTCTTTATTTTTAAGAGAATGATCACGCAACTATGATTTTTTTGCATGCATTTGCAACCACATAGAAATTATAGAACTAGATCACATCAAAACTCCAAAGTTAAGCTTGTTTGGGCTATAGAATTATTAGTAATGGCCAACACATGAGTAGTCCTCGTGTTGCACATATATTTTCTTAGCACTCCTTTTTTATGAAAAGAAAGTAATTTTAAAAAGATGTTTGAAGTGAGGCTCACAAAGTGGGGGGTCAATTCCAATGAATAAAATATTAATTTATCATAATATATTTCAATATAATATTTTTAGTAATTTTTAATAATGTTTAACAAATATATAAAAGTGATGCTATATTAATTTAATTTATTTTAAAAAATATATTAAGTTTTATAAAAGTCATTTAATTGAAAGGAAATAATTAAAAATATACACAATCAATTTTTACAATTTTAGAATTATAAAACAAGCAAATAACTCTAAGGATAAACAAGACAAACAGAAAACAATAGAAGCCTTTTGTCAAAAGGGAGATAGGCTAAACCGTCACAACAAAAAGACAAATGAGATAGACTACCACGATCATACAATGAAATAAATGGAACATGCTGCTATAACCTCACAACGAAATAAAAATGGCAAAAACTGAAAAATATTCAACAAGCTAAAATCTAAATCAATACAACAAAAATGATATGCTTGGTAAATCATTGAAGGCGCACAAGTATTTGAATTAAATGAATTAAAAATCAAGAAAATTAATAATTTAGCTAATTAGAAAAGAAAAGAATTTGAAAGGTTTGACCAGTGAATTGCATAGCAGCATATGAAACAACTATGGAGACGAGATACCAACGTCTTTAATTACCTTTTTTGCATCACATAACAATGTTTTCTTATTTTACTACAAAAACTCTTAATTATTTTTATTTTTAATGACTAAAATCGATTACCAAACACCCCATTTAGCCGTTATATTTTTTTACGCTATATAAATATTGTAATTAGTAAATAAAAAAATTAAAAAGCTTTCCAATGTTATGAAATAACGGCTACAATAGCCGTTGCACATTAGCCGTTCGATTGGAACCCCACCGGACCGTTCGATTCCTAAAACCATGTGATCGGACGGACGCAATTAGATATGCGTTTTAATAAATATGAAATTAATTTTGTCCATTAAATAAGAATTGCAATCTGACGGCAAGATTTAACTGTCAAACGGAGGAAGTATGGACTGTGCGATGGCGGCATAGCGCGATCGGACATTTGAAAAAAAATTAGAAGTTTAAATGATAAACCATAGCGGCGATAGTTTGATTGTGAAAAGTCGGTATGGAAGTTCGTTTATTAGGATATTTCAAACCTGGGTCCTACAGCAGTGAGCGTTGGTAGCTGTTCTTAACTGGTTTTGGAGCCGATTAGCCTGATCTTTCGGCAGGTGCGCTGCAGTTATTGTCAAACTCAACTATCCATTACTGTATTCTGTGTTTCAGCCTTTTGCTAATTTTTCATTTTTTTAATTGCTATGGACTTCAATTATTTGGTTTTTTGAATTGATGATTTACGATTCGAGCTTCGTTTATTCAGTTTTTTGAATTTCTGATTTGTGATTTACAATTATAACCTATGAATTTTTGGTTGGTTTTATTTATTTTATTATTGATTTGTCGAGTTGTTTTTTGATTCTTGATCAAAAAATGAAATGTTTGGAATTATGTGACAAATCTGTCTAGATCTAGTTACTGTGCAACCGTTGTGGTTCACTATGGCAACTGGTTTATTTTTTACGGTTAACTTTTTTTAATTATTTTTGTCACATATTTCATTTTAGTTTAATGTCTATCATATTTTGTTTTATCTTTCTTTCACTTATTATTACTCCCTTATTTGTGCTTTCATTGTTTATATTCTTATATATTCTTTTTAGCCTATTTCATTCTTATATTCTTCTCTACTTTTTTATTTCCCTCTCTTTCACTTATTTATTTATTCTATCATCTTCATGTTCCCTTCTTTATATTACTATTCGTTAAATCGTCGCTTCTCGATCTTTACTGTTATTTACCTCTCCATTTTGCTCTTATCAATTCGTGATTTTTTTCTCTTTTACGGAACAATTATCACTCTCTCTTTTATCTCTTTTGTAGCCCATCATGTAATAATATTTAAAAAATATCAAGTGTTATATAGTTTAATATTATTAATTTTTATTTTGTAATTCATTTTTTAATTTATTTGAAAATTAACATAAAGGAAGAAAATATCATTCAGTGATGTTTAATTTTTTAAAAATAATTGTTTATATAATTTTTTAAAACTAAAAATAATTATATTATATTATATTATGACATATATCATAAGCATAAATTTTAATTAAAAATATATATACTTAATAATTTATGAAATTTTTGAACTGGTTCATTAGCAACTGAAAAATTATCACACGATTATTATACTTATTTTTCTTAACATGTTCGACCACACCAGCATTTTACCATTGTATCTCGTTAAAACTCAAAAGTTAAGCATGCTTCTTGGGGAGTAGTATTGGGGTTGGTAACAACCTCTTTAAACGTCGAGTGTTGGATATACATGTTCATAGCATTCTTTTTTTCTAATAAATGACATTTTCATAATATTAAAATGTAAAAATAATTATTATAAATTATAGTTCATAATTACCATTATAGTGTTGAATTTTTAAAAATAACTTCACAACATTATTATCAAGTTTATATAATTATAAATATGACACATCATATAATATAAGAAAATAATAACTTTAATTTAGTTAAATATTTAGGTAAATAACTCATATCAATCATAATAAATTTGAAGTAATTTATATTTATAACATTATATATATGTTGTATATAAAATTTTTTATATATATAAAAGTTATATTTGAAAATATTAGAGACCAAAAATAATATTAAATTATTGGTCAAAAAAATATTTTAAATCTAAAATAACAACAAAACCAAAAAATAGTTCTTACATTATTATTATAAAATAATGTATAAGTAAATTATTATATTCTATAAATATTATAAGTTTGACTGTTAAGGTTTAACTTTTATCTAATTTTTTTATTTTTTTTCTCTAAATCTAATGTCAATAATATTCCTTTGCTTCTTTTTCTACCTTATTGTTAATCTCTTTTTGCCTCTTCATTCCCTATCTCATAAAATTTTTCTTTGCTTCTCTTTCTCCTTTGTCCTTTTTTAATTTATTATTTCTCTCCCTTTCACTTTTCTGTTTTTCTCTATATCTAATCAATGTTCTCCTTTTTTTGTCCCCTTCACTAAATAATCTCTAATCTATCTTTATTATTATATTTGACTTTAGTTTACTCTTATTAATCTATAACTTTCTCTCTCTCTCTCTCTCTCAAAATTGTTATTTCTTTCTTTACTATTTTTTATCCATCATTTAATAATGTTTATGAAACCTCTTGTATTATACAGTACAATATATAATATTGGTTATAATTATATTTTTATTTATTTATGATATTTACTTAATTTAATTTTTTATTTATAAAAATGATAAAATATTGAAAGAAAATCCCGTATATTGATGTCAATATTTTTAAGTATATAATATATTAAAATATCTATGATAAGCATGTATTTTTTTAAAAAAGTAAATATATTTCATAATTTAGATTATTTTACAAATGATTTATTAACATAAATTACACAACTATGATAAATTATATTTTGCATGCATGAGAATAGGTAAGAGAACTATTGGAATAGGTGATCTCATGAGAAGTTCTCAAGATTGACATATTTTTTTCAAGCATTCTTATTTATAATTAGTGATAGTTAATTTTATTAGCAAGCTAATATACCAAAATATAAATTATTAAAAAAATTATAATTATCAATTTGGTAATTAGTATTTCATAAAAATCATATAACATTATTATCAATTTCGTTTAATAATAAATGTGACACGCTATATAATATAATAAAATAACAAATTTAAATTTTTTAATAATAAGAAAAATAAATTTTTAAAATTATAATAAATTAGATTTAATTTAAATTTATAATAATATATATATGGTGTGTATAGTTTTTTTAAATAAAATTATATTATATACTTAAAAATAAAAATCTAAAATTTTTCCGCTAATGTTAAATATTATTTATATTTATTGTCTTTATTATGTTACATAAATATAATATATTATAATAATTATATTATATAATATTTAATTAATAGTTAAAAAATATTCTTTAAATATTTATAATATTCTAAATAATAATATACCTTAATAGTTTTTATATTTCAAAATTAACTAATATTATATATGATTTATTTTTCATATTTAATAAATATGATAAGTTTAATTATTAAAATTTAGGTTTTATTAAATTATTTTTATAACTGTTTTCTCTTTAAAATTTAACATATTCTCTCCCTTAATCGTAGTTGTGTGATTATTTGTCTCCTTATTCAATATTTTCTTGTTTTTTCTCATCTCCTCCATCTCTTTTTTATTTTTTTCTGCTTGCTCATTTCTCTCTCTATTTTATTTTTTATTTATTCTTCCAATCTCTTTTATATTCTCTTTTTTTTCCTCTTTAATAAATCATCTTTGATCTCCTTTTATTATAATTTTTCTCTTTATCTTATAATTATCAATCTATGTTATTTTTTCTATTTTAAAGTAGTTATCTCTATTTATATTATCTCTTTCTCATATTTATATATTTTTATATAATTAGATTTTTTATTTATATGAATGATAACAAGCAAAAGAAGAAATTGTATGCATTATCTACGTTATTAAAAAAACAATTTAAGAAGTTTTTTATATATTTTATATTAAAAAAATTATTACTTTAATATATTGTAATTTATTATTTTTAAGACAATAATCACACAATTACAATTATTTATCTTTTTTATTCATATATTATCACAACGGAAGACCAACAAAAGATAATACTTATTTTACAATGTTAAGCATGCATAGTTGAAAATAATTTTGGGAAGGGTGACCACTTCAAAATGTTGTTACGTATATTTATTAATGACATTATTTTCTCCAATGAATGATAATTGATTTTAACAAAATCTTATATATAAAAAATTAAATGATTAAAAATTTTATCTTAAAAATTCTTTTTTTATTTTAATTATTAATCCATGCCTTTCTCTCTTCTATATACTAGTTATCTCCATCTTTATTATTTTCTTTTGCACATCGATTATCAATAGTCAAGAAATATCTTTTGTTGCACATTGTAATGTTTAAAATTTATGATAAATATTTATTTTGTTATCAATATTTATTAAGTAATTAAATCTTTTACTTGTAAAATGATATTATAATTAAAGAAATTCTTTTTTATTAATGTCACCATTATCAAGAATAATAGTTTCTTTAATTTTATTTATTTTGCATAAATAAAAATATTGATATTATAATATAGTATGACATATATAATACGCATATAAACATTTTTAGAAGTACATTTACTTGTTAATTTTAAAACCTTTTTAAATGGTTCATTATTTTTGAGGCAATAGCAACGCAAATATGATTTTTAATGATTTGCATGCATTTGTGACCACATCAAAATTGCAATAATTAATTCCATTAAGACTCAAAAGTTAAGAATGCTTGGGCTATAGTTCTACTGTGATGGGCCACCACTAGAAAGGTCATCGTATTGCAAATATTTCTTCATAGCACACTTTTTTCTAAAGAAAAATAATTAATTTTAATAAGATATTTGAAACAAAGATCAGTAAGAAAGGGGTGAATTACTATGAATAAAATTTTGATTTATTGCAAAATATTTCCATAAAATATTGATAATAATTTTAAAAAAAAGTTTAAAAAATATCTAAATATGATTTTCTATAAATTTTAATTTTATTTTATAAACTTATTAAGTTTTTCAAAAGTTTTGTAATCAATAAATAGACAATAATAAAAATGTAGATAATTGATTTTTATGTGGTTAGGTCTGTAAAAGAAGTCTACGTCCACCCTAGGAAAAAAACGCAAATAATTTAAAATATAAACATTGCAAATAAAGACAAGTATGCTAAAGTGTCACAACATGGAGACAAACGTGTCAGACTACAACGGTCTTATAGTGAAATAAATGGGGCCTGCCACTACAGCACTATCGCCAAATAAAATGAAAAAAAGAAAAATATTCAACGACATAAACTCTAAATCGATACAACCAAAATCTTATGCTTGATCAAATCATTAAGGAGCCACAAGTATCTTAATTAAATAAATTTAAAATAAAAAAATAATAAATTAGCATATTTGTCAAGGAAAAGAATTTCATGTGTTTTACTGGTAAATGGCACAACAATGTCTGAAAACGACGATGGAAACGAGTTCTTAACAGCTTAAGTATTCTTTCTTGGGATCACATAAATTTTTCTTTTCTAATTTTAAAAAAATCTCTTATTTATATCTAGTTTCTAACGACTAAAAGCAATTACCAAATATTTAATTTAGCCATTAAAATTTTCGCAGTTTTCGCAATATTTTAATTACGAAATAAATAAATAGCATTCCGACGGATCCAAATAACAGTTACATATGCCGTTGGCAGCAGCCGTTCGATCGGAACGCCCCGGTCCAGTTCGATCGCGAAAACTGAGGGATCGCCCGGATGCAATCGAATCTGCGACTTTTTAAATATGAAAATTATCTATACCGTTAGATCGGGATCGCGATCGCGATCTGACGGCATGAGTTAACATGGCCTGCGTAGGAAATACGTACCGTTCGATCGAGACCTAGCGCGATCGGACAACTGCGAAAATTAGCGGTTTGAAAGATAAACTACGGCGGTGATCGTTTGATCTTGAAAATGCGCAATCGGACGGACGGCGCACGTTAATCCCGCAAAGCAGAAATTCACCATCTAGTTAACTTGGCATCGTTTGTCCTGGGCACTATGGTGTCCAATTACTTTCCGCTCATCAATTATTTAACCGAGTGACCAGCGAGTCAGCAGTACGTGCGGTTGGTTGGAATTTCAAAGACGTAATCAATTTCTCGATTAGAAATTGAAATTTTTGCAGACAATCAATTTCTCCCATGGAAATTGAAATTTCTGCATTTCATTATGAAGGCAATGCAATAGTTTTTGCAGGTATATTTTTAATACATTATTTTTGTTATTTATTTCTCTTTAATACATCTGACTTTTTCCTTTTATTATTACTCCTCTATTTATATTGTCATTCTCTATCTCCTTATGTTATTGTCGGCCTCGTTCACTCCTTTATACTTACCAAAATTCTCTTTTCTCTCTTTTACTTATTTGTTTATTCTTTATCTTTCTTATGTCATTTTTTTCTTTTATTTTTTAATTAAATATTTTTTTTATCTCTCTCAATTGTTATTTTATAATTTATTTGGCTCTTATACATTCATTACCTTCTCTCTTACAGAATAATAATCACTAGCTCTACTATATTTCTTCAGCCCAACAATTAATAATATTTAAGAAATCTCTCATATTGTATAGTTTAATATTTAATACATATAAAAAACTATATAATTTATTATAAATATTTTTTATGTATTTAATTTTTAATTTATAAGAAATATAGTATAATAGAAGAAATTTTTATTTAGAACTATCTGGTTTTTTTAAAATAATAGTTTATGTAATTTTTTGATTATTTTATTTAAATAAAATAGTTATATAATAATATATTATAGCATATATAACAAGCATAAATTTTATTTAAAAGTGTATAGGATTCATAATTTAGAAAATTTTAGAAATGGTTTGTTACAATAAAAAAAGTAGTCACACTACGATATTTTCTCTTTTGTAAGCATTTTCATCAACGCCAGCATTTTAGCATTGGATTTCGTTAGAACTCCAAAGTTAGGCATGCGTGAGCTAGAGTATTATATGGTTCGGTGACCTTTTTCGATGTCTCACTGTAGTACGTATTTTTTGATTAAATATAAAGAAATAATATAAATGATAGTTCATAATTACTATTACGATAATTATTTATTTAAAAATAACTTCAAAAATTATTTTGAATTTTATTTAATAATAATTATCGCACAACATTTCATATAATAAACTAATAAATTCAATTTAGTTAAATATTAAGCAAAAGAACTTATGTTGATAAGCAAAAGAACTCATGTGTGGTGTATTTAATTTTTTAAATATAGAAATATTATTTTAAAGAATATAACACATCAAAATATTTTTTAAGTATTTTTAATATTCTTAAATAATGATAAGCATCAAATCCTAGTTATAATTTATTAGTATTAAATATTTTTAAAAATTTATTATATTTTAAAGTTTTTTATTAATATATAACTTGTTTTAGTTATTTCTCTCATTTTTTTCTCTTTATCTTAATTCTCTTATATTCTCGCATTTTTTTTCTCTCTTTCATTATCATTCCTTTTTTGTCTATGCATTCCTTATATCCTAATATTCTTTTTCACTTGTCTTTCTCAGTTATCCTTTATTAATTTCTCTTTTCTATTCATTTTACCTTTTAACTTTTTCTCTCTTTTATGTTCTTATTTTTTCGTTCTTATTTATTAAATAATCTATCACCTATCTCTATTACTAATTTTCTCTTTATTTTACACTTATCAATTCGTAATTTTCTTTCTCTTTTACTGAATAATTATTTTTATCTTCACTAACTTTTTTATGTCTATCAATTAATGATATTTATCAAATCTCTCATATTACATAGTTTAATAAATAATATTAATGATAATTAAATATCTTATTATTTATATTTTTATGTAATTTAAATATTTTTATATGAACTATAGAGTATTGAAAGAAAAACTAATATATTAATGTCAACATTTTTAAAAATAATAATTTATGTAATTATATTTTATTTATTTTATATCAATAAAATATTTATATTAGAATCAATTAACACATATATGATAGAAATAATGTTATTTAAAATGTATAAATAATTGAAAATTTTTTATTATTTTAAAAATGATTAATTTTTATTATTTGTCTTATACATGCATGTGCAGCCACACAAATATTATAGCACTGGATCTAAATTAGAACTCCAAAGTTACGCATTCTTGGGCAAGATACTATTGGAATGGATGGCCACTCGGCAAGTCGTGCTATCACACATATTTTTTCATAGAATATCATTTTTAATTTGTGAGAATTAAATTAATATCATATTAATTATAAAAAAAATTAAATTATTACAAAAGATTATTTATAATTACCATTTTAATAATTAATGTTTAATAATAATTTTACAACATTATTGTTATTTTTATATAAGGATAAATATGGCACATCCTAAGATATAATAAATTAATAACTTTTATTTGTTTTCATATTTTGCAAAATAACTTTTATCAATTACAATAAAGTACAATTAATTTAAGTTTATATATATATACATATGTGACATGTATAGATTTTTAAAATAAAGTCGTATTATGTTACAAGAAATAAAAAATCTGAATTTAATTTGTTAATATTAAATAATATTTATATTTATTATCTATACTATCTCAAAAAAAGATAATATATTAGATTAATTATATTATTTACTTTTAAATTAATTTTTTTTTCTAAGTATGAATTTATTTTAATTAAATTAAAACTCAAAATAGTTGTGACATTCAAAAATAATAGTAAGTCTTAAATAGTTTTCATTATTTAAAATAAATAAATTATATATATGATTTTATTTTTTATATTTAAAAAAATTTATAATTTTAATTATTAAAATTTCACCATTGTTAAAATATTTTTATCAGTTTTTTCTCATTATCTTAATTTGCAACATATTCTCTAACTCACTTCTCTTACCATTATCTATTACCTATTTTTCTTTTTATTCTCTATGTCTTTATATTTTTCTTAGCACTTCTTTCTCTCTCCTCCATCCATCTCTATTTTTTGATCTCTTTCTCTTTCACTCATTTATTTATTCACTTTAACTCATTTATGTTCTTTTTTTCTTTTTCCTTCATCAAATCGTCTTTCATCTCTCTCTATTGTTACTATTCTCTTCATCTTGCTCTTATCAATTTTTTTATTTTTTTTTTCTCTCTTTTAAAATAGTTATCTTAATCTCTCTTTTTTTAAGGACATCAATTAACAAAATCTATGAAAATTTTCATATAACATATTTTAATATGTAGTATTTGTGAAAAATAATATTTTATTATTTATCATTTTTATTTAAATTAAATTTTTAATGATAAGAACGGTAACCTAACAATAGAAAATCATATATGTTATAAAAATAATAGCTTATGTAAATTTTTAGTTTTATATAAATAAATTTTATTATTATAATACACTATGATTCATTATTTTTAATAATTTAATCAAAAAAATATTATTAATATATATATATATATGACCACATTACCATTAGCATTAGACCTAAATTTAACATTAAAAAATAAGATTTAGTTAAGTTTCTAATTTTTAATTATGAAAAAATAAAATTAAATAAATAGTCAAAATATTCTTTAAATAATTGTAATATTCCAAAAAATAAGAGTCGTAAAATATTTTTTTATATATGATTAAATTGTAATATTTAATAAATATAATAAGTTTTATTATAAAAGTTTTTCTTTTATTTTATTTTTTCTCTCATTTTTTCTCTTTATCTAAATGTCTCTTAATTGCTCTCATTTTCTTCTCTTGCTTATTTTCATTCTCTTACTTGTCTCATCATTTTTTATCTCCTTATATTCTTATTGCCCAGTCTCTTTATTATTCTTCTATTTTTTCTCATTTCTATCTTTTAGCTTATTTATTTATTTACTCTATCTCTTTTAAGTTCTCGTTTTTTTCCTCTTTGTTAAACCATCTCTCATCTCTATTATTATTATTTTGCTATCAATCTTTTATTTGTTAATCTTTCACTTTCTCTCTTTTAAAAAATAGTGATCTTCATCTATATTATCTTGCTTTTAGCAAATCAATTAATAATATTTAAGACATCTATTTTTTACATATTCTAATACATATATTTTTAGTTTATAATTATTATATAATTAAATTTTTTATTTGCAAGAATGGTAATATAATGAAAGAATTTCTAATGTATTAGTTTCAATGTTATAAAAAATGATAGCTTGCATAATTCTTATTTATTTCATATAATTAAAACATTGGCATAATAATATATTACAATACATATAAAAAAATAAACATTATTTAAAAGATTCTATGTTTAATAATTTAAAAATGTTTAGAAATAATGCAATACCTTAAAAAAAATAAAACTTTTGTTTTTTATTTTTTTCTATGCATATGCAACTACACTAGCAATATAGCATTCGACATCATTAGAACTCAAAAGTTAAGAATGCCTAGACAAGTGCAGTGCTGGGATGGGTGATCTCTTAAAAAGGCATATTATTGCTCACATTCTGTCATATCATTTCTTTCTATAATAAGCGACATTTTTTTTATAACATGGTAATTTAAAAATAAAATTTATAAATAATTTGTTATACTATAATTTTAGTAATTAATTTTTGAACATAACTTTGTAATATTATGGTTAATTTGATATAACAATCAATATAAGATATCATATGATATAATAAAATATTAAGTTTAATTTAATTTATTATAAAGTAAAAGAATTTTTATTAATTATAATAATTTAGAATTAACTAATGTTTATATATATATATATATATATGTCTTATATATACAATTTTTATATATTAAAATATCATATTATAGAGCACTAGAATTTAAAATATTACTTTATTATATTTTAAAAAATTTTAAATATTCGTAATATTATAAAATAATAATAAACCTCAAAAACTTTTTATATTTTATCATCATTAAAAATATATATTATTTACTTATTATATATTATAAATAATATAATTTAAATTTTTTACGTTTAAATTTGATTTAATGATTTCTCACTTTTCTCTATTTATCTCATTTTCTCTCAAATTTTGTCACTTTCTCCTCTTTCATAGTATAATTATCTTTTTTTTCTCATTATTTTTTTATATCATAATATTTTTCTTAGCCCCACTTTCTCCATTATCCTTATTTAATTTCTCATTTCTCTCTCTTTCATTTTTTATTTATTTTTTTATCTTTTATATGCTATCTCTTTTTTCTTTTCCTATTTATTAATTCTTATCTCATCTCTCTTTATTATTATTTTTCTTTCTATTTTGTTTTTATCAATTAGCAACTTTCTCTCTCTTACATTATAGTTATCTCCACATTTATTATCTTTTTTTTGCACATCAATTATCAATAGTTAAGAAATTTCTTATGTTGCACAATCGAATGTATAAAATTTATGTTTATTATTTATTTTATTATCAATATTTATTAAGTCGTTAAAATTTTTATTTGTAAAATGATGATATAATTAAGGTAATTCTTCTTTATTAATATCACCATTATTAAGAATAATGTTTTAATATTTTTTTTATTTTATATTAACAAAGTATTAATATTATAATATAATATAACATATATAATAAGCATATAAAAAATTTTAGAAGCACATTTGTTAATTTTAAAATTTTTTTTTTATTAATTATAATAATTTAGAATTAACTAATGTTTATATATAAATATATATATATATATATATGTCTTATATATACAATTTTTATATATTAAAATATCATATTATAGAGCACTAGAATTTAAAATATTACTTTATTATATTTTAAAAAATTTTAAATATTCGTAATATTATAAAATAATAATAAACGTCAAAAACTTTTTATATTTTATCATCATTAAAAATATATATTATTTACTTGTTATATATTATAAATAATATAATTTAAATTTTTTAGGTTTAAATTTGATTTAATGATTTCTTACTTTTTTCTATTTATCTCATTTTCTCTCAAATTTTGTCACTTTCTCCTCTTTCATAGTATAATTATCTTATTTTTATCTTTATTTTTTATATCATAATATGTTTCTTAGCCCCTCTTTCTCCATTATCCTTATTTAATTTCTCATTTCTCTCTCTTTTATTTTTTATTTATTTTTTTATCTTTTATATGCTATCTCTTTTTTCTTTTCCTATTTATTAATTCGTATCTCATCTCTCTTTATTATTATTTTTCTTTCTATTTTGTTCTAATAAATTAGCAACTTTCTCTCTCTTACATTATAGTTATCTCCACATTCATTATCTTTTTTTTGCACATCAATTATCAATATTTAAGAAATTTCTTATGTTGCACAATCTAATGTATAAAATTTATGTTTATTATTTATTTTATTATCAATATTTATTAAGTAATTAAAATTTTTATTTGTAAAATGATGATATAATTAAGGAAATTCTTCTTTATTAATATCACCTTTATTAAGAATAATGTTTTAATATTTTTTTTATTGTGTATTAACAAAGTATTAATATTATAATACAATATAACATATATAATAAGCATATAAAAAATTTTAGAAGCACATTTGTTAATTTTAAAAGTCTTTTTAAATCGTCCATTATTGTTTAAATAATAATCAAACAAATACAATTTTTTATGATTTGCATGCTTTTGCTGCAACACCAACATTATAATATTTGATACTATTGAGACTCAAAGTTAAGAATGCTAGGCCTAAAGTACTACTCCGATGGGCCACCTCTTCAAAAGTCCTCATATTACATATATTTCTTCATACCACTCGTTCTTCTCGTGAAAGATAGTTAATTTTAATAAAATATTTGAAATAAGGTTCAGTAAGAAGGGGGTGAATTGTTATGAGTAACATTTTGATTTTTTGCAAAATATTTAAATAAAATATTTATTGCAATTTGTAATAAAGTTTAAAAAATATCTAAAATTATTTCGATAAATTTTACTTTAATTTTAAAAACTTATTAAGTTTCTCAAAAGTCATCTAATTAAAAAATCAACAATAATAAAAAATAAAAATAATTTATTTTTAGGTGTTTAGGTTTATAAAGCAAACCTTTGTCGATCACAAAAACAAACAAGACAAAATAAACTAATATAAGAATTTGATATAAAGACAGGTAAGCTAAACCCTCACAATACAGAAAGAAATAAGATAGACTACCACGATCTTATAATGAAATAAATGGGGCATGCTACTATAGCCTTATAGAGAAACAAAATTGAAAAAAAATAGTCAATGAGATAAAATCTAAATGAGCACAACAAAAATTTTATGCATGATTAAATCGTTAAGGAGGCATTTGTATCTTAATTAATTAAATTAAATATCATTAAAACTAACAACTTAGCTAATTTGAGAATGAAAGAATTTCATGAGCTTGACAGGTTAATGGCACAGTAACTTAAGAAATGGACAATAAAAATGAGCTGTTAACTGCTTTAATATTTTTTCTTAACATCACATAAAATTTTTTCTTCTATTTTTCATACAAAAATCATGTATTTATATACAACTTGTAACGACCAAAAGCAATTACGAAACATCCAATTAGGTCATTAAAATTTTTGCGGCTTTTGCAACATATTAATTAAAAAATAAATAAATAAACAGCATTCCAATGGCTCAAAATAATGGTTAAAATAGTCGTTGCGTAGTAGCTGTTTAATCAGAATAATATAGGTCCGATCGATCATTAAAACTGAGGGATCGAATGGATGCAATCGAATATATGCCTTTATAAATAAGAAATTGACATGGTTTGTTAGATCAGGATTGCATCTTACAGTAATATATTACATGGCTGGTGGAGGAAATAAAGACCGTGAGATCATAACATAGCAATATCGAAAGACTGTGAGAATTAGCAGTTTCAAAGATAAACTACGATGGTGATTGTTCGATAACAAAAATGTGTAACCGAAAGGTGCACATTAATCCTACAAAGCAGGAATTCATTGTGTAGATAGGTTCGCATCTTTTGTCCCACAGGGCGCAACAGTGTCTTGTGTCTCTCCTTATAGGTACTTTTGTATCGAATGACAGTTGCTTTTGAGAAAGATATTTTAGGTTTTTACTCTCCCTAGTAATTATTTACTTGAGTGATGAGCAAGCGAAAAATGCATGCCTTTGGATGGAATTTCATAGACTTAATAAATTTCTCGCGTAGAAATTTTAATTTACATAAACATAATAAATTTCTCTTGAAGAAATTGGAATTTCTGCATTTAATTATGTACGCAATGCATTAGTTTTTGGCTGTCTTTTTATTAAATTATTTTTCTTATTTATTTCTCTTTAACACATTGTCTGACTTTTGTTTCTCTTATTATTACCTATTTATTTGTGTTTTTATTCTCTATCACCTTATATTATTCTTGACCTCTCTCACTCTCCTATTCTTCGCTACATCCTCATTTCTCTCTCTTTTACTCATTTATTTATTCTTTATATATTTTTAATGTTCTTTTTTCTTTTCTTTTTCAATAAATCTTCTCTTATCTCTCTCTATTATTATTTTACTCATTATTTTATTGTTATCAATTCAATACCTTTTCTCTTAAAAAATAATAATTGCTAGCTCTATTTTCTTTTATCTGTCTATTAATTAACAATGTTTAAGAAATTTCTCAAGTTATATTGTATAAATTATATATATATTTTTATAAATATTTATTACGTATTTATTTTTTGATTTATAAGAAATTTAAAATAATGGAAGAAATTTTTTTTAGAACCGTTTAATTTTTTTAAAATAATAGTTTATATAATTATTTATTAATTTTACTAAAACAAAATAATTATGTTATAATATATTATGATATATATCAGAAACATAAATTTTATTTAAAAGTGCTTAAGCTTCAAAATTTAGAATATTTTAGAAATGATCATTTACCTTCAAAAAAGTAATCACACTACAATATTTTCTCTTTTCTAAGAATTTTCGACCACAAAGGCATTTTATCGTGGGATTTCATTAAAACTCCAAAGTTAAGCATGCTTGGGCTAGAGTATTATTGTATTGGGTGACCTCTTTAGATGTCGTTATGTTGCACATATTTTTCAAAATATTCTTTTCTTAGTGAAAAATATTAATTTTTATAACATTATTATATAAAAATAATAATATAAATGATAATTAATAATTACCATTAGAATAATTAATTATTGAAAAATAAAATTATAAAATTTTTATTAATTTAGAATAATAACAATTATAGCACATCATTTCATATAATATACTAATATATTCAATTGTGATAAACATTAAACAAAATAACTTATCTTTGTTATAGTAAATTAGAATTAATTTATGCTTATAATAGTATGCATATCCGTGTATTTAATTTTTCAAATATAAAAATATTATTTTATAGAATATACGACATCAAAAATAATATTAAATTAATAATTTAAAAAATTTTAAAAATTTAAAACATTTTTTAATATTCTTAAATAATGATAAATATCAAATATTATTTATATTTTCTTCTTTTAAATTTTTTTAAAATTTTATATATTTTATAAATATTATAAATTTATTATTAAGATTTAACCTTTTTTAAATTATTACTCTCATTTTTTCTCTTTATCTTAATTCTCTCATAATCTGTCACTTCTTTCTCTCTCCAATAATCATTCTTTTTTTGTCTTTTCATTCTCTATATCCTAATGTTCTTCTTCGCTTCTCTCTCTCATTTATCCTTCATTAATTTCTCATTTCTATTCCATTTGCTATTTTATTTTTTCTTTCTATCTCTTTTATGTTTCTATTTTTGTTTTCTTATTGATTAAATGATCTCTCATATATCTCTATCGTTATTTTTCTCTTTATTTTACAGTAATGAATCCATAACTTTCTCTCTCGTTCATTAAATAATTATTTCTATCTCTATTATCTTTTTGATATTTATCAATTAATAATATTTATCATATCTCTCATATTATATAGTTTAATGTATAATATTAATGATAATTATTTATTTTATTGTTTATATTTTTATGCAATTTAATTATTTTCAAAAATTACAAATATTTGACAAATTATATTATTTTAGAAATGATTAACTATCATCAAGATCATAATTATAAAACTATGATTATTTATATTTTGCATGTATGTGCAATCACATAAATATTATAGCACTAGATCAAAATTAGAACTCCAAAGTTCGGCATTCTTATGCAAGAGAACCATGGGGATGGATGGCCTCTTGAGAGGTTGTGATATTACAAATATTTTTTCACAGAATTCCTACTCTTAATGAGTGACAATTAATTTTAATGTCATACTAATAATAAAACATTAAATTATTACAAAACAATATTTATAATTATCTTTTTAGCAATTAATATTTAATAATAATTTTGTAACATTATTATTAATTTCATATAATAATAAATACTATACATCATAACGTATAAAAATTAATAACTTTTGATTTTTTTTCATATTCAATAAAATAGCATTTATCAATTACAATAAATTAGATTTTTTTAAATTTGTAATGATTTATATATGATTTGAATTTATTTTTTAAATAAAGTTTTGTTAAGTTTTAAAAATAAAAAACTGAAATTATTACATTAATCTTAAATTCTATTTATATTTATTGTCTACATTATCTCAAATAAAGATGAAATATAAGAAAAATTATATTATTTATATTAAATTAAGTTTTTTAAATAATAATTAATTTACTTTAAATTAATAGTAAAAATATTCTAAATACAAAAAAATAATAAGAAACATCAAATAATTTTTATATTTTAAAATAAATAATTATTATATATGATTAAGTCTTGTATTTAAAAAATTTAATAACTTTAATTATTAAAATTTCTTTTTTTAAAATTATTTTTGTCAGTATTTTCTCATTATGTTAATATTTAACATATTTTCAGACACACTTATCTCAATATTATTATTCACTTATTTGTCTCTTTATTCTTTATGTCTATATATCTTTCTTAGCTTCTCTTTCTCTCTCCTCCACCATTCTCTTTTTTTTTTATTTCTTTCTCTTTAACTTATTTGTTTATTCACTCAATCTCATTTATGTTCTCTTTTTTCTTTATTTCTTCTTCAATTTATGTCACATCTCTCTATATTGTTATTTTTCTCTTTCTTTTGGTCTCATCAATTTTTTATTTTTTCTCTCTTTTGAAATAGCTATCTCAATCCATGTTAACTTTTTTTAATAACATTAATTAACAAAATATAAAAAAACATTTATATATCATATTTTAAAATATAATATCTATGAAAAACTATATTTTATTATTTTTAAATTTTTGTATAAATTAAATTTTTATGTTTATTAATATTATATATATATATATATATATATATGTCATAATATTCTTCTTTGTCTCTCCCTCTCTTCTTTATCCTTCATTAATTTCTTAATTTTCTTATGTCTATCTCTTTTAAATGCTTATTTTTCTCTTCTTATTTATTAAATAAGCTCTCAACTATATCTATTATAATTTTTCTCCCTATTTTACTCTTATGAACCGATAACTTTCTCTCTCCCTTATGAAATAATTATTTTGTCTCTATTATTAAAATTTCATGAGATTGATTGGTGAATAGCCCATTAACACATGAAAAGAGCAATGGAAACGTATGCCTAACGGCTTTAATGATTTTTCTTGGGATGACATAAATTTTTTTCTAGTTTTCGTGCAAAAATCTTTTATTTATATACAATTTCTAATGACTAAAAGCAGTTACAAAACATCCAACGTAAATGTTAAAATTTTCATCAGTTTCACAATATTTTAATTAGGAAATAAATAAATAAATAACATTCCAACGGCTCCAAATTATGGCTAAAATAGCCATTGCGCAGTAGCCATTCGATCGGAACGGCCTGGCCCGTTCGATCGCGAAATGAGCGATTGTATGAACGTAATCGAATATGAGGCTTTTTAAATATGAAAATTATCTAGTCCATTGAATCAGGATCATGATCTGCCATTCAAGGAGGCGCTAACTTCCAAGAACATTATGTCTAATGGAGCGGCGACATCCTACGTTAAGTCGGTAGTCATAGATGTAAAGGGCAGGGCAGCAAGTATGGCTGACTATGTTGATAACAATGAGATCATCATGTCGAATGAAGCATGCCAATGACGCATTGCGTTTCAAAAATATGATCTAGAGGGCCGAGTATATGGAAATACTCTCCCCTTTTTTGTTATTGCTTGGGTGCTATAGAGGCATTGGGGGCACTTTAAAAACTTCAGAATTTTGGACATCTCTTCAGGCTGCTTTTGCCTCCACTTGGAATCCGTGGAGGATAGGAATGTTGTTTGGCTGGGCGACCCTTAGCAAGTCGCTGGGTGAGCCATAGGCTTGGACTTGTAGTCTCCTGTCTTCTAACCAATCGTCATGGTGGCAATGTGTGCCTCGGTCTGGGTTCAGTTTCTCACCTTCTCTCTAATTTACTGGGATGTTGAGAACATATTGAGGATTGCCAAGTCGATGGGTAAGCCGATTATTCTGGACGGGTGGACGACGACTATGTAGCGATCGACCTTTGCCCGCGTATGCATCAAGATGGATCTATCAAAGTCGTTAAAACTGGGTATGAGGCTGAGATAGTAACAGGAAGAACATTTCAGCCATTTGAGTACAAGGGATTGCCTCAAATATGTTTTGCATGCAGTAACATGGGACACTTCACTGAATAGTGCAAGCTCGGGAAACCGGGAGTTGCTGCACCTGCACCTGCAGGGGATGCATGTACCATGCCGATTGACTCTAGGAAGGCCTCCATGTGTACGGTGCCACGATGTTACTCTGTGACAATGTATGATTACAACCAGTATTTACAGGGTCCACCCGCTGTGATGTCTGTGGACTCTGGGCATATCCCGGATGCCAAAATCATTGGTGTTTAGGTCACAATGAATGAGGAAAATTTCTACAATATAACTAGGAAAGAATCCATGCTTGATGATAAGGAGGGCACAAAAAAAGAGAACCTTGGCCTGTGGTTGTTGGTGCAATTAAGGCCAAGAAAATAGTCCACAAATGCACGAAGGATCCAAGCAGGAGAGCATTGAGCCCTTATGTGGTAGACATTAGAGGGAATAGGCCGATGCAGACAAATGATTAGCCTCTTGAGGTCAACGCACGTTATGATGAATACTACCATAACAATGGTTAGGAGGATTTCCTCCTCACTGAACATCGTGGAGTGCAGTAGAAATCCGAATTTGTTATGGGGGTTGCGACGTGCTATGGAAAACCACAGGTGGAGATATATGGATGTGCTTGTATGTATGAGGTGCTACAATTCGTTGACGATGGGGATGCTAGGCACTGGGATACGATGGAGCACCTGGAGTACCCTAAAGGACAATTTCATTGTTAAGAGCCTTAAAGGAGGGAAGCTGGTGCAAACACATCGAAGGTGGGCTGCAGAACCTTGGAGGTGATGTTGTGTAGTATATACCTTTGAATGATCAAAATGATAGTATGTAACATTAGGGGCATTCAAGGAAAGAAGTCAAGGAGCTACCTATAGAGGTTTGTGAGAGAACGAAGAATCGAGGTGGTGACCCTTGTTAAGACGAGAGCCCAAACCTTCATGAGGAAGGATGCCAACTAGCTGCTGGGCAGAGATTGGACCTATGCGACTCAACCATCGGCAGGGAAGTCGGTAGGTATTGTATTAATGTGGAGGAGCAGGCTAGACATCAATTTCACACAATCGACGATGCATGTGATGTGATTTGAGGTTAGCATGAAAGGAGGTATTAAGCTAAAGTGCTCTATGGTTTATAGGCTGAAGGAGCAGCACAAATGATGGGAGATGTGGGATTTCTTGATGGAGGAAGCTGTGAGTGCTGGACCTCTCATAGTTGCAGGAGACTTTAACCTTATAATGTCGTAAGGTGAGAAGAGTGGGGAAGGAAGTTCACATATGGCAATGGGCAACAAGAATTCACGAACGTGATACAGGATCTTCAAGTGGTGGACCTCAAGTTTATTGGAAATAATTTCAAATGTTGTAATGGAAAGGTGATTGGTGCAAGGATCTTGGAAAGGCTGGATAGGGCACTAATGAACGTCACCGGTATGTATGCGTTCCCTGGTTGCTCGGTTACACACTTGACATGTATTGGCTCAGACCACTGTCCATTGCTCATTGATGTGGATGGTGGTCATAAACTGGATAAGAAACGTATAATTGAATTCGAAAGTGTCTAGCTGGAGTTTCCGAAGGCAGTTGGGCTACTGCACCAAGCTTGGAGTAGGCAGACTAAAGGGAATCCCATGGAGGGTCTATAAACTAAATTTCACAGATCACTTGTGGCACAACACAAGTGGAGCAAGAGGAAGGTGGGGTACATCATCAGTAGTGATGCGGATGTGGAGCTTAGTATTAATAAGCTACAAATGAAGGAGCCGCATGAGGGACTGAACATAGAGGAACATCGATGCATTGGGTAGCTGATCCTTGGCTTCCACTATGGCTGCACGTTAGAGGAGAGATGGTGGTGGCAAAGAGGAAAAGCCCATTGGGCTCAATTCGGTGACCATAATATTCGTTTTTGTCATACGACATCTATTGTGCGAACGCTTAATAATTACATTGCATAGTTGAAAGATGGCTCAGTTATGTTGGCAACTACGTGTAGAACAATAAGGGCGATCATCAAACCTTTTTTCCTGAAGCAGTGGTGTGGTGCGAACAACGTGCCTCCTTCATTGTAGCTTGTGCCACGTGCTAGAATCAAAAGCACACAGGCAACCATGTTGGTAAGCAGTGTGACGGAGAATGATGTCATTTCAGCTATTAGAGCGATTAGGAAGAAGAAAGCACTGAGTATGGATGGGGTCACTACTGAGTTCATCAAAGGCTACTGAGAGATTAAGCATGGGGATATCATTCGTGCGGTGATTACATTCTTTGAGCAGAAGTAAATGCCGAGGACTTGGAAAGACACCTTCATTGTTCTCATATCTAAAATTCCAGATGCCAGCAAGCCAGAGCACTTCCTGTCAATTAGTTTATGCAACGTCATTTATAAGGTAATAGCGAGGATTCTGGTAGAGAGGCTTAAGCTACTACTTCCTAATATTATATCCAGTGAGCAAGGGGCATTCATACCGGGAAGAAGCATTTCGGAGAACATCTTTATAGCTCAAGAGATGGCCTAATGCATGCACTCATATTCTACAAGGGCAGGGCTCATGGCAATTAAAGTATATATGGAGCAGGCATATGATAATGTGAGATGGGATTTTGTGATGAACATGCTGAAGCTAATGGGTTTCTGACGCAGATGGTGCGACTGGATTGACGCATGAATCATGTATCCGAGATATGGGGTTTTGCTTAATGGGACTCCACTACCATGGATTGAGATGCTGCGTGGCCTGCATCAGGGTGACTTCTTTTGCCATATTTATTCAAAATTACGACGGAAAACCTTTCTATCATCATGCATGAATTTGAGACGAGATCACTGCTTGGGTTCCGATGTAGACAAAATGCACCGCTTGTCTCACACTTGCTTTACGCAGATCATATCATTGTGTATGTGCCAGCAACGCGTGTGGCAGTGCAAGCGGTCAAAATGACCATGCAGGAATTTGGCAAGGCTACAGGGATGAGGGTTAACTTCGCAAAATCGAAGGTATACTTTAGCGAAGCTACGAGCACAAAAAGAAGGATGCTTGTTGCGAGGAAGTTGCAAATGGATCAGGGGGATAGTCTCAGCTACCTTGGTGTACCTATCTCAGTGAAAATGATCAAGAAGGGGGATGTCAACCTCATGCTCCAGAAGATCGATAAGCAAGTTGCCAAATGGCGTATCAGGCCATTATCACTTGCTGGGAGAGTTTTTATGATCAAGGTTATTCTGAATGCCATCCCAAGCGACATACTGATCTATTATGTTATGCGAATACGTGCCATTGACGAGGTGGAAAGAAAGAGTAGCAATTTCCTGTGGTGCAGTGCAAGCAGCTAAAAAATGATGCACTATGCAAATTGGGATACTGTCACTTTGCCTAAAGATGCAGGTGGTCTTTGCCTACTAGACATGCACATCTAGCAGTGGGTCTTGCTCATGAAGCAGTGTAAGAGACTGATCAGCCACGAGAATAACTCCTGGGTACAGATCATGAGAACTAAATACTATGCAGCAAGAAGTTTTGTTAGGCCACCGTGGGGAGCCTCCCATGCATGTAGACTCGTCGCTGCAGGTATGTCGTGTGCTCTTGCCAACTTTGAATGGAAACTTAGCGACGACAATGACGTCCTACTTATAGAGGATAACTAGCTTGGTGCACTTCCAATTAACTGGTGGCCCACCATCATCAACATGGACGTCGACTAGCCAAAATACCTGGGTGACTGCATTGTTGAGATAGGTGTTTCAAAGAGGGCAGGGTTCGTGCTTGGTTCAGCTATTTATATTTTGTACGCATAATGCGTTTGCCTTGGGATCAGAACCATAATAGCAATACTCTCCTACAGTCCATACGGCAATGGTGCATGTCAACAACTCAAGGTTCTACATGTAGTTACGTTGTTAAAGAAATGGAGGCTGCATGGGGAGCCCTAATGTGGAGATGGAGCATCTCAAAAAGATTTGGAAAATGAAAGTTATGCCTAGGATGCGCCTTTTTCTGTGGTGTTTGGTGGGGGATCACCTCACCACGACAGTCTGGATTCATCAAAGAAGACTGGCTGTAAGCAGTAACTGCACATGGGGTTGTAATGCTAATGAGATGCTGCAGCATATCTTGTGGGAGTGTCCTCGTGCATAGGAATTTTGGATCAACTGCAAGCTTCGTGGCACTGTTACCGAGCTTGGCCTCCTTCTTAGTGTGTGCAGAGGGGAGCCCGTTATGCAGAGGTTCCTTGAGTACATGGGGTCACCTATGCGACGTGAAGACTAAGGAATGATGCATGTAGCGATGCTAGGTACAGGGATGTATTACATCTGGGAGTTCCAAAATGCAAAGAAGCACAACAAAGGAATGTCCAACTATAGCACAATTTTGTGGAAGCTGCAGATTGAGGTCACGATGCTGTGCAAAGCTTGACCATCCAAGTCTTGTGGGAACCTGTATAGTTCATCTGAGTTGATGGAAGCTGAAAACTGGGTTCTCCCTCCCACTGGATGGGTTAAACTTAACTTCGACGCTGCTGTTAGTGACGATCTGGAGGGCCTGGGATTGGTGGCAAGAGATCGCATTGGTAAACCCTTATTGGTGATTTGAAGGAAAGTATTTTCTAAGGCGAGTATGGCCATGGAAGTGTATTCCATGTTAGAGGCTCTTGAATTGGCGAGGATCATGCTCTCGGAGTTTTCGGCCATTGAGATCCAAACTGACTCAATGCTCGTGATGCAGGAGGTGCGCACGACCCTCACTCAGGTGCTCGTGGGAGGTTTATTTGCCAATGCAATTCTGCATGCTTGGGAACTCGACATGCTTACTGTTATGCATATCTAAAGAGACGGCAACGCATCGGCGGATTGGGCTACGCGTGTTGCCTGCCACACCGACTTTGTTTGTGACTGGGGAATGCCTCTCTCAGAGCCTCTCCTGAAGCTATTATTGTCTAATTTTCTATTTTATCCTCCTTTGAGGACTATTGTAGTTGCAATTTTTTGCCTCCTTTTGAATAAAGGAAAGCCTTCAGGGAAAATGTGCGATCGGACGTTGCACATTCATCCCACAAAGTAGGATTTGATTGTCTAGATAGCTTAGTGTCATTTTTCCCACATTTTTTAATAGCCTCTGACGTTCCTACTTATAGATACGTTTGTACCCTCGCACTGCAGCATCTTATAAATTTCACCTCGTCAATGGGTTACCCAAGCAGCAATCGAGCCAGGTATACGTACCTTTGGTTGGAATTTCGCATAGGTAAACAACTTCTCTGCTAATCAATTTCTAGCATGAAAATTGGAATTTGTGCATTTGATTATGAATGCAGTGCATTAGTTTTTTTTTTGTAGTTGTATTAAATTATTTTTGTAATTTATTTCTCTTTAACACATTTTTTTGCATCCTTTCCTCTTATTGTTACTCTTTTATTTGTTTTTTTATTCTATATCTCCTTATATTAATCTAGGCCTTGCTCACTCCTTTATCTTTAAGTACATTCTCATTTCTCTCTCTTTTGCTCATTTATTTATTCTCTATCTCTTTTATATGTTATTTTTTTCTTTTATTTTAAATAAATCTTTTCTTATCTCTCTATATTATTATTTTACTCTTTATTTTGCCCTTATCAATTCATTACCTTCTCTCTTAATGAATCATAATCGCTAGCTCAATTATCTTTTCTTAAGCATATCAATTAATAATATTTTAGAAATCTCTCATGTTACATAGTTTAATATAAAATATATATAAAAATTATAAATATAATTTATTATAAATAGGGTCTACGTATTTAATTTTAATTTATAAAAACATAACATAATGGAAGAAAATTTTACTTAGAACTATCTAATTTTTTAAAATAATAATTTATGTAATAATTTGTTTATTTTATTTAAATAAACTAATTATATTATAATATATTATGACATATATAACAAGCATAAATTTTTTTTAAAAATTTAAAGTTAGGCATAAATTTTATGTATTAAATTTTTTTTATAAATGGTTCATTACCTTCAAAAAACATAATCAAACAACTATGATATTATTTTTTTCTAAGCATGTTTGACGACACCGACATTTTGCCATTTGATTTTGTGAGAACTCTAAAGTTAGGCATGCTTAGGCAAGAGTATTGTTGGGACAGGTGACCTTTTTAGAAATCCTATTATTGCACAAATTTTTTCAAAGCATTTTTTTTAAAATAAACAAATATTTATTTTTATAATATTATAATATAAAAAAATTAATATAAAATGATAGTTCTTAACAACAGTTGTGATAATTAATTATTTAAAAATAACTTTATTCAATTATTATTGTGTCTATATAATAATAATTATAAAACATCATTTGATATAATAAAATACTAACTTTGATTAAGTTAAAAAATTAAGCAAAATATTTAAATTATAATAAAATGTAATTAATTTATTTTTGCAATAGCGTGTATATGTAGTGTATTTGATTTTTTAAGTGTAGAAATATTATTTTATAGAATATAAGATATTAAAAATAATATTAAATTAATATTCAAAATAATTTGTAAATATTTTAATATTCTACAAAAATGATAATCATCAAATAAGATTTACTTTTTCTTTTTAATAAATATTTTAAAATGTTATATTTTATTTTATAAATATTATATGTTTATTATTAATATTTAACTTTTTTTAATTATATCTCTTATTTTTTTTCTTTTAATCTTAATTCTCTCATATTCTCTCACTTTTTTTCTCTCCTATTATCATTCTCTATTTCATTCTTCATTATCTATATCCGAATATTCTGCTTCGCCTCTCTCTTCTTTATCCTTCATTAATTTCTAATTTTTCTTCTTTCCATTTTTGTATTTTTTATCTCCCTCTTTTAAGTACTTATTTTTCTCTTCTTATTTATTAAATAATCTCTCAACTATATTTATTATAATTTTTTTACTTATTTTACTCTTATGAATCGATAACTTCCTCTCTCTTATGAAATAATTATTTTTTTCTCTATCATTCTTTTATGTTTGCCAATGAATAATATTTATGAAATCTCTCTTACTATATAGTTTAAAATATAATATTAATGATAATTATATATATTCTATTATTTATATTTTTATGTAATTTAATTATTTTTGTAAGAATTATAACGTATTGAAACAAAATCATGTATTAGTGTTAATAATTTTTAAAATAATTATTTATGTAATTTCTTTTTATTTATTTTATATAAATAAAATATTTATATTAGAATCTAATACACATATATAATAAACACAATTTTTTTTAGAAAAAGTACAAATACCTCATAATTTATATTATTTTAGAAATGATTAATTATCATCAAAATAATAATTACATAGTGGAAACAAGTTCCTAACGACGATCTGTGAAAACGACGATGCAAATAAGTTCCTAAAGGTTTTAATATTTTTTCGTGGGATCATATAAATTTTTTTCTTGTTGTTTTACAAAAATGATGCATTTATATACAGTTTCTGATGACTAAAAGAAGTTACAAAACATCTGATTTAGATGTTAAACATTAAGCAATATAGTTTATATAAATTATAATAAATTATAATTAATTTATGTTTGCAATACATGAATTTTATTTAATTTTCTAAATGCAGAAATATTACTTTTTAGAATATAAGACATTAAAAATAATACTAAATTAATATTCAAAATAATTTTTTTAAATATTTTAATATTCTACAAAAAATATAATCATCAAATAATATTTTATTTATCTTATTATTAAATATTCTAAAAAATTATATTATATTTTTTAAATATTAAATGTTTATTAGTATTATTTAACATTTTTTAATTATTTTTCTTATTTTTTTCTCTTTTTCTTAATTCTCTTATATTCTCTTACTTTTTTCTCTCTCTTATTATTATTCTCTTTTTTGTTCTTCATTCTCTATATCCCAATATTCTTCTTCATCTCTCTCTCTTTTATCCTTCATTAATTTCTCATTTTTCTTCATTCTATTTTTTATTTTATATCTCTATCTCTTTTCAGTGCTTATTTTTCTCTTCTTATTTATTAAATAGTCTCTCAGCTATATCTATTAGAATTTTTCTATTTTTTTTACTCTTATGAATTGATAACTTTCTCTCTCTTATGAAATAATTATTTTTGTCTCTATTGTTTTTTTATGTTTATAAATTAATGATATTTATGAAATCTCTCATATTAAATTTTTTAAAATATAATATTAATGATAATTATGTATTCTATTATTTATATTTTTATTCAATTTAATTGTTTTCATATGATTGATAGCGTATTAAAAGAAAATCATATGTATTAATGTCAACATTTTTTAAAATAATTATTTATGAAATTTATTTTTATTTTTTAATATTAATAAAATGTTTATATTAGATTCTATTACCCATATAAGATAAACACAAGTTTTTTTTTAACAAATGTACAAATACCTCATAATTTATATTACTTTAAAAATGATTAATTGTCATCATGATAATAATTACACAACATTGATAATTTTACCTTTGTATGCATGCATAACCATAAAAATATTATAGCAATGAATCTAAGATAGAACTTCAAAATTAAGCTTTCTTCGGCAAGACTGTTAGTGGGATGGATGGCCTCTTGAGACGTTCTGATATTGCACATTTGTTTTCATTAAATTCCTTTTCTTAATAATTGACACTTAATTTTAATATAATACTATTAATTAAAAATTAAATTATTACAAAATATTTTTTAATTACCTATTTAATAATTCAAATTTCATAATAATTTTATAAAAAAATTTTGATTTTCATATATTAATAAAAAAGACAAATCATGAGATATAACAAATTAATATCTTTAGTCTTTTTTAATATTGAGCAAAATAATTTATATCAACTACAATAAATTATAATTAAGTTTAGTTTATAATAGTATATATATATATATATATATATATATATATATATATGATGATAATACATTTTTTAACTAAAGTTATTTTATCTAAAAAAATAAGAAATCTCAAAATATTTCATTAATCTTAACCACTATTTATATTTAAAAAAAAAAATATTTGAAGTAAGAATAATATATTAGAATAATTATATCATTTATTATTTAATTTTTTTTTTATTTTTAATTATCAATTCATTTATATTAAATTAATAGCCAAAATATTTCTAATATTAAAAAATAATAATAAAGCTTACATGGTTTTCATATTTTAAAATAAATAAGTTTTATGTATGAATAAGTTTTCATATTTAAAAGAATTAATAACTTTAATTGTTAAAATTTAACTTTTATTTAATTATTTTTATCAATTTTTTTATTTTAACATCTAATGTATTCTCTCATTACTTCTCTCTATATTTATCAATCACTTATTTGTCTTTTTATTCTTTATTTCTTTATATTATTATTGGCCTCCCTATCTCTCTTCAATCTTTGTTAATTTTTTTATTTCTCTCTCATTTTCACTTTTTTATTTTTCTCTTTATCTCATTTATGTTTTCTCTTTTTTTTCTTCTTTATTAAATCGTTTCTTATCTCTCTGAGTTGTTTTTTTCTTTATCTTGCTCTTATCATTTTTTGATTTTTTCACTTTGTTTTAAAATAGTTATCTCTATCTTTATTATTATTTTTTAGGAACATAAATTAGCAAAATCTAAGAAATATATATCATATTTTAATATATAATATTTATGAAAAAATATATTTTATTATTATTTTTATATAAATTAATTATTTAATGTTAAGAATGTTAACATAACAAAAGAAAATCATATATATTAATATCTAGGTCATAAAAAAGAATAGTTCATGTAATGTTTTTTATATAAATACATTTTATTAATATAATACTTTATGATTCATTATTTTTAAGATAATAGTCACAAAACTACATTCGTACTCCAATATTAGTCATGTTTAGATGAGGGTAGTTTAAGGATGGGTGACTTTTTGAGGGTACTGTTTCATATATTTTTTCATAGTATTGATTTTTTAATGAATAATAATTGATTTTAAAAACATGTTAAATTTAAAAAATTTAAATGATTATAAATTATAATTTATAACTATCATTTTTTTAATTAAATATTAATAATAAATTTATAACATTTTTGATAATTTTTTGTAATAGTATGTAAGACACATTATGTGATATAACAAAATGAATACTTTAATATAGTTGAATAATGAGAATAATAACTTATGAAAAACATAATAAATTCGATTTAATTTAATTTATAATATTATATATATGTTGTGTATGGAATTTTTTAAATATAAAATATTTAATTATTAAAAAATAGAAATAAAAACTTAAATAAATAATGTTAAATTTTATTTATTTTTATGTATATTACATTTTTAATAGATAATGTATTAGAATAATTATAATATCTAATATTTATTCATTTTTTAATATTAATTATGAAAAATAAATATTAAATAAATTGTCAAAAAATTCTTTAAATATTTGTAACATTCCAAAATAATAAGTTACTTAAAATAGTTTTTTTATTTATTATTAAATATTATAAATGATTAACTTGTAATATTTAGTAAATATTATAAATTTAATTATTAAGGGTTTACTTTTATTTAATTTTTTTATCTCATTTTTTCTTTTTATCTTAATGTTTCTATATTTCTCTTATTTTCTTCTCACTTATTATCATTTTCTTATTTATCTCTGTATTTTTTATCTTCTTATATTCTCATTGGCTACTATCTCTATTATCCATCTCATTTTTCCTACTTATCTCTTTTTAACTTTTTTTATTCTCTCTATCCTTTTTATGTTCACTCTTTTCTTTTCTCTTCATTAAGCCATATCTTATCTCTCTCTATTATTATTTTTTCTATCAATTTTTAACTTATTAATCTTTGACTTTTATTCTTTTTGAAAAAAGTTTTATCCTTTTCTATTATCTCCTTTTCAACTAATCAAATATTTAAGAGATCTATTATTGACATAGTCTAATATATAAATATATTTTGATAAAAATATATTTTTTCGTTTACCTTTCTTACAAAATTTTGTTTTGTATTTATAAGAATTATAATATAATGACAAAAATTCAAAAATAATAGAGTCAATGTTATAAATATGATAGTTTATGTAATTTTTTATTTATTTTATATAATTAAAATATTGATATAATAATATATTGTATTATATATATAAAACTTAAACTTTATTTAAAATTTTTTATATTTAATAATTAAATAAATTTAGAAATAATGCAATACCTTCAAAAAACATAATCAAATTTCTATTTTTTTTCCTTTTGCACACGTGTTACTGCACTAGCATTATAACACTTGATATAATTTGAACTTCAAAGGTGTGAAAGCTTAGACAACTATAGTATTGGGATGGGTGATCTCTCAAAAATTCGTTATTGCTCATATTTTTTTATATCGTTTCATTTTCAAATAAATAATAACTTAGTTTTATAACAATGTAATTTAAAAAAATGTAATTATTGTAAATCATAGATTATAATTTAGTTTAAGTAAATAATTTTAAAAAATTGCTTTACAATATTACTGTTCATTTGATATAATAATAAACAAGACAAATCATATTATATAATAAAATATTTCATTTATTTTAGTTTTTTAATATGTAAAATATATTTAATTATAATAATTTAAAATTAAGTAATATTTACATTAATACATATATGTCGTATGACAACTTTTTAAATGTAGAAAAATTATAATATAGAACATTAAAAATTAAACCTTTGTTTTAATAATTGTAAAAAATTTTAAATATTTATGATATTATAAAATAATAATAGGCCTCAAATATTTTTATATTTTATCATTACTAATAAATATATATGACTAAATTGTTATGTATTATAAATATTATAATTTTAATTATTCAAGTTTAACTTTTATTTAATGATTTGTCTCAATTTCATTTTATTTATCTCAATTTCTCTCCAACTTTCACTTTCTCCTCTTTCATATTATTATTATCTTATTTTTCTCTTTATTCTCTATATCCTAATATTCTTCTTAGCCCTTCTCTCTCTCTCTCTCTCTCTCTTTGTTATCCCTATTTACTTGCTCAATTATCTCTCTCTTTTAGTTTTTATTTATTTTCTCTCTCTATTTTATGTTCTCTTTTTTTTCTTTTCCTCTTTATTGAATTGTATCCAACCTCTCTTTATTATTATTTTTCTCTCTATTATATTCTTATCGATCCACACGTTTTTCTCTTCTATGTAATAGTTATCTCCACATTTATTATCTTTCTTTTCTACACATCAATTATCAATATTGAAGAAATATCTCTTGTTGCATAATCTAAAATATAAAGTTTATGATAATTTTTATTATTATTAATATTTATTAAGTAATTAAATTTTTTCTTTGTAAAATGATAATTTAATTAATGAAATTATTCTTCCTTATTATTAACATTATCAAGAATATTAGTTTATTTATTTATTTATTTATTTTATATAAATAAAATATTGATATTATAATATAATATGGCATATACATTAAGTTTTTAAATATTTTGAGAAGTACTTTTGCTTGTTAATTTTAAAATGTTTTGAAAGTGTTCATCATTTTCGACATAATAATCATGCAAACATGATTTTTTGTGATTTGCATGCTTTGTGACCACACCAGAATTAGAATAGTTTATTCAATGAAGACTCAAATATTAGGAATCTTGGGCTAAAGTTCTACTACGATGGGTAACCTCTTGAAAGGTCATTGTATTGCACGTATTTACTTATAGCACTCCTTTTTCTTATGAATAATAAAAAATTTTAATAAGATATTTGACATAAGGTTTTGCTAGAAGAAAGTGAATTGCTATGAATAAAATCTTGATTTACAAAAAAGTATTTCAATAAAATATTTATGATAATTTTTAATAATGTTTAAAAAATACCTAAAATTGATTTTCAATAAATTTTAAAAACTTATGAAGGTTTTCAAAAGTCATGTAATGAGGGAATCAACAACAATAAAAAATATGAATAACTAATTTTTAGGTGGTTAGTTTCATATAACAAGCCTATGTTTATCCCAAGAAAAAACTAGGCAAATAATTCACTATATAAGTATTTCATACAAAGATAGGTAGGCTAAACCCTCAATACAAAGACACAAATGAGACAAATTACTACGGCCTTATAAAGAAACAAATGGGGTTATTCTATGACAGCACCTAGCGAAAGAAAATGGGGCAAAGAGAAAAGTATTCAGCAACATAAAATGTAAATTAATATAACAAAAATCCTATCCTTCATGAAATCATTAAGAAGGCACAAGAATCTTAATTAAATAAATTTAATATAAAAAAATTAATAACATAACTTATTTTAGAAGGAAAAGAATTTCATGAGTTTGATAGGTGAATAGTACAACAAAGTATGAAAATGATGATGGAAACGAGTTTCTAACGGCCTTAATATTTTTTCTTGGGATCACATAAATTTTTTTGTGGTTTTCTTACAAAAATCTTGTATTTATATACAGTTTCTAACCACTAAAAGTCGTTATGAAACATCCAATTTAGCCTTTAAAATTTTCACAGGTTTCATAATATTTTAATTAGGAAATAAATAAATAAATAACATTCCAATGGCTCGAAATAACGGCTAAAATAGCCATTGCGCAGTAGCCGTTGGATCGCAACGGCCCTGACCTGTTCGATTACAAAAAGTTGGAGATCAGACGGATGCCGTCGGATCAGCACCTTTTGAAATATGAAAATTATCTAGTCCGTTAGATCAAGATCGCAATCTGACAGTAGGAGTTAACATGGCCAGTAGAGGAAACACAGACCGTGGGATCGTGTGATGAAGGGAGATCGGATGACTGTGAGAATTAGCAGTTGAAAAGATAAACTACAGTGGTGATCATGCGATGGCACAAGTGCATGATCGGATGCTACACATTGATCCCACAATGGAGGAATTCACTGTCTAGATAGCTTAGGGTAGTTTGTTCCACATTGTTTGTCGGACTATTTTATTTCTTATAAATTTCCTCTGGTCAATTAGTTACCCGAGCAACCGGCGAGCCAACTGTATGTGCATTTTGTGGAATTTCGCAGACGTAATCAACCTCTTGCCTAGCAATTAATCAATTTCTCGCATGGAAGTTTGAATTTATGCATTTGATTTGGAACGCAATGCATTAGTTTTTCTTGTGTATTTGTATTAAATTTTTTTTGTTATTTATTTCTCTTTCCTCTTATTATTACTTTTTTATTTTTTTATTTTATTTCTCCTTTTATTATTCTACACCTCGCTCACTCCTTTATCCTCACCTACATTCTCATTTCTCTCTCTTTAACTCATTAATTAATTCTTTTTCATTTTATGGTTTTCTTTACTTTTTTAAATAATTCTTTTCTTATCCCTCTCTATTATTATTTTACTCTTTATTTTGCTCTTATCATTTCATTACCCTTTCTCTTAAAGAATAATAATCGTTGGCTCTATTGTCTTTTTTAAGCCAATCAATTAAAAATATTTCAAAAATCTCTCCTATTGTGTAGTCTAATATAATATATATTTATTTGAAGTTATATATATTTTATTAGAAATATTTGTTACATATGTAATTTCTAATTTATAAGAAATGTAGTATAATGGAAGAAAGTTTTACTTAAAACTATCTGGTTTTTTAAAAATAATAGTTTATGTAATTATTTGTTAATTTTATTTAAATAAAATAATTATATTATAATATATTATGACATATATAACAAGTATAAATTTTATTTAAATGTATTTAGGCTTGATAATTAAATTTTTTTTAAATGGCACATTACCTTTAAAAAAGTAATCACACAACTATGCTATTATTTCTTTTGTAAGCATCTTTAACCACACTAGCGTTGTAGCATTGGATTTTGTCAGAACTCAAAAGTTATGCTTGCTTCGCCAAGAGTATTATTGGGATACATGACCTCTTTATACATTCTAGTATTGCACATATTTTTTCAAAGAATTCTTTTTTAATAAAGAAATATAAATTTTTATAATATTATAATTTAAAAATGTTAAATAAAGGTCATAATTACAATCATGATAATTAATTTTTTAAAAATATCTTTTTAAATCATTATCAATTTTATATAATAATAATAATTATTTAACAACAATTTATATAATAAAATAATAACTTCAATCTAGTTGAACATTAAGCAAAATAACTTATATTAATTATAATAAATTAGAATTAATTCATGTTTTCAATCGCATGTATATGTAGTGTATTTAATTTTTTAAATGTAGAAATATTTATTTATAAAATGTAAGACAACAAAAATAATATTAAATTAATAATCAAAATATTATTTTTATATATTTTTAATATTCTACAAAAATGATATCCATCAAATAGTATTTATATTTTCTTATTGTTAAAAACTATAAAAATTATATTATATTTTATTAATATTATAGGTTTATTATTAATATTGAACTTTTTTTTAATTCTTTCTTTGATTTTTTTCTCTTTATCATAATTCTCTTATATTGTCCCACATCTTTCTCTCTCCTATGATCATTCTCTTTTTTTATCTCTTCCTTCTCTATATCTTAATATTTTTCTCCCCTTTGTCTTTTATCCTTAATTAATTTATCATTTTTCTTTACTCCACATTTTTAATTTTTACCTCTATCTCTTTTAAGTTCTTATTTTTGTCATCTTATTTATTAAATAATCTCTCATCTATATCTAATTTTCTATTTATTTTACTTTTATGAATCCATAACTTTCTCTCTCTTATTAAATAATTATATTTATCTGCATTTTTTTTTAATTTTTATCATTTAATAATATTCAAATCTCTCTGATTATATAATTTAAAAATATAATATGAATGATAATAATATATTTTATTATTTATATTTTTTATAATTTAGTTTTCTTACATGAATGATAACTTATTGAAAGAAAATCACATGTATTAGTGTCAACATTTTTAAAATAATTATTTATGTAATAATTTTTAATTTATTTTATAAAAATAAAATATTTATATTAGAATCTATTACACATATATGATAAACATAATTTTTTTTAAAATAATACAAATAATTGATAATTTATATTATTTTAGAAATAATTAATTATCATAAAGGCAATAATTACACAATAATGATAATTTGACTTTTGCATGCATGAGCAACCACACAAACAATATAGCAATGAATCTAAATAAAAACATAAAAATTAGGCATTCTTAAGCAAGAGTACCATTAGGATGGACAACCCCTTAGAAGTTCGGATATTACAAATATTTTTTCATTGCATTCCCTTTTTTAATAACTAACATTTAATTTTAGTGTAATACAAATAATAAAAAAATATTATAAAAGATTTTTTATAATTATTATTTTAGTAATTCATATTTAATAATAATTTTATAACATTATTGTTTATTTCATATAGTAATAAATAAGACACATCATAAGATATAACAAATTAATAACTTTAGTTTTTTTAAGTATTGAGCAAAATAATTTATGCCAACTACAATAAATTAGAATTAAGTTAAGATTATAATAGTGTATATATGATGTGTATAAATTTTTTAAATAAAGTTATTTTATATAATAAAAAATAAGAAATCTCAAAATATTTTATTAATCTTAACCACTACTTTTATTTATTACCAACATTATCTAAAGATAAAGATAATATATTTGAATAATTATATTATTTATTATTTTATTCTTATTTTTATTTTTAAGTATGAATTAATTTATGTTAAATTAATAGGTAAAATATTTCTAATATTCAACAAAAATAATAAACCTCAAACAGTTTTCATATTTTAAAATAAATACGTATTATATTTGATTAATTTTTCATATTTAAAAATTTTATAATTTTTATTTTTAAAATTTAACTTTTATTAAATTATTTTTATCAATTTTTTCTCTTTATCTTAATGTCTAACGTTTTTTCTTACTTACTTCTCTCTATATTTATGGTTCACTTATTTGTCATTTTATTCACTATGATTTCATATTATTCTTGGCTTCTCTATCACTCTTTTATCTTTGTCAATTTTATATTTCTCACTCTCTTTCACTTATTTATTTATTATCTATAACTCATTTATGCTCTCTCATTTTTCTTTTTCATTAAATCATTTCTCATCCCTTTGAATTTTTTTCTCTTTATCTTGCTCTTATTAATTTTTGATTATTTCTCTCTTTTAAAATAGTTATCTCGATCTTTGTTATTATTTTATAAGAACATAAATTAACAAAATCTAAGAAACTTTTGGTATATCATATTTTAATATCTAATATTTATGAAGAAAGTATATTTTATTATTTATTATTTTTATGTAAAATAATTTTTTAATGCTAAGAATGTTAACTTAACAAAAGAAAATCATATATATTAATATCTATGTTATAAAAAATAATAGTTCATGTAATTTTTTTATGTAAAGACATTTTATTGTCATAGTACATTATGATTCATTATTTGTAAGATAATAATTACAAAAATATGATTATTTTTCTTATAAATAATTGACCACATTAGCATTATAGCATTTGATCTTACAAGTGCCCCAATGTTAACCTTGTTTAGATGAGGGTAGTTTAACGATGAGTGACTTCTTAAGAGTTTTTTTTTATCTATTTAAGTTTTGATTTATATTTTTTTATAATTTAATATTTCCCTATTTAAAAAATTCTATACAAACATATATATAATATTATAAAATAAAATTAAATATAATTTATTATGTTTTTCATAAGTTATTATTCTCAATATTCAACTATATTAAAGTTGTCATTTTGTTATATCACATGATGTGTCTTACATATTATTACAAAACGTTATCAAAAATATTATAAATTTATTATTAAAATTTAATTACAAAAATGATAATTATAAACTATAATTTATAATCATTAATTTTTTAAAATTAAAAAATGTTTTCAAAATCAATTATTATTCAATAAAAAAATGAATATAAAGAAAAAAGATAAGTTTTTTTTATTTTTTTTTATTTTTTTATTTTTTTTTTTTCAAGTGACTTCTTAAGAGTATTGCTACGTATCTTTTTTCTTTATATTCATTTTTTTATTGAATAATAATCGATTTTGAAAACATTTTTTAATTTTAAAAAATTAATGATTATAAATTATAGTTTATAATTATCATTTTTGTAATTAAATTTTAATAATAAATTTATAATATTTTTGATAACATTTTGTAATAATATGTAAGACACATTATGTGATATAACAAAATGACAACTTTAATATAGTTGAATATTGAGAATAATAACTTATGAAAAACATAATAAATTATATTTAATTTTATTTTATAATATTATATATATGTTTGTATAGAATTTTTTGAATAGGGAAATATTAAATTATAAAAAAAATATAAATCAAAAATTAAATAGATAAAATTAAATATTATTTGTTTTTAACGTCAAATTTACTTTTTTATATATAATATATTAGAATAATTATAATATCTAATATTAATTTATTTTTTTATATTAATTGTTTTTATGAAAAAATAATATTAAATAATTTATCAAAATATTCTTTAAATATTTATAACATTCTAAAATAATAAGATACCTAAGGTTTATTATTATTTAATTTTTTATCGTATTTTTTTCTTTTTATTTCACTATCTCTATGTTTCTCTTATTTTTTTCTATCTTATTATTATTGTCTTATTTATCTCTTTATTTTTTATCTTCTTATATTCTTATTGGTTACACTCTCAATTATCTATCTCATTTTTCTCACTTATCACTTTTTAATATTATTTATTTATTCTCTCTATCTCTTTTATGTTCACTTTTTTCTTTTTCTCTTCATTAATCCATCTCTCATCTCTCTTTATTATTATTTTTTTTTATCTATTTTTAACTTGTTAATCTTTGACTTTTACTCTTTTAGAAAATAGTTCTATACTTCTCTATTATCTCCTTTTCAATGAATTAATTAATAATATTTAAGAGATCTATTATATACAGTATAATACATATACTTTTTTTAAATATATATTTTGTTGTTTATCTTCCTAACAAAATTTATTTTTGTATTTATAAGAATTATAATATAATGAAGGAAATTTGAATGTATTAGTGTCAATGCAGTAAAAAATGATAGTTTATGTAATTTGTTTATGTATTTTATATAATTAAAATATTGATATAACAATATATAACAATACATATAAAAAATAAAAACTTTATTTAAAAGTTTTTATATTTAATAATAAAAAAGTTTAGAAATAATGCAATACCTTCAAAAAAATAATCATACTTCTATTTTTTGCCTATTGTACACATGTGTGACTACACTAGCACTGTAGCACTCGATATAATTAAAACTTCAAAGGTTTGAATGCTTAGACAAGCTATGTGTTGGGATGTTCGATCTCTCCAAAAGTCGTATTGTTGCTCATATTTTTTATATCATTTCTTTTTCAAATAAATGACAACAAAGTTTTATAACAATATAACTTAAAAAGTTAATTTTTATAAATGATAGATTATAACTTAGTTTAAGTAACTAATTTTAACAAATAAATTTATGATATTATTGTTTTAACATAATAATAAATAAAAAACATATAATATAGTAAAATATTAAGTTTAATTTAGTTTATTAATAAGTGAAATATTTTTTAATTATAATAACTTACAATTAATTAATATTTACATTAATACATATATGTTGTACGTCAAATTTTTAAATGTAGGAAAATTATATTATAGAACATTAGAAAGTAAAACATCGTTTTATTAATTGTAAAAAAATTTTAAATATTCATAATATTATAAAATAATGATAAGCCTCATATATTTTTATACTTTATCATTACTAAAATATATATATGATTAAATTATTATGAATTATAAATATTATAATTTTAGTAAATTTTGTTTAGCTTTAATTTAAGGATTTCTCTCAATGTTTTTCTATTTATCTCAATTTCTCATCAATTTTCTCACTTTCTGCTCTTTCATGTTATTACTATCTTATTTTTCTATTTATTCTCAATATCCTAATATTTTTCTTAGCACCTTTCTTTCTCTCTATGCTATTTCTTAGCCCCTTTCTTTCTCTCTATGGTATCCTTATTTACTTTTTCAATTCTCTTTCTTTTATTTTTTATGTATTCTCTCTATCTTTTCTATGTTCTCTTTTTTTCCTTTTGATTGAATCGTATCCAATCTATCTATTTTATTACTTTTCTCTTTATTATATTCTTATAAATTCATGCTTTTTTCTCTTCTATGTAATTGCTATCTCCACCTTTATTTTCTTTTTCTCTACACATCAATTATCAATATTCAAGAAGTATGTTTTGTTGCATAATCTAATATATAAACTTTATGATAAATATTTGTTTTATTATCAATATTTATTTAGTAATTAATTTTTTCTTTATGAAATGATAATATAATTATAGAAATTCTTCTTTATTAATGTTACCATTATCAATAATAATAGTTTATTTAATTATTTTATTTATTTTATATGAATACATTTTTGATATTATAATATAATATGACATATATAATAAACTTATAATTTTTTTTAGAATTTCATTTACATGTTAGTTTTAAAATGTTTTTAAGTGGTTCATTATTTTCAAGACAATAATAATGCAAATATGATTTTTGGTGATTTGCATGCATTTGCTACCATACCAAAACTAAAATACTTTATTCGATTAAGACTTAAGTATTAAGAATGCTTTGGCTAAAGTCCTACTACAATGGGCCATCTCTTGAAAGGTCATCATATTACACATATTTCTTCATAGCACTCATTTTTCTTATGAATGATTAATAATTTTAATAAGATATCATAAATAAGGTTCTACTAGAAAAAGGTGAATTGCTATGAATAAAATTTTGATTTACTACAAATTATTTCCATAAAATATTTATAATAATTTTTTAAATAAGATTTAAAAAAAATCTAAAAGTGATTTTCTATAAATTTTAATTTTATTTTAATAACTTATAAAGTTTTTCAAAAGTCTTGTAATTAAGAATTCATCAATAATTAAAAAAATATAAATAACTAATTTTTAGGTGGTTAGCTTTATAAAACATGCGTACGTCCATTCCAAGAAAAAACTAGGTAAATAATTCAATATATAAGCATTTCATATAAAGACAGGTCGGTTAAACCCTCACAAAAAAGT
>JAIUJO010000144.1:666485-771857 GCA_023846275.1 Vanilla planifolia
ACTGGGAGTGCTAAGACAGCACTATAGCAAAATAAAATGGGACAAAAAGAAAAATATTCAGTGGCATAAAATGTAAATTATTACAACCAAAATCTTTTACTTGATGAAATCATTAAGAAGGCATAAATATATTAATTAAATAAATTTAATATAAAAAAATAAATAACATACCTTACTTTAGAAGGAAAGAATTTCCTGAGTTTGATAGGTGAATAGCACAGCAAGGTATGAAAACAACGATTGAAACGAGTTCTTAATGGCTTTAATATTTTTTCTTGGGATCACAATTTTTTTTTTCTAGTTTTCCAACAAAAGTCTTGTATTTATATACAACTTGTAACGACTAAAAGCAGTTACGAAACATCCAATTTAGATGTTAAAATTTTCGCTTTTTTCGTAATATTTTAATTAGGAAATAAATAAATAAATAACATTCCAACGGTTCCAAATAACAGTTAAAATAGCCATTGCATGGTAGCCATTCAATCGAAACGGCCCTGGCCCATTCGATCGGGAAAACTTAGCGATCGGACGAACATAATCGAATCTGAGGCTTTTTAAATATGAAAATTATCATAGTCCATTGGATCAGGATCATGATCTGACGACAGGAGTGAACATGGGCCAGATGAGGAAATACGGACTGTTCGATTGCAACGTCTCAGGATTGGACGATTATGACAATTTGCGATACGAAAGTTAAATTACGGTGGCGATCGTTCGATCGCGAAAATTCTTGATCGGATGCTGTACATTAATCCTGCAAAGCAGGAATTCACCGTTTCGATAGCTTAGCATCATTTGTTGAACATGGTTTAATAGCCTCTTACGTTCTTTAACCGAGCGACCATCGAGCCAGCTATATGTACGTTTGGTTGGAATTTTGCAAAGGTTATCAACTTCTTGACTAACAATTAATCATTTTCTTGCATGGAAATTGGAATTTGTGCTTTTGATTGTGAACGCAATGCGTTAGTTTTTGTTGTGTATTTGTATTAAATTATTTTTGTTATTTATTTCTCTTTAACACATTTTTTCACTTCCTTTACTTCTATTATTGCTCTTTTATTGGTTTTTTATTCTATGTCTTCTTATATAAATCAAGGCCTTGTTCACTCGTTTATCTTTACCTACATTCTCATTTCTCTCTCTTTTACTCATTTATTTATTCTCAACATCATTTTTATGTTATTTTTTCTTTTCTATTTAAAAATAAATTATTTCTTATTCCTCTCTATTATTATTTTACTCTTTATTTTGCTCTTATCATTTCATAACCTTCTCTCTTAAAGCATAATAATCGATACCTCTATTATCTTTTTTTAAGTAATCAATTAATAATTTTTCTAAAATCTCTAATATTGTATAGTTTAATATAAAAAGTATATAAAAAAATTATATATATTTTATTAGAAATATTTGTTATGTATTTAATTTCTCATTTATAAGAAATTTAATATAATGGAAGAAAATTTTCCTTAGAACTATCTAATTTTTTTAAACTAATAGTTTAAGTAATAATTTGTTAATTCTATTTAAATAAAATAATAATTTTGTAATATATTATGACATATATAATAAGAATAAATTTCTTTTAAAATTTATAGGCATGATAATTAAGAAAAAATTTATAAATGATTCTTTACCTTTAAAAAACGTAATCACACAACTACGGTATTGCTTCTTTTGTAAGCATGTTCGACCACACCGACATTAATCATTTAAAAAAAAATTATTAAATTATTGTCAATTCTATATAATAATAATTATAGAACATCATTTCATATAATAAAATACTAACTTTGATTTATTTAAACATTAAGCAAAAAAAGTTTTTTAAACTATAATTAATTTTTGTTGCAATATCATATATTTGAAGTGTATTAAATTTTTTAAATTTTGAAATATTATTTTATAAAATATAAGACATCAAAAATAATATTAAGTAATATTCAAAATATTTTCTAAATATTTTAATATACTACAAAAGTTGTAATCATCAAATAATGTTTATTTTTCCTTATTGTTAAATATTATAAAAATTATATTTTATTTTATAAATATTATAAGTTTATTATTAATATTTAAATTTTTTTGAATTATTTCTCGTTTTTTCCCTTTATCTTAATTCTCTCATATTCTCTCACTTTTTTCTCTCCTATTATCATTCTCTATTTTGTCTCTTCATTCTCTATATCCTAATACTCTAATTCGTCTCTCTCTATCTCATTTATCCTTCATTAATTTAACATTTTTCTTCTTTTCTTTTTTTACTTTTTATCTCTTTCTCTGTTAAGTACTTATTTTTCTCTTCTTATTTATTAAATAATCTCTCAGCTATATCTATTATAATTTTTGTATTTATTTTACTCTTATGAATTGATAACTTTCTCTCTCTTATAAAATAATTATTTTTTTCTTTATTATTTTTTTTATGTTTATCAATTAAAAATATTTATTAAATCTCTCTTATTATATAATTTAAAATATAATATCAATGATAATTATATATGTTCTATTATTTATATTTTTATGTAATTTAATTGTTTTTATATTAATGATAATGTATTGAAAAAAATCATATGTATCAGTGTCAATATTTTTTAAAATAATTGTTTATGTAATTATTATTTATTTATTTTATATAAAGAAAATATTTATATTAGAATCTATTACACATATATGAGAAACACAATTTATTTAAAAAAGGTGCAAAAACTAGATAAGTTATAATATTTTATAAATGATTAATTATGATCAAGACAATAATTACACGACAATGACAATTTGACTTTTGCAAGCAAGTGTGACCAAAAAAATATTATAGCAAGGAATCTAAATTAGAAATTCAAATTTAAGCATTCATAGGCAAGAGTGTTATTGGGATGGAAGGCACCTTGATAAGTTCTATTATTACACATATTTTTTGATTGCATTCCTTTGTTTGATGAAAGACACTTAATTTTAATAAAATACTAAAAAAAGAAAATTAAATTATTATAGAAGATTTTTTATAATTACCTTTTTAATATTGAAATTTCATAATAATTTTATAACATCATTTTAAATTTCATATAATAATAAATAAGACACATCATAAGATATAATAAATTAATAACTTTATTTTTTTTTAAATATTGAGCAAAATAATTTATATCAACTACAATAAATTAGAATTAAGTAAAGTTTATAATAGTGTTTATATGATGTGTATACATTTTTTAAATAAAGTTATTTTATCTAATAAAAAATAATAAATCTCAAAATATTTCATTAATCTTAACCATTATTTATATTTACTATCAACATTATGTAAAACACAGATAATATATTAGAATAATTATATCATTTATTATTTAATTCTATTTTTTTATTTTAAGTATGAATTAATTTATATTAAATTAATAGCCAAAATATTTTTAATGCTAAAAAATAATAACAAACCTCAAATAGTTTTAATTTTTTAAAATAAATAAGTATTATAAATGATTAGGTTTTCATATTTAAATTTTTTTTATTATTTTAATTATTAAAATTTAACTTTTATTAATTTTTTAATCAATTTTTTCCCTTTATCTTAATCCCTAAAGTATTCTCTCTCTTACTTCTTTCTATATTTATCATTCAATTATTTGTCTTTTATTCTATATTTCTTTTTATTATTCTTGGCCTGTCTATCCCTCCTTTATCTTTGTTAATTTTTTTTATTTCTCTCTCTCTTTCACTGATTTATTTATTCTCTCTATCTCAATTATGTTCACTTTTTTTCTTCATTAAATAATTTCTCAGCACTTTGAATTGTTTTTTTCCCTCTATCTTGCACTTATCAATTTTTTATTTCTTCTCTCTTTGAAAATAGTTATCTTTATCATTATGGTTATTTTTGAAGAATATAAATTAGCAAAATCTAAGAAATTTTTAGTATATCATTTCTTAATATATATTATTTAAGAAAAATTATATTTAATGTTAAGAATGTTAACATAAAAAAAGAAAATCGTATATGTCAATATCTATGTTATAAAAAATAATAGTTCATGTAATTTTTTTATATAAATACATTTTGTTATTATAATACATTATGATTCATTATTTTCAAGATAATAATCACAAAACTATGATTATTTTTCTTATACATATGTGACCACATTAGCATAATAGCATTAGATCGCTTTAGTGCTCCAATATTAAGCTTATTTAGATGAGGGTAGTTTAAGGATGTGTGAGTTCTTGAGACTATTGTTGCATATATTTTTTTCATAGTATTCATTTTTTTAATGAATAATGATTGATTCTAAAAACATGTTAATTTTTAAAAAAATTTAATGATTATAAATTATAGTTCATAAGTATCATTTTTATAATTAAATTTTAATAAAAAATTTATAACAATTTCGATAATTTTGTGTAATAATATGTAAGACATGTCATGTGATACAATAAAATGATAACTTCAATATAGTTGAATATTGAGAATAATAACTTATTAAAAAAATATTAAATAATATTTAATTTTAGTTGATAATATTTTATATATGTTGTGTATAAAATTTTTTAAATATAGCAATATTAAATTATAAAAAAATAGAAATCAAAACTTAAATAAATAATGTTAAATATTATATATTTTTAATGTCTAATTTACTTTATTATAGATAATATATTAGAATAATTGTAATATATAATATTTAATTGTTTTTAAATATTAATTATGAAAAAATAATATTAAATAAATTGTCAAAATATTCTTTAATTATTTGTAACATTCCAAAATAATAAGATACCTAAAATTATTTTTGTATTTATTATTAAATAATATATATGTTTAACTACTAATATTTAATAAATATTATAAATTTAATTATTAAAGGTTTACTTTTATTTAATTTGTTCTCTCATTTTTTCTTTTTATCTTAAAGACTCTACGTTTCTCTTATTTTCTTCTCACTTATTATCACTATCTTATTTGTCTCTTTATTTTTTATCTTCTTATACTCTTAATAGGTATTTTCTTTATTATCAATCTCATTTTTCTCATTTCTCTCACTTTAACTTTTTTATTTATTCTCTCTATCTCTTTGATGTTCTCTCTCTTCTTTTTCTCTTTATTGAATCATCTCTCATCTCTCTCTATTATTATTTTTCTTTCTATTTTTTAACATATTAGTCTTTGACTTTTACTCTTTTAGAAAATTGTTTTGTCCATCTCTATTATCTCCATTTTAAGTAATCAATTAATAATATTTAAGAGATCTAATATTGACATAGTCTAATATATATAGATATATATATATATATATATATATATATTTGATAAATTTATATTTTGTTGTTTATCATTTTTACAAAATTTATTTTTGTATTTATAAGAATTATAATATAATGAAGGAAATTCAAATATATTAGTTTCAATGTTACAAAAATGATAGTTTGTGTAATTTTTTTTATTTATTTTATATAATTAAAATTTTGATATAATAATATATTAATATATACATATAACTTAAACTTTATTAAAAGTCTTTATATTTAATAATTAAAAAATTTTAGAAATAATGCAATACCTTCAAAAAAAATTATCGTACTTCTATTTTTTGCCTTTTGCACACATGTGTGACAACACTAGCATTATAGAACTCGATATAATGAGAACATTTAAAATTTGAATGCTTAGATAGGCATAGTGTTGGGATGGGTGATCTCTTGAAGAGTCGTATTGTTGCTCATATTTTTTTATATCATTTCTTTTTCAAATAAATGACAACAAAGTTTTATTATAATGTAATTTAAAAAAAATTAATTATTATAAATGATAGATTATAATTTAGTTTAAGTAATTAACTTTAAAAAATAACTTTATGATATTATTGTTCATTTGATGTAATAATATACATGACAAATCATATTATATAATAAAATACTTTGTTTAATTTAGTTTGTTAATAAGTAAAATATTTTTTAATTATAATAATTTAGTATTAATTAATATTTATGTTAATACATACATGTCGTACGTCAAATTTTTAAATATATAAAAAATTATAATGTAGAACATTAGAAATTAAAAAAAAATTATTAATTGTAAAAAAATTTTAAATATATATATGATTAAATTATTATTTATTATAAATTTTATAATTTTAATTATTTATGTTTAACTTTTATTTAATGATTTGTCTCCATTTTATTGTATTTATCTCAATTTCTCTCCAATTTTCTCACTTTCTCCTCTTTCATATTATTACTACCTTATTTTTCTCTTTGTTCTCTATATCATAATATTCTTCTTAGCCCCTCTTCCTCTCTCTATGTTATCCATATTTACTTTCTCAATTCTCTATGTTTTATTTCTTATCTATTCTCTCTATCTTTTTTATGTTCTCTTTTTTTCTTTTCCTTTGTATTGAATCGTATTCAATCTCTCTTTATTATTATTTTTCTCCTTATTATAGTCTTATCAATCTACGTTATTTTCTTTTCTATGTAATAGTTATCTCCACCTTTATTATGTTTTCTTCTACACATCAATTATTAATATTTAAGAAATATTTTTTGTTACATAATCTATTATATAAAATTTATGATAAATATTTTTTTTATTATCAATATTTTTTAAGTAATTAAATTTTTTCTTTGTAAAATAATAATATAATTAAGGAAATTCTTCTTTATTAATGTTATCATTATAAAGAATTATAATTTATTTAATTTTTTATTTATTTTATATAAATAAAATATTGATATTATAATATAATATGACACATCTAAAAAGCTTATAAATATTTTAAAAAGTACATTTACTTGTTAATTTTAAAATGCTTTTAAATGGTTCATTATTTTCGAGATAATAATCATGCAAATATGATTTTTTGTGATTTGCATGCATTTGCGATCACACCAGAATTAGAATACTTTATTCGATTAAGACTCAAATATTAAGAATGCTTGGGCTAATGTCCTATGATGGGCCACCTCTTGAAAGGTCATCGTATTGCACATATTTCTTTATAGCACTTCTTTTTCTTATGTATGATAATTAATTTTAATAAGACATCTATAACAAGCATAAATTTTATTTAAAAGTGCTTAGGCTTGATAATTAAGATAATTTTTTAAATGGCACATTACCTTGAAAAAAGTAATCACGCAACTACGATATTATTTCTTCTGTAAGCATCTTCAACCACACTGTCGTTTTAGAATTAGAATTTATTAGAACTCAAAAGTTCCGCATGCTTGGGAAGATTATTATTAGGACAGGTGACCTCTTTAGACATCCTAGTATTGCACATATTTTTCCAAAGCATTTTTTTTAATAGATAAATATAAATTTTTATAACATTATAATGTAAAAAAATAATTTAAATGATAGTTCTTAATTACCATTTTGATAATTAATTATTTAAAAATATCTTTATTAAATCATTATCAATTTTATATAATAATAATTATAAAACATCAATTCATATAATAAAATAATAACTTCAATTTAGTTAAACATTAAGCAAAATAACTTATATTAATTATAATAAATTACAATTAATTTATGTTTGCAATAGCTTGTATATGTAGTATATTATATTTTTTAAATGTAGAAATAATATTTTATAGAATATAAGAAATCAAAAATAATATTAATTTAATATTCAAACTATTTTTAAATATTTTTAATATTCAACAAAAATGATAATCATCAAATAGTACTTAGATTTTATTATTATCAAATATTTCAAAAAATTATATTATATTTTATAAATATTATAAGTTTATTATTAATATTGAACTTTTTTAATTATTTCTTTAATTTTTTTCTCTTTATCATAATTCTCTTATATTCTCTCACTTCTTTCTCTCTCTTACTATCATTCTCTTTTTTGTCTCTTGATTCTATATATCTTAATATTTTTCTTTGCCTTTGTCTTTTATCATTAATTAATTTCTCATTTTTCTTCATTCCACATTTTTATTTTTTTACCTCTATCTCTTTTAAGTTCTTATTTTTCTTTTCTTATTTATAAAATAATCTCTCATCAATATCTATTTTTATTTTTTTTATTTATTTTACTCTTATCAATCCATAACTCTCTCTCTCTCTCTTATTAAATAATTAGATTTATTTCCATTATTTTTTCAATTTTTATCAATGAATAATATTTATGAAATCTTTCTTATTATATAGTTTAAAATATAATATAAATGATAATTATATATTTAATTATTTATATTTTTATGTAATTTAATTTTTTTACATGAATGATAATGTATTGAAGGAGAATCATATGTATTAGTGTCGACATTTTTTAAAATAATTATTTATCTAATTATTTTTTAATTTATTTTTTATGATTAAAATATTTATATTAGAATCAAGCACATATATATGATAAATTTTTTTTTTTAAAATAGTACAAAACTTGATCGTTTATATTATTTAAAAAATGATAAATTATCATCACGACAATAATTACATAACAATGATAATTTGACTTTTGCAAGCATGCACAACCACACATATTCTAGCAATGTATCTAAAATAAAACTTAAAAATTAGGCATTCTTTAGCAAGAGTACTATTGGGATGAATGACCCCATTAGAAGTTTTGATATTACAAATATTTTTCATTGAATTCCATTTTTTTAATAACTGACACTTAAGTTTAGTATAATACAAATAATAAAAAATTAAATCATTACAAAAGATTGTTTATAATAATTATTTTAGTAATACAAACTTAATAATAATTTTATAACGTTATTTTCTATTTCATATACTAATAAATAAGACACATCATAAGATTTAACAAATTAGTAACTTTAGTATTTTTAAATATTGAGCAAAACAATTTATATCAACTATAATAAATTTGAATTAAGTTTAGTTTATAATAGTGTATATATGATGTGTATACATTTTTAAAATAAAGTTATTTTTATCTAATAAAGAATATGAAATTTCAAAATATTTCATTAATCTTAACCACTATTTGTATTTATTACCAACATTATGTGAAGTAAAGATAATATATTAGAATAATTATATCATTCATTATTTTATTCTATTTATTATTTTTAAGTATGAATTAATTTATATTAAATTAATAGCCAAAATTTTTTTAAATATTCAAAAAAAATAATAAACAACTAATAGTTTATATATTTTAAAATAAATAAGTATTATTTACTATTAAGTTTTCATATTTAAAAATTTTATAATTTTAATTATTAAAATTTAACTTTTATTAAATTATTTTTATCAATTTTTTTCTCTTTATCGTAATGTCTAACGCATTCTTTCACTTCTCTCTATATTTATCATTTACTTATTTGTTTTTTTATTCTCTATGTTTTTATATTATTCTTGGCCTCTTTATTACTCTTTTCTCTTTGTTAATCTATATTTCTCTTTCTCTTTCACTTATTTATTTATTCTCTCTATCTCATTTATGTTCTCTCTTTTTTCTTCTTTATTAAATCATTTCTCATCTTTCCAAATTATTTTTTCACTTTATCTTGCTCCTATCAATCTTTTATTTTTTCTTTGTTTTAAAATAGTTATCTCTATTTTTATTATTATTTTTTAAGAACATAAATTAACAAAATCTAAAAAAATTTTAGTTTAACATATTTTAATATACAATATTTGTGAAAAAGATATTTTATTATTTATCATTTTCATGTAAATAAATTTTTTAATATTAAGAATGTTAACTTAACAAAAGAAAATTGTATATATTAATATCTATGTTATTAAAAATAATAGTTGATGTAATTTTTTTATATAAATATATTTCGATATTATAATACATTATGATTCATTATTTTAAATTTAATAATCACAAAACTATGATTATTTTTCTTATAAATATGTGACCACATTAGCATTACAGCATTAGATCGCGTTAGTACTTCATTATTAAGCTTGTTTAGATGAGGGTAGTTTAAGGATTGTTGACTTCTTTAGAGTATTATTGCATATCTTTTTCAATAGTATTCATTTTTGTATTTAATAATAATTGATTTTAAAAAAATACTAATTTTTAAAAAATTAAATGATTATAAATTTTAGTCTATAAGTATCATTTTTGTAATTAAATTTTAATAAAAAATTTATAACATTTGTTATAATTTCTTGTAATAATATGTAATACACATCATGTGATATAATAAAACGATTACTTTAATATAGTTGAATATTGAAAATAATAACTTATTAAAAACATAATAAATTAGATTTAATTTTAGTTTATAATATTATATATATGTTGTGTATAACATTTTTTAAATAGAGAAATACGAAATTATAAAAATTAAGAAATTAAGACTTTAATAAATAATGTTAAATATTATTATATATTAACATGTAATATATAATAAATATTATAAATTTAGTTATTAAGGGTTTATTTTTATTTAATTTTTTATCTCATTTTTTTCTTTTTATCTCAATGTCTCTATGTTTCTGTTATTTTCTTCTAACTTATTATCATTCTCATATTTATCTCTTTATTTTTTGTCTTGTTATATTCTTATTGGTTACTCTCTCTATTATCCATCTCATTTTTCTCATTTATCTCTTTTTATTTTTTTATTCTCTCTATCTCTTTTACATTCTCTCTTTTTCTTTTCTCTTCATTATGCCATCTATCATCTCTCTCTATTATTATTTTTTCATCTATTTTTGACTTATTAATCTTTCACTTTTACTCTTTTAGAAAATAGTTCAGTCCTTCTCTATTATCTCCTTTTCAACTAATCAATTAATAATATTTAAGAGATCTCTTATTATCATAGTCTAATATATATATTTTGTTGTTTATCTTACTCACAAAATTTAGTTTTGATTTATGAGAATTATAATATAATGAAGGAATTTTGATTGTATTACTATCAATGTTATAAAAAATAATAGTTTATGTAATTTTTTTATTTTTTAATATAGTTAAAATATTGATATAATAATACTCTATAATATATATAAGAAATATAAATTTTATTTAAAAGTTTTATATTTAAAAATTAAAAAAAATAGAAATAATGCAATACGTTCAAAAAAAATAATCATACTTCTATTTTTTGCTTTTTACATATATGTGTGATTGCACTGGTATTATAGCACTCGATATAATTAGAACTTCAAAGGTTTGAATTCTTAGACAAGCATAATGTTCGGATGGGTGATCTCTCGTAAAGTCGTCTTGTTGCTTATATTTTTTTATATCATTTCTTTTTCAATTAAATAAAAAATAAGTTTTATAACAATATAATTTAAAAAAATGATTATTATAAATGATAGATTATAATTTAGTTTAAGTAATTAATTTTTAAAAATAACTTTATAATATTATTGTTAATTTAATATAATAATAAACAAGATAAATCATATTATATAATAAAATATTAAGTTTAATTTAGCTTTTTAAAAAATTAAAAATATTTTTTAATTATACTAATTTATAATAAATTAATATTTATATTAATACCTATATGTTGTAAGTTAAATTTTTAAATTTAGAAAAATTATAATATAGAACATTTAAAATTAAAAAAGTATTTTATTAATTGTAAAAAAATTTAAATATTCATAATATTATAAAATAATAATAAGTCTCAAATATTTTTACATTTTATCATTACTAATATATATATATATATATATATATAAATATATATTTATATTTATATATATATATATATGAGTAAATTGTTATGTATTATAAATATTATAATTTCATTTATCTAGGTTTAACTTTTATTTAATGATTTGTCTCAATTTTTTCTATGTATCTCAATTTCTCTCCAACTTTCTCACTTTCTCCTCTTTCATATTATTGTTATCTTATTTTTGTCATTATTCTCTATATTCTAATATTCTTCTTAGCCTCTCTCTCTATGCTATCTTATTTATTTTCTCAATTCTCTCTCCTTTATTTTTTATTTATTCTCTCAATCTTTTCTAGGTTCTCTTTTTTATCTTTTTCTCTTTACTGAATCGTATCTAATTTCTCTTTATTATTATTATTATTATTTTCTCTATTATATTCTTATAAATCCAAGCCTTTTTCTCTTCTATGTAAAAGTTGTCTCCACCTTTATTATATTTTTATTCTACACATCAATTATCAATATTAAAGAAATATCTTTTTTGCATAATCCAATATACAAAATTTTTGGTAAATATTGTTTTATTATCAATTTTTTTTAAGTAATTAAATTTTTCTTTGTAAAATGATAATATAATTAAAGAAATTGTCCTTTGTTATTGTTACCATTATCAAGAATAATAGTTTATTTAATTTTTTTATTTATTTTATACAAATAAATTTTGATATTATAATATAATATGATATATATAATAAGCATATAAACATTTTTAGAATAACATTTACTTATTATTTTTATAATGTTTTTAAATGGTTCATTATTTTTTCGACATAATCATGCAAATATAATTTTTTATGATTTGCATGCATTGGCAATCATATTAGAATTACAATACTTTATTCTATTAAGACTCAAATGTTAAGAATGCTTGGGCTAAAGTCCTATTGCGATGAGGCACCTCTTGAAAGGTCATTGCATTGCACATATTCCTCATAACACTCCTTTTTCTCATGAATGGTAATTAATTTTCATGAAATATTTGAAATGAGGTTCTGCAAGAAGAAGGTGAATTTCTATGAATAAAATTTTGATTTACTACAAAATATTTCAATAAAATATTTATAATAATATTTAATGAAATTTGAAAAATATCTAAAAGTGATTTCCTGCAAATTTTAATTTTGTTTTAAAAACTTATAAAGTTTTTCAAAAGTCATATAATTAAAAAATTAAATATAATAAAAAATATAAATAATTAATTATTAGGTGGTTAGGTTTATAAAACAAGCCTACATCCATCAAAGAAAAAACTCGGTAAAAAATTAACTATATAAGCATTTAATATAAAGATAGGTTGGATAAACCATCACAACAAAGAGAAAAATAAGACAGACTACTATGGTGTTATAATGAAATAAACAGGGCATGCTACTACAACCTTATAACGAAATAAAATGGGACAAAATGAAAAATATTCAGCGACATAAAATGTAAATTAATACAACCAAGAAGAGGATGGAAATGACGATGATTTCATCAAGCAACATTATCTGAGCAATCAGACGAATATAATCGAATCTGCACCTTTTTAAAATGAAAATTATCTAATCCATTGGATCAGAATCGTGATCTGACAGCAGGAGTGAACATGGCCAACTGAGGAAATACGGACCGTGCGATCGCAATCTAACGTGAATGGACAACTGTGACAATTTGAGGTTCGAAAGGTAAACTACGGCAGTGATTGGATGCTGCCCATTAATCCCGAAAAGCATGTGAATTGACGCTGCACATTAATCGCGCAAAGCAGGAATTCACCTTCTACATTGGTTAAGGTCGTTTGTTCCACATGGTTTAGTACCCTCTTATGTTTTTGCATATAGATACGTTTGTAGCCACGCACTACAACCTTTTATGAATTTGTCCTCATTAATTACTTGCGCGAGCGACCAACGAGCCAGCAGTACATGCGTTTTGTTGGAATTTCTCAGACTTAATCAACTCTAGCGCTAGCAATTAATCAATTTCTTGCATGGAATTTTCAATTTCTGAATTTGATTATGAAAGCAACGCTTTAGTTTTTGCTTTGTATTTGTATTAAATTATGTAACAAACATAAACAATAAAATATGTATTTATCATAAATGTTATAATTAATTTATAAAGCATGAGAGATTTCTTAAGTTTTATTAGTTAATGTGTCAAAATATTATTAATGGAGATGGAGATAACTAGTCTACAAAAGGGAGAGAAAGACAGGGATTTATAAGAGGAAAATAGGAAAGTAAATTATAATAAAGAGAGATGAGAGAAGATTTAGTGAAGAGGAAAGGAAAATAGAGAATAAAGTGAAGATGAAGAGAATAAATAAATAAAGTTAAAGAAAGAGAAATTAGAGAGTGAAGAGTTGTATGAAAGAGTTGGAAGCACTAACAAATTTTAAAAAATAGATAAGGAAGAGCCAAATAAGTGAATGATAATTATAGTAAGAAGAAAATTAAAACGTGACAGACATTGAGATAAAGACAAAAAAATATGATAAACAATGAAATAAAAATTAAATAATAAGTTGATCATTTTTTTTAAAAATTAAAATGTATGAAATATTTGAGGTTTATTATTTTTTTTAGTGTTTGAATTATTGGAAAAACATTTTGAATGTAAACATGATATTATTTTACTCATAAAAAAAATTTTAAAAAATTTTAAAAAAATAATAATTATTTTAATATATTATATATGTTTAAGATGTGTGATGGATAATAAATATAAATAATATTTTATATTAATGATATAAATTTTATTTCCTAATAATATATACTATAATTTTTTATAAATAAAAAATTTAATCCACATCATATAAGAAATATTAAAAATATTAAAATTTATTATAATTTATTATAATTAATTTAATTTACTTTTGATAATAATAAACTATGTTAATGTTATTATTTTATTATATGAAATTCAAAATAATATTATTAGGTTATTATTTATAACTAATTTCTAAAATGGTATTTCTAATTAATATTTATAATAACTTAATTTTTTAATATTAACATGTTTATAAAATAATCCATCATTCATTAAAAAAAGGAATATGAAAAATTATTTACAATAAGAAGATTTCTTAGGAAGTCACACATCCGAATACCACTCTTATCCAAGTAAGGTAGAATTTGATGTTCTAATGAGATCTAGCACCACAATGCTGATGTTGTTCCACATGAATACAATGGAAGAAAATGGAAGTTATGTGATTATTGTGTTTTAGTTAATGAACCATTTTTTAAATTTTCAAAATCATCAAACATGTAAACATTTTAAAAAAATTTACATTTATGATACATGCCATAATATATTCTAATATGAAAATTATATTTATATTAAATTATTAAAAAATACATAAAATATTATTTTTTATTACATTGACATTAATATAAAAGATTTATTTTCCATTTTGTTATCATTTTTATAAATAAAAATCAAAATTATATAATCAATAAGAATAATAAAATATATATTTTCATCACAAATAGTATATATTTAACTATTTAACAGAAAATATTTCCTTAATAATATTAATTAATGGGATAAAAAAAGGGATAATAGAGATAGAGTTTGTTATTTTATAAGCGAGAGAAAGTCATGGATTGATAAGAGCAAAATATGAAAAAGAATAGAGAAAACAAGGAGGAGATAGGGAAAATAAATAAATAAGTGATGAAGAAAAAGAAATGAGAAAATAAAGAATGATAAGAGGAGAGTTGGTGGCTAAGAAATAAATAGATAGATAGACAATGATGATTCAAATAAGATTATGACCTAAGGATAGAGTAGAAAGTGAGCCAATGTGAGAAATATTAAGATTAAAAAAATAGAAAAATAATCAAATAAAAATTAATTCTTAATAATTATAATTATAATGTTTATTAAATATAAAAAGATAAACATATATAATAATTTACAATAATAAAAATAAAATAATATTTTAAGTTTATTATTATTTTAGAATACTATAAATATTTAAAAAATATTTTGACAATCAATAACATATATTTTAGTCATACATAAAGTTAAAAAAGCTTATCAAATGATGAATAATATAATTATTCTAATATATTATCCTTATAAATGTAATATACATAATAAATATTAATAAGATTTAACATTAATGATATAACTTTTTTAAAAATCTATATTATAATATTGTTATATTTAAAAAATTCTACAAAAATTACATATATACAATTATAAATATAAATTAATTCTTGTTTAATATAATTGATTTAAGTTATTTTAATTAATATTTAAAAAATAATTATTTTATTATATAATATAATGTGTCATATTTATTATTTTATAAAATTAATGATAATTTATAAAGTTATCAATATTAATTTATTATTGCAATTACAATTATAAATTATGACTTGTAATAATTTAATTTTTTAACATTAACATATTACTAAATAAATTATCATTCAATTAAAAAATTTCTATGAAAAAATTGACATAACACGAGGACTTTTATAGAGGTCAGCCATCCCAATACTACTCTTGCCCTCTCGTGCTTAACTTTGGAGTTTTAATGAGATCTATTACTATAATGCTAATGTGGTGACACACAATTATAATGGATAAAAAATCATAACTATGTGATTATTATCTTAAAGTTAATCAACCATTTCTTAAATTTTCTAAATTGTCAAGCATATGCGTTGGGTCACCCTTATGTTCGATGGGTGAAGCCTTAAATATTTGTCTATGTTATTAAAATAATAATTTATATATTATTTGTATTTATTTTATAAAAAGAAAATAATTGATATTTTAATAAATTATGAAATAAATAATAAGCATAAACGATTATCAAAGGAGCATATGCATGATGATTTTGAAAATTTAACGAATAGTTTATTATCTTTAACACAATAATCATGCAAGTACTATTTTTTATCTATTGTATGCTTACGTGACAACACGAGCGTTATAGCATAAGATCTAACAAATACGACATTAATGATAAATAATACTTATAATTAATATCTATACTATGGTATAAAAATAATTTATTATGATAATTAAATTATTTTTTATTTAATATGTTTTTTTAGTTTTTATTATTAATAAAATAATATTGATTTAATTATCCAAATATTTTTAAATATTATAAAAATTCTAACATAATAATAAACCTAAAATATTTTTTCTATTTGTTATTATTAAATATTTTAAAGGATTAAACTTGTTATATTTTATAAATATTCTAATTTTAGATATTAAGATTTAACTTTTACTTAATTTGTTTTCTCACTTTTTCTCTTTATGTTAATATCTCTCATATTTTTTTACTTTTTTTCCCTCTCCTATCATCATTGTTTATTTATGACTTCCTTGTCTATCTCCGTATATATTTCTTAGCCTCTATGTCCTCTAATCTTATTTATTTTCAAATTTCTGTCTTGTTTTTATTTATTTATTTATTCTCAATATCTTTGATATATTCTCTTTTGTTTTTCTCTTTAATAAATCTTCTATCATCTCTATTTATTACTATTTTTTTTATTTTGCTCTTATGAATCCATGTCTTTTGCTCACTTTCTTATAGAGTAGTTATCTCCATCTCAATTATCAATTTTTAGGCACATGAATAAATAATATTTAGAAAATCTCTCATGTTATAAAGTTTAATATATTCTTTTTTTTGAAGAATATATATTTTATTATTTATATCTGTTACATAATTTATTTTGTTCTTCTAAGAATTATAGCACAATAGAGAAAAATCTTATATATTAATATTTATGTTATCAAAAATAACAATTGATGTAATTTTTAATTAATTTTATATTAATAAAATTGTGATATTAGAATATATAATGATATATATAATTAAAATATTTTTTTGTAAAAGAAAATATTAAAGTGAAAATGAGTGTGTGAATAAATTAATTAAAGTTAAAATTGTACACCAGAAGTTTTAAGTTATTCAATTAAAATTAGAAACTATGCTCACCTCTAATTATATTGAAAAAAAACACCACTTATTAAAGAATTGCAACATGATGTTTTTTCCTACAGTTTACCTGATACCTACAAGCTTTTCTGGATTCAACTAGAACCCAGACTTTTACTAGCTAAACCTAAGTCAATTTTTTATGAAATCAAATCAACAGGATTTCACAAATACTGGGTTGCCCAACCCTAAAGGAAAACAAGAATATGGCAAGAAATAATTTACTAATAAAAAAATAAAAGTTCTCCTATTCTTGTTAATGAGAAGAAAAAAACACGAAGAGCTCAAGATTAGGAAAAGCATTAACAAAATGAAATATTAGAAAAATTAGGCTTAGCTAGAAGAATTTAGAATTTCAAGCAGTCACAAGTCGTAGGTGCTGTTAGAGGAAATTTATTCTAGTAGAATATAATGTGACGTTACTTTGAGATGTTAAAATCTTGTTCATGTTCATTTGTCATTTCATTCAAAATGGTTAGGTATTTATAGAAAAAATTCAAAACCATTATAAGGTGAGTGAAAAGTTATAAAAATATAACTTCCAAAATGCTTAAAAAGATCTTAAAATATTCTTATTAAATTGGTGCTTCAATGTCATAATAATGAGTAGTTATTTAGTTGTTAGGAGGGTTGACTATAGCCATTGGATTAGCATAGAATAGATCTCAACTATCTAATCAAGTGTTGAAAAAGGAGGATGTGTTTTGGATGGTTGGGTCCAACAAGATTTGATAATGGCTATTCGAATATGTCTGACGAGATCTAGATCTTTTTATTATTCAATGATAAGAGTTGGATTATATTTTGACCATTTGATTCAAGTAGGGGAGATCTTAATCATCACATCATGGATAGATTATTTTAAAAACAAAAATAAAAATAGTCGTCTGTTGAAACAAAAAATTTCTTATCGACTTATCAGAGGCATAATTGGATCAATTAAGATAACTCTTTAATGGCTGAGGCAATATCCATCATGTGATCATTAAAATTCATGACCAGATGGTGTTGAGCAATGCAAATTTTGGATGGAGACTGTCATAAGTGACATAGTCCCACATTACATGAGATGAAACTAATATAATCCTTATAAGAGTTTGCCTTTCTATTTGCTTCAAATCTAGTATTAGCTGGCTGCTTATTTGTGCACTCACGATTTAATCACCTTAGTGAACTGGTATCTTATTAATTTATCCATTATTAACACATCTTATAGTTATAATTTGATTAAATGTTTTCTGAATCCATCGAATGCCTCTCCCCATCCGATTCAAGAATTCACGACAAACTAGAATTGGTCGACCCGGTATGGACTCGATTGCTTACCCTGCCGTATGCTCGGGTTTAAGTTTAACTAGACACTTCCACATTAGGGCACAGCTTAGCATGTGGCAAAAAAAAATTTTATTTCATTAATAATGAAATTTTTAATAGAATTATTTTTTTGATATAACCAAGATTTAACAACCAACAAAACATAGAATTTACTCAAAATAAAAAAATCTTATTTTGACTCGAGACTCTAATGTTAGGACATAGTTTTAAATGTGGCATAATTTTTTTTATTTATTTAATTATGAAAATTTTAATAGATTTATTTTTTTATGTAATCATGATTTTATAATCAACCTAACATAAAGTTGCCCAAAAAAAAATACAAATATATGATTTAACAAAAGAAGGAATTATTCAAAAACTTAATTATGTGAAATCAATAAATGGTTTAAATAAGATTTGAACCAAGAAAAGAATTGGAAGACAGAAAAATTGAATTCTTTTCATTAGCCAAATCAAGAAGAGGATTAAACAAATTTCATCCCTAAATATAATTTTGAAAATATTTTGAAAAGAGAGTTCTTTAAAATGAACAAACTAATACTCTATTTCATAGTAAAATTAGACCTTATCAAAGTTGATGCATACATCTTTAATCTTTTAAGCACACTAAACACTTCAAAGCACTTTCAAGACCACTAATTCACTATGTTGAAAATGCATACCTTTGTTAAAAAAGGTAAAGCTATTTTGCACTAAAAACGCACAATAAAATAATAAAAGGCGAAACATTTAAGACATGACCAATCAAACACAAAAATAACACAACACATATGCTTGATAGTTTAGATTTTCTTAGAAATCAAGAGGAAAATAATAAGAACACTATGATTCCTTATTATTTGTTTAAATGTGTGACCACATGAGCTTGCTTGAGTGAGTTTTAAGCATGATTGAGTGAATGTAGTATTAGGATGGTTGACCATTTGAGAAGTGCTCATCTTTTACTAATTTTTTCATAGAATTACTTTTTCTAATAAACCATAATCTGTTTTAAAAACACATTGATATAAAAAAAATGAAGTTTTTATAAATGATTATTTATAATTGCCACTTATTTCTAAATTATTCATTCACTCTCTCTCCTTACATTATTCTCGGCCTTGCTCGCTCCTTTATCCTTACCTACATTCCTATTCCTCTCTCTTTTAATCATTTATTTATTCTCTATCATTTTAATGTTATTTTTTCTTTCTTTTTTAATTAAATATTTTTTATCTTTCTCTATTATTATTTTACTATTTATTTTTCATTAATTATTACATTCTCTCTTATAGAAAATAATCTCTTGCTTTATTATCTTTTTTTGGCCCATCAATTAATAATATTTAAGAAATCTCACAGGTTGGATAATTTAATATTAATATATATATAAATTATATATTGTATTAGAAAAATTTATTAAGTATTTAATTTCAAATTTATAAAAAATGTAAAATAATAGAATAAAATTTTATTTAGAAATATCTAATTTTTTGAAAATAATAGTTTATGTAATTATTTGATAATTTTATTAAAATAAAATAATTATATTGCAAGATATTAGGGCATATACAACAAGCATAAATTTTATTTGAAAGTGTATAGGCTTCATAATTTAGAAAATTTTAGAAATTGTTCTTTACCTTTAAAAAAATCACACTACAATATTTTCTCTTTTGCAAATGTTTTTGATGGTACCGACATTTTAGCATTGGAATTCGTTAAAACTCCAAAGTTAGACATGCTTGGGCAAGAGTACGATTGTGTCGGGTGACCTCTTTAGATGTCAAGTGTTGCACATATCTTTTAAAAGCATTCTTTTTTTAAATAAAAAATATTAATTTTTATAACATTATTAAATAAAAGAAATAATATAAATGAAAATTTATAATTACCATTATAATAATAAATTATTTAAAAATAAATTTATAAAATTATAATTAGTTTAGAATAATAATAATTATAGCACATCATTTCATATAATATACTAAAATATTCAATTTAGCTAAACATTAAGCAAAATGACATAATTTGATTATATTAAATCAGAACTAATTTATATTTATAATACCATGCTTATGAGGTGTATTTATTTTTTTAAAAAAATATTATTTTATATAATATAATCCATCAAAAATAATATAAATTTAATATTCAAAATATTTTCAAATATTTTTAATATTCTTAAATAATTATAAAAATCAAATAGTATTTATATTTTCTTATTATTCAATATTATTTTATTTTTTATTATATTTTATAAATATTGTAAGTTTATTATTAAGATTTAACTGTTTTAAATTATTACTTTCATTTTTTTCACTTTAGCTCAATTCTCTCATAATCTCTCCTTCTCTCTCTCCTATAATCATTCTTTTTTTTTCTTTTCATTTCCTATATCCTAATATTTTTCTTTTCTCTCTCATTTGTCCCATATTACTTTCTCATTTCTATTCCTTTCAATTTTTTTATTTTTTCTCTCTTTTTCTTTTATGACCTTTTTTTGTTTTCCTATTTATTAAATAATCTATCATTTATCTCTATCGTTATTTTTCTATTTATTTTATTCTAATCAACCCATAACTTTGTCTCTCTCTTATTAAATAACTATTTCTATCTCTATTATCTTTTTTTATGTAGATAAATTAATAATATTTATCAAATCACTCATATTACATGGTTTAATATATAATATTAATGATAATTATATATTTTATTATTTATTTTTTTATGTAATTTAAATATTTTTATGTGAACAATAATGTATTGAAAGAAAATCTAATGTGTTATAGTCAATATTTTTGAAAATAATAATTTATGTAATAATTTTTTATTTATTTTGCATAAATATAATATTTTTATTAGAATCAATTAACACATTTTATAGACATAATGGTTTTTAAAAAGTACAAATACATGATATTTTATATTATTTTAGAAATTATTAATTATAGTTAAGAAAATAATTATATGACAATGATAATTAGTCTTTTGCATACATGTGCAATCACACAAATATTATAACACTAGATCTAAATTAGAACTCCTAAGTTGGGTATTCTTAAGGAAAAGAACTATTAAGATGGATGGCTTCTTGAGAAGGCTTGATATTACACATTTTTTCTTAGCATTCCTTTTTTAAATGAGTGAAAAATAATTTTAATATAATATTAATAATAATAAAAAATTAAATTATTGAAAAAGATTATTTATAATTACGTTTTTAGTAATTAAAATTTATTATTGTTAATTTTATCTAACAATAAATATGACACATCACAAGATATAATAAATCAATAACTTTTGTTTTTTTTTCTTATTCAATAAAATAACTATTAGCAATTACAATAAATTTTAATCAAATTAAGTTTATAATGATATATACATGATTTGTATAGATTTTTTAAATAAAGCTGCATTATGTTTTAAAAAATAAGATATTTTAAATTATTTCTTAATCTTGAATAATATTTATATATATTATAAACATTATCTCAAATAAAGATGAAATAATTTTGAATACTATTTATTTATGTATTATATTTATAATCTTGAATAATACTTATTATTTAATTAAGTTTTTTAAATTATGAATTTATTTACATTAAATCAATAGCCAAAATATTTTTAATATTTAAAAAAATAAATAAATCTCAAATAATTTTTATATTTAAAATAAATAAATATTATATAAGATTAACTTGTACTATTTAGTAAATATTACAAATTTAATTATTGAGGAGTCACTTTTATTTAATTTTTTATCTTATTTTTTTCTTTTTATCTGTCTCTAAGATTCTCTTATTTTTTCTCACTTATTTATCATTCTCTTATTTATATCTTTATTTTTTATCTCTTTATATTCTTATTGGTTGATCTATCCATTATCCATCTCATTTTTCTCATTTTTTTTTCTTTTTAACATTTTTTATTTATTTTCTATATGTCTTTTATATTCTCTCTTTTCTTTTTTTCTTCATTAATGCATCTCTCATCTCTCTCTATGATTATTTTTCTATCTAGTTTTCTTTTTAAATCTTTGACTTTCACTCTTTTAGAAAATAGTTATTTTCATCTCTATTATCTTCTTTTCAGTTAATCAATTTATAATATTTAAGAGATCTATTATTGACATATTCTAATGTATATATTTTTGAAAATATATTATTGACATATTCTAATGAAAGAAATTCTAATTCATTTGTTAGTTTATTTAATTTTTTTAATTTATTTTATATAAATAAAAATATTGATATTATAATGTAGTATGACATATATAATAAGCATATAAACATTCTTAGAAGTACATTTACTTGTTAATTTTAAAACCTTTTTAAATGGTTCATTATTTTTGAGGCAATAATAACAGAAATATGATTTTTTATGATTAGCATTCATTTGTGACCATATCAAAATTGTAATAATTGATTCCATTAAGACTCAAAAGTTAAGAATGCTTGGGCTAAAGCTCTTCTATGATGGGCCACCACTAGAAAGGTCATCGTATTGCTAATATTTCTTCATTGCACTCTATTTTCTAATGAAAGATAATTAATTTTCATAAGATATTTGAAGTGAAGTTCTGTAAGTAGTGGGTGAATTACTATGAATAAAATTTTGATTTATCGCAAAATATTTGAATAAATAGACAATAATAATAATATAAATAATTGATTTTTAGGTTGTTAAATTTTTAAAAGAAGTCTAAATGCACCCCAAGAAAAAAAAGACAAAGAATTCATAATATAAACATTGCAAATAAAGACAAGTAAGCTCCACAACAAAGAGATAAACGTGTCAGACTACAACGGTCTTATAGTTAAATAAATGGGGCGGGCCACTACAACACTATAGCGAAATAAAATGAAAAAAAAAGAAAAATATTCAACGACAAAAACTTTAAATCAATACAACCAAAATCTTATGCTTGATCAAATCTTTAAGGAGGTATAAGTTTCTTAATTAAATAACTTTAATATCCAAAAAATTAATAAAATAGCTTATTTCTAAAGGAAAAGAATTGCATATGTTTCACAGGTGAATGGCACAAAAATGTATGAAAACAACGATAGAAACGAGTCCTAAACAGCTTAAGCATTCTTTCTTGGTATCACATAAAATTTTTTCTTCTAATGTTCTTAAAAAAATCCCTTTTTATATATCGTTTCTAACGACTTAAAACAATGACAAAATTTTTTCTTCTAATTTTCTTAAAAAAATCCCTTTTTATATATCGTTTCTAACGACTTAAAACAATTACGAAATATTCAATCTGACCATAAAATTTTCGCTTTTTTTGCAATATTTTAATTACGAAATAAATAAATAAATAGCATTCCAACGGATCCAAATAGCTGCTACAATTGCCGTTGTGCAGCACCCGTTCGATCAGAAATCTGAGCGATCGGCCGGATGCAATCGAATCTGCACCATTTTAAATATGAAAACTATCTAGTCGGTTAGATCGGGATTACGATCTGACGGCATGAGTTAACATGGCCTGCGTACGAAATACGAACCGTGCGATTGAGACATAGAGAGGGATGACTGCGAGAATGAGCGGTATGAAAGATAAACTACGGCGGTGATCGTTTGATCTCGAAAATGCCCAATCGGACGGATGGCGCACGTTAATCAAGCAAAGCAGGAATTCACCGTGTAGATAACTTGGCGTCGTTTGTCCCAGGCACTTTGGTGTCTTATAACTTTCTTCTCAGCAATTAGTTAACCGGCAGCGAGTCAGCAGTACGTGCGTTTGGTTGGAATTTGACAGACGTAATCAATTTCTCGCATGCAAATTAAAATTTCTGCATTTGATTATGAACCCAATGAATATGTTTTTGCATGTGTATTTTATTAAATTATTTTTGTTATTTATTTCTCTTTAACACATTCTCTGATTTTTTTTCTTTTATTATTACTCATTCATTTATATTTTCATTATCTATCTCTTTATAGTTTTCTTAGTCTAGCTCGCTCCTTTATCCTTACCTACATTCTCATTTCTCTCTTTTACTGATTTATTTATTCTTTATCTTTTTTATGACATTTTCTTCTTTTTTTTTTATTAAATCTTTTTTTATCTGTCTCGATTATTATTTTACAATTTATTTCGCTCTTATGCATTCATTACCTTCTCTCTTATAGAATAATAATTTCTAGCTCTATTATATTTTTTCAGCCCATCAATTAATAATAAGAAATCTCACATGTTGTATAGTTTAATATATAATATATATAAAAATTATATAATTTATTATAAATATTTATTTTGTATTTGATTTTTTAATTTATAAGAAATGTAGTATAATGGAAGAAAGTTTTATTTAGAACTATCTTGTTTTTTAAAATAATAGTTTATATAATTATTTGTTATTTTTATTTAAATAAAATAATTATATTATAATATATTATAGCATATATAACAGATATAAATTTTATTGAAAAGTGTATAGTGTTCATAATTTAGAAAATTTTAGAAATGGTTTGTTGCCATAAAAAAAGTAATCACATTATGATATTTTCTGTTTTGTAAGAATTTTCATCCACACTGGCATTTACCATTGGATTTCGTTAGAACTCTAAAGTTAGTCATGTTTGGGCGAGAGTATTATTGTGTTGGGTAACCATTTTAGATGTCCTAGTGTAGCACATATTTTTTCAAAGTAATTTTTTAAATAAAAAAATTTAATTTTTATAACATTATTATGTAAAGAAATAATATAAACGATAGTTCATAATTACCATTACGATAATTAATTATTTAAAAAATTACTTTATAAAATTATTATCAATTTTATATAATAATAATTATAACACAACATTTCATATAATAAACTAATAAATTCAATTTAGTTAAACATTAAGCAAAAAAACTTATGTTGATTATAGTAAATTAGAATTAATTTATGTTTAGCATGCATTTGTGTTGTATTTTATTTTTTAAAATAAAAATATTTTATTAAAGAATATAAGATATCAAAATATTTTTTAAGTATTTTTAATATTCATAAATAATGATAAACATCAAATCCTAGTTATAATTTAAAATTATTAAATATTTTTAAAAATTTTATTATATTTTATAAATATTTTAGTTTTACTATTAAGATTTAACTTTTATTAGTTATTTCTCTCATTTTTTGTCTTTATCTTAATTCTCTTATATTCTCTCACTTTTTTCTCTCTTTTTTTGTCTTTTCATTCTCAACATATTAATAATCTAAATTACTTCTCTCTCTTATTTATAATTCATTAATTTCTCATTTCTATTCATTTTATCTTTTTATTTTTTCTCCCTTTTATGTTCTTATTTTTCCCTTTTTATTTATTAAGTAATCTATCATCTATCTTTATTATTATTTTTCTCTTTATTTTAAACTTATCAATTCATAACTTTATTTCTCTCTTACTCAATAATTATTTCTATCTCCATTATCATTTTTATCTCTATCAATTAAAAACATTTATCAAATCCCTCATATTACATAGTTTAATATATAATATTAATGATAATTAAATATTTTATTATTTATCTTTTTATGTAATTTAATTATTTTTATATGAATTGTAAAGTATTGAAAGAAAAAGTAATGTATTAATGTCATCTTTTTTAAAAATATTAAGTTATGTAATTATTATTTATTTATTTTATATAAATAAAAAATTTATATTAGAATCAATTAACACTTATATGACATACATAATGTTTTTTTTAAAAGTACAAATACTTCATAATTTTTATTATTTTAGAAATGATTAATTTTTATTATTTGCCTTCTGCCATGCATGTGTAATCACAAATATTATAACATTAGATCTAAATTAGAACTCCAACGTTACGCATTCTTAGGCAGGAGCACTATTGGAATGGATAGCCACTTGGGAAGTCATGATATTACAGATAATTTTTCATAAAAATCTTTTTTTAATGAGTGATGATTAATTTTAATATCATATTAATAATAAAAAATTAAATTATTACAAAAGATTATTTATAATTACTTTTTTAGTAATTACTATTTAATAACAATTTTATAACATTTTTTTGAATTTCATATAAAATTAAATATGTCACATCATAAGGTATAATAAATTAATAACTTTTATTTTTTTTGTATTTTACAAAATAAATTTTATCTCTTACAATAAAGTACTATTAATTTAAGTTTATAATACATATATATGTAAGATTTGTATAGATTTTTTAAATAAAGTTGTATTTTGAGACAAAAAATAAAAAATTAGAATTTATTTCGTTAATATTAAATACTATTTATAATTATTACTGTATTATCTCAAAAGAAGATAATATATCAAAATAATTATATTATTTATTTTTATGTTAAGTTTTTTTTCTAATTATGAATTAATTTTAATTAAAGTAATGCTCAAAATAGTTGTGTTATTAAAAAATAATAGTAAGGCTTAAATAGTTTTTATATTTTAAAATTAATAAATATTATATATGATTAAGTTTTTTATATTTAAAAAACTTTATAATTTTAATTATTTAAATTTCATCTTTGTTAAATTATTTTTATCAGTTTTTTCTTATTATCTTAATGTGCAGCATATTCTCTAAAGTCACTTTTCTTATCATTATCATTTAAAATACTTTTTTTATATGTTTTTAATATTCTATGAAAATGATATTCATTAAATAGTATTTATATTTTCTTATTGTTAAAAATTATAAAAATTATATTATATTTTATTAATATTACAAGTTTATTATTAATATTGAACTTTTTTTTAATTCTTTCTTTGATTTTTTTTCTCTTTATCATAATTCTCTTATATTGTCCCACTTCTTTTTCTCTCTTATGATTATTCTCTTTTTGGTCTCTTCATTCTCTATATCTTAATATTTTTCACCCCTTTGTCTTTTATCCTTAATTAATTTATCATTTTTCTTTATTCCACATTTTATTTTTTTACCTCTATCTCTTTTAAGTTCTTATTTTTCTCATCTTATTTATTAAATAATCTCTCATCTATATCTAATTTTTTATTTATTTTACTTTTATGAATCCATAACTTTCTCTTTCTCTTATTAAATAATTATATTTATCTCCATTCTTTTTTTAATGTTTCTCAATTAATAATATTCAAATCTCTCTGATTATATATTTTAAAAATATAATATTAAAGATAATAATATATTTTATTATTTAAATTTTTTGTAATTTAACTTTTTTTAAATGAATGATAACATATAGAAAGAAAATCATATGTATTAGTGTTAGCATTTTGAAAATAATTATTTATGTAATTATTTTTAATTTATTTTATATAAATAAATTATTTATTTTAGAATCTATTACACATATATGATAAAGATAATTTTTTTTAAAATAATACAAATAATTGATAATTTATATTATTTAGAAATGATTAATTATCATAAAGAAAATAATTACACAACAATCATAATTTGACTTTTGCATGAATAAGCAACTACACTTATAATATAGCACTGAATCTAAATTAAAACTTAAAAATTAGGCATTCTTAAGCAAGAGTACAATTGGGATGGACGACCCCTTAGAAGTTCGGATATTACAAATATTTTTTGATTGCATTCCTATATTTTAATAACTGACATTTAGTTTTAGTATAATACAAATATTAAAAAATTATTATAAAAGATTTTTTATAGTTATTATTTTCGTAATTCGTATTTATAATAATTTTTATAACATTATTGTTTATTTCATATAAAAATAAATAAGACACAACATAAGATATAACAAATTAATAACTTTAGTTTTTTTAAATATTGAACAAAATAATTTATGCCAACTACAATAAATTAGAATTAAGTTAAGTTTATAATAATGTATATATGATGTGTTAAATTTTTTTAAATAAAGTTATTTTATCTAATAAAAAATAAGAAATCTCAAAATATTTCATTAATCTTAACAACTATTTTTATTTATTACTAACATTATCCAAAAATAAAGATAATATATTAGAATAATTGTATTACTTATTATTTTATTCTATTTTTTATTTTTATGTTTGAATTAATTTATATTAAATTAATAGCTAAGATATTTCTAATATTCAATAATAATAATAAACCTCAAATAGTTTTCATATTTTAAAATAAATAAGTATTATATTTGATTAATTTTTCATATTTAAGAATTTTATAATTTTTATTTTTAAAATTTAACTTTTATTAAATTATTTTTATCAATTTTTTCTCTTTATCTTAATGTCTAACATATTTTCTTACTTACTTCTCTCTATATTTATCATTCACTTATTTGTCGTTTTATTCTCTATGTTTTTATATTATTCTTGTCTTCTCTATCACTCTTTTATCTTTATTAATTTTTTATTTCTCTCTCTCTTTCACTTATTTATTTATTCTCTATATCTCATTTATGTTCTCTCATTTTTTCTTTTTCATTAAATCGTCTCTCATGCCCCTGTATTTTTTTTCTCTTTATCTTGCTCTTATTAATTTTTGATTTTTTTCTCTCTATTAAAATACTTATCTCTATCTTTGTTTTTATTTTTTAAAGACATAAATTAATAAAATCATAAAAAAAGTTTTTATATCATATTTTAATATCTAATATTTATGAAGAAAATATATTTTATTATTTATTATTTTTATGTAAAATAATTTTTTAATGTTAAGAATGTTAACTTAACAAAAGAAAATCATATATATATATATATATATATATATATATATATATATATATATATATATATATATATATATATATATATATATATATATATATATATATATATATATATATATATATATATTAATATCTATGTTATAAAAAATAATAGTTCATGTAATTTTTTTTATGTAAACACATTTTATTGTCATAATACATTATGATTCATTATTTGCAAGACAATAATTACAAAAATATGATTATTTTTCTTATAAATATGTGACCACATTAGCATTATAGCATTAGATCATATAAGTGCCCCAATATTAAGCTTGTTTAGATGAGGGTAGTTTAAGGATGGGTGACTTCTTAAGAGTATTGCTATGTATCATTTTTCTTAGTATTCATTTTCTTAATGAATAATAATTTATTTTAAAAACATTTTAATTTTAAAAATTTAATGATTATAAATTATATTTTATAATTATCATTTATGTAATTAAATTTTAAGAATAAATTTATAATATTTTTGATAATTTTTTGTAATGATATGTAAAACACATCATGTGATATAACAAAATGATAACTTTAATATAGTTGAATATTGGGAATAATAACTTACAAAAAACATAATAAATTAGATTTAATTTTATTTTATAATATTATATGTATGTTGTGTACAAAATTTTTTAAATAGAGAAATATTAAATTATAAAAAAATAGAAATCAAAACTTAAATAAATAAAATTAAATATTATTTATTTTTAATGTCTAATTTACTTTTTTATATATAATATATTAGAATAATTATAATATATAATATTAATTTATTTTTAAATATTAATTTTTTTATGAAAAAATAATATTAAATAAATTATCAAAATATTCTTTAAATATTTATAACATTCTAAAATAATAAGATACCTAAAATAATTTTTATATTTGTTATTAAATATTATATATGATTAACTTGTAACATTTAATAAATATTACAAATTTAATTATAAATGGTTTATTTTTATTTAATTTTTTATCTTTTTTTTTCTTTTCATCTCACTATCTCTATGTTTCTCTTATTTTTTTTCACTTATTATTATTCTCTTATTTATCTCTTTATTTTTAATCTTCTTCTATTTTTATTGGCTAAACTCTCTATTATCTATCTCATTTTTCTCATTTATCACTTTTAATCTTTTTTATTTATTTTTTCTCTCTTTTATGTTCTCTTTTTTCTTTTTCTCTTTATTAATCTATCTCTCATCTCTCTATATTATTATCTTTCTATCTGTTTTTAACTTGTTAATCTTTGACTTTTACTCTTTTAGAAAATAGTTCTATACTTTTCTATTATCTCCTGTTCAATGAATCAATTAATAATATTTAAGAGATCTATTATATACATAGTATAATACATATACTTTTGATAAATATAGATTTTGTTGTTTATCTTTCTAAAAAATTTAGTTTTGTTTTTATAAGAATTATAATATAATGAAGGAAATTTGATTGTATTAGTGTCAAAGTTGCAAAATTGATAGTTTATGTAATTTTTTTTATATATTTTATATAATTAAAATATTGATATAACAATATATAATAATACATATAAAAAATATAAACTTTATTTAAAAGTTTTTATATTTAATAATTAAAATAGTTTAAAATAATGCAATACCTTCAAAAAAATAATCATACTTCTATTTTTGGCCTATTGTACACATGTGTGACTACACTAGCATTGTAGCATTCGATATAATTAAAACATCGAAGGTTTGAAAGCTTAGACAAGCAAAGTGTCGAGATGGTTGATCTCTCAAAAAGTCGTATTGTCGCTCATATATTTTATATCATTTCCTTTCCAAATGAATGACAACTAAGTTTTGTACCAATATAACTTAAAAAAAAATTAATTTTTATAAATGATAGATTATAATTTAGTTTAAGTAATTTTAACAAATTACTTTATGATATTATTCTTAATTTAACATAATAATAAATTAAAAAACATATTATATAATAAAATATTAATTTTAATTTAGTTTATTAATAAGTAAAATATTTTTTAATTATAATAATTTAGGATTAATTAATATTTACATTAATACATATATGTGGTACGTCAAATTTTTAAATTCAGGAAAATTATATTATAGAACAATAGAAAGTAAAACATTGTTTTATTAATTGTAAAAAAATTTTAAATATTCATAATATTATAAAATAATTATAAGCCTCAAATATTTTTACATTCTATCATTACTAATTTATATATGATTAAATTGTTATCTATTATAAATATTATAATTTCACTAATTTAGGTTTAGCTTTTATTTAATGATTTCTTTTAATGTTTTTCTATTTATCTCAATTTCTCTCCAATTTTCTCACTTTCTCCTCTTTTATGTTATTATTATCTTTTTTTTTTATTCTCTATATCCTAATATTCTTCTTAGCCCCTTTCATTCTCTCTGTGCTATTTCTTAGCCCCTTTCTTTTTCTCTATGCTATCATTATTTACTTTCTCAATTCTCTTTCTTTTATTTTTTTTATATTCTGTCTATCTTTTCTATGTTCTCTTTTTTTTCCTCTTGATTGAATCGTATCGAATGTCTCTTTTTTATTACTTTCCTCTTTATTATATTCTTAAAAAATTCACGCCTTTTTCTCTTCTATGTAATTGTTATCTCCACCTTTATTATCTTTTTCTCTGCACATCAATTATCCATATTCAAGAAATATGTTTTGTTGCATAATTTAAATTGTAAAATTTATGATAAATTTTTGTTTTATTATCAATATTTATTTTGAAATTATTTTTTCTTTATGAAATGATAATATAATTAAAGAAATTCTTCTTTATTAATGTTACGATTATCAAGACTAATAGTTTATTTAATTATTTTATTTATTTTATATGAATAAATTATTGATATTATAATATAATATGACATATATAATAAACTTATAAATTTTTTTAGAATTACATTTACATGTTAGTTTTAAAATGTTTTTAAGTGGTTCATTATTTTCAAGACATTAATCATGCAAATATGATTTTTGGTGATTTGCATGCATTTGTGACCACACCAAAACTAAAAAACTTTATTCGATTAAGGCTCAAGTATTAAGAATGCTTTGGTAAAATTCCTACTACGATGGGCCATCTCTTGAGAGGGCATCGTATAACACATATTTCTTCATAGCACTCATTTTTCTTATGAATGATAAATAATTTTAATAAGATATCGTAAATAAGGTTCTACTAGAAGAAGGTGAATTGCTATGAATAAAATTTTGATTTACAACAAATTATTTCAATAAAATATTTATAATAATTTTTTTAAAAAAAATTAAAAAAATCTAAAAGTGATATTCTATAAATTTTTAATTTTATTTTAATAACTTATAAAGTTTTTCAAAAGTCTTGTAATTAAAAATTCAACTATAATTTAAAAATATAAATAACATATTTTTAGGTGGTTAGCTTTATAAACCAAGTCTATGTCCATTCCAAGAAAAAAATAGGTAAATAATTCACGATATAAGCATTTCATATAAAGACAGGTCACCTAAACCCTCGCAACAAAGAGATAAATGAGGCAGACTACTATGACCTTATAATGAAGTGAATGGGGCATGTTAAGACAGCCCTATAACAAAAAAAAATGGGACAAAAAGAAAAATATTCCGCGACATAAAATGTAAATTAATACAACCAAAATCCTATGCTTGATGAAATCATTAAGAAGGCATAAATATCTTAATTAAATAAATTTAACATAAAAAAATTAATAACATACCTTATTTTAGAAGGAAAGAATTTCCTGAGTTTGATAGGTGAATAGCACAACAACGTATGAAAACGACGATGGAAACGAGTTCCTAATGGCTTTAATATTTTTTCTTGGGATCACAATTTTTTTTTCTAGTTTTCCAACAAAAGTCTTGTATTTATATACAACTTCTAACGACTAAAACCAGTTACGAAACATCGAATTTAGACATTAAAATTTTCGCTGGTTTTGCAATATTTTAATTAGAAAATAAATAAATAACATTCCAACGGCTCCAAATAACAGTTAAAATAGCCATAGCGTGGTAGCCGTTCAATCGGAACGGCCGTGGCCCATATGATCGAGAAAACTGAGCGATCGGACGGACGTAATCGAATCTGAGGCTTTTTAAATATGAGAATTATCTTAGTCCATTGGATTAGGACCGTGATCTGACGGCAGGAGTGAACATGGGCCAGATGAGGAAATACGGACTGCGCAATTGCAACGTTTCAGGATTGGACGATTATGACAATTTGCGATAGGAAAGTTAAACTACGGCGGCGATCGTTCGATCGCGAAAATGCTTGATCGGATGCTGTAAATTAATCTTGCAAAGCAGGAATTCACCGTCTAGATAGCTTAGCGTCGTTTGTTGAACATGGTTTAATAGCCTCTTACGTTCTTTACCCGAGCGACCATCGAGCCAGCTATATGAACGTTTGGTTGGAATTTTGCAAACGTTATCAACTTCTCGCCTAACAATTAATCAATTTCTAGCATGGAAATTGGAATTTGTGCATTTGATTGTGAACGAAACGCGTTAGTTTTTGCTGTGTATTTGTATTAAGTTATTTTTGTTATTTTTTTCTCTTTAACAGATTTTTTTCACTTCCTTTCCCTCTATTATTGCTCTTTCATTTGTTTTTTATTCTATATCTCCTTATATAAATCAAGACCTTGTTCACATGTTTATCTTTACCTACATTCTCATTTCTCTCTTTTATTCATTTATTTATTCTCTACATCATTTTTTTGTGATTTTTTTCTTTTCTATTTAAAAATAAAATATTTCTTATTCCCCTCTATTATTATTTTACTCTTTATTTTGCTCTTATCATTTCATAACCTTCTCTCTTAAAGCATAATAATCGATACCTCTATTATCTTTTTTTAAGCCTATCATTTAATAATTTTTTTGAAATCTCTAATATTGTATAGTTTAATATAAAAAGTATATAAAAAATTATATATATTTTAATAGAAATATTTGTTAGGTATTTAATTTTTGATTTATAAGAAATTTAATATAATGGAAGAAACTTTTCCTTAGAACTATCTAATTTTTATTAAAATAATAGTTTATGTAATAATTTGTTAATTCAATTTGAGTAAAATAATAATTTTATAATATATTATGACATATATAATAAGAATAAATTTTTTTTAAAATTTATAGGCATGATAATTAAGAAAAAATTTATAAATGGTTCCTTACCTTTACAAAACGTAATCACACAACTACGGTATTGTTTCTTTTGTAAGCATGTTTGAACACACCGACATTAATCATTTAAAAATAACATTATTAAATTATTGTCAATTCTATATAATAATAATTATAGAACATCATTTCATATAATAAAATACTGACTTCGATTTAGTTAACTATTAAGCAAAATAAGTTTTTTAAATTATAATTAATTTTTGTTTGCAATATCATATATTTGAAGTGTATTAAATTTTTAAATTTTGAAATATTATTTTATAAAATATAAGAAATCAAAAATAATATTAATTAATATTCAAAATATTTTCTGAATATTTTAATATACTACAAAAGTTGTAATCATCAAATAATGTTTATTTTTTCTTATTGTTAAATATTATAAAAATTATATTTTATTTAATAAATATTTTAAGTTTATTATTAATATTTAAATTTTTTGGAATTATTTCTCTTTTTTTTCCTTTATCTTAATTCTCTCATATTCTCTCACTTTTTTCTCTCCTATTATCATTCTCTATTTTGTCTCTTCATTCTCTATGTCCTAATACTCTAATTCGCCTCTCTTTATCTCATTTATCCTTCATTAATTTATCATTTTTCTTCTTTTGTTTTTTTACTTTTTATCTCTTTCTCTTTTAAGTACTTATTTTTCTCTTCTTATTTATTAAATAATCTCTCAACTATATCTATTATAATTTTTGTATTTATTTTACTCTTATGAATTGATAACTTTCTCTCTCTTATAAAATAATTATTTTTTTCTTTATTATTTTTTTTATGTTTATCAATTAAAAATATTTATTAAATCTCTCTTATTATATAGTTTAAAACATAATATCAATGATAATTATATATATTCTATTATTTATATTTTTATGTAATTTAATTGTTTTTATATTAATGATAATGTATTGAAACAAAATCATAGGTATCAGTGTCAATATTTTTTAAAATAATTGTTTATGTAATTATTATTTATTTATTTTATATAAAGAAAATATTTATATTATAATCTATTACACATATATGAGAAACACAATTTTTTTAAAAAAGGTGCAAAAGCTGGATAAGTTATAATATTTTATAAATGATTAATTATGATCAAGACAATAATTACATGATAATGATAATTTGACTTTTGCAAGCATGTGTGACCAAAAAAATATTATAGCAAGGAATCTAAATTAGAAATTCAAAATTAAGCATTCTTAGGCAAGAGTGTTATTGGGATGGATGGCACCTTGATAAGTTCTAGTGTTACCCATATTTTTTGATTGCATTCCTTTGTTTGATGAAAGACACTTAATTTTAATAAAATACTAAAAATAGAAAATTAAATTATTATAGAAGATTTTTTATAATTACCTTTTTAATATTGAAATTTCATAATAATTTTATAACATCATTTTAAATTTCATATAATAATAAATAAGACATCATAAGATATAATAAATTAATAACTTTATTTTTTTTAAATGTTGAGCAAAATAATTTATATCAACTACAATAAATTAGAATTAAGTAAAGTTTATAACAGTGTTTATATGATGTGTATACATTTTTTAAATAAAGTTGTTTATCTAATAAAAAATAATAAATCTAAAAATATTTCATTAATCTTAACCATTATTTATATTTATTACCAACATTATCTAAAACACAGATAATATATTTGAATAATTATATCATTTATTAATTAATTCTATTTTTTTATTTTAAGTATGAATTAATTTATATTAAATTAATAGCCAAAATATTTTTAATACTAAAAAATAATAACAAACCTCATATAGTTTTAATTTTTTTAAATAAATAAATATTGTAAATGATTAGGTTTTCCTGTTTAAATTTTTTTTATTATTTTAATTATTAAAATTTAACTTTTATTAATTTTTTGATCAATTTTTTCTCTTTATCATAATCTCTAAAGTATTCTCTCTCTTACTTCTTTCTATATTTATCATTCAATTATTTGCCTTTTTATTCTATATTTATTTTTATTATTCTTGGCCTCTCTATCCTTCCTTTATCTTTGTTAATTTTTTTTATTTCTCTCTCTCTTTCACTGATTATTTATTCTCTCTATCGCATTTATGTTCACTTTTCTTCTTCATTAAATCGTTTCTCATCCCTTTGAATTGTTTTTTTCCCTTTATCTCGCACTTATCAATTTTTTATTTCTTCTCTCTTTGAAAATAGTTATCTTTATCATTATGGTTATTTTTGAAGAACATAAATTAGCAAAATTTAAGAAATTTTTAGTATATCATTTTTTAATATATATTATTTATAAAAAATTATATTTTATTATTTTTTATTTTTATGTAAATTAATTTTATTTAATGTTAAGAATGTTAACTTAAAAAAAGAAAATCGTATATGTCAATATCTATGTTATAAAAAATAATAGTTCATGTAATTTTTTTATATAAATACATTTTATTATTATAATACAATATGATTCATTATTTTCAAGATAATAATCACAAAACTATGATTATTTTTCTTATACATATGTGACCACATTAGCATTATAGCATTAGATCGCTTTAGTGCTCCAATATTAAGCTTATTTAGATGAGGGTAGTTTAAGGATAGGTGAGTTCTTGAGACTATTGTTGCATATATTTTTTTCATAGTATTCATTTTTTTAATGAATAATAATTGATTCCAAAAGCATGTTAATTTTTAAAAAAATTAAATGATTATTAATTATAGTTCATAAGTATCATTTTTATAATTAAATTTTAATAAAAAATATATAACAATTTCGATAATTTTGTGTAATAAAATGTAAGACATGTCATGTGATATAACAAAATGATAACTTTAATATAGTTGAATATTGAGGATAATAACTTATAAAAAACATAATAAATAATATTTAATTTTAGTTTATAATATTTTATATATGTTGTGTATAAAATTTTTTAAATATAGCAATATTAAATTATAAACAAATAGAAATCAAAAAATAAATAAATAATGTTAAATATTTTTTATTTTTAATGTCTAATTTACTTTTTTATAGATAATATATTAGAATAATTATAATATCTAATATTTAATTGTTTTTAAATATTAATTATGAAGAAATAATATTAAATAAATTGTCAAAATATTTTGTAATTATTTGTAACATTCCAAAATAATAAGATACCTAAAATTATTTTTGTATTTATTATTAAATATTATATATGTTTAACTTGTAATATTTAATAAATATTATAAATTTAATTATTAAAGTTTTACTTTTATTTAATTTTTTGTCTTATTTTTTTCTTTTTATATTAAAGACTCTACGTTTCTCTTATTTTCTTCTCACTTATTATCACTCTCTTATTTATCTCTTTATTTTTTATCTTCTTATGCTCTTAATAGGTATTTTCTTTATTATCAATCTCATTTTTCTCATTTCTCTCTTTTTAACTTTTTTATTTATTCTCTCTATCTCTTTCATGTTCTCTCTCTTTTTTTTCTCTTTATTAAATCATCTCTCATCTCTCTCTATTATTATTTTTCTTTCTATTTTTTAGCATATTAGTCTTTGACTTTTACTCTTTTAGAAAATTGTTTTGTCCATCTCTATTATCTCATTTTTAAGTAATCAATTAATAATATTTAAGAGATCTAATATTAACATAGTCTAATATATATATATATTTGATAAATTTATATTTTGTTGTTCATCTTTTTTACATAATTTATTTTTGTATTTATAAGAATTATAATATAATGAAGGAAATTCGAATGTATTAGTTTGAATGTTACAAAAATGACAGTTTGTGTAATTTTATTTATTTATTTTATATAGTTAAAATTTTGATATAATAATATATTAATATATATATATATAACATTAAATTTATTAAATTTTTTATATTTAATAATTAAAAAATTTTAGAAATAATGCAATACCTTCAAAAAAAATTATCGTACTTCTACTTTTTTCTTTTAGCACACGTGTGACAACACTAGCATTATAGAACTCCATATAATTCAAACATTTAAAATTTGAATGCTTAGAGAGGCATAGTGTTTGGATGGGTGATCTCTCGAAAAGTCGTATTGTTGCTCATATTTTTTTATATCACTTCTTTTTCAAATAAATGACAACAAAGTTTTATAATAATGTAATTTAAAAAAAAATTAATTATTATAAATGATAGATTATAATTTAGTTTAAGTAATCAACTTTAAAAAATAACTTTATGATATTATTGTTCATTTGATGTAATAATATACATGACAAATCGTATTATATAATAAAATACTTTGTTTAATTTAGTTTGTTAATAAGTAAAATATTTTTTAATTATAATAATTTAGTATTAATTAATATTTATGTTAATGCATACATGTCCTAAGTCAAATTTTTAAATATATAAAAAATTATAATGTAGAACATTAGAAATTAAAAAAAAATTTATTAATCGTAAAAAAATTTTAAATATTCATAATATTATAAAATAATAATAAGTATCATTACTAAAATATATATATAATTAAATTTTTATGTATTATAAATTTTATAATTTTTAATTATTTATGTTTAACTTTTATTTAATGATTTGTCTCCATTTTATTGCATTTATCTCAATTTCTCTCCAATTTTCTCACTTTCTCCTCTTTCATATTATTAATACCTTATTTTTGTCTTTGTTATCTATATCATAATATTCTTCTTAGCCCCCTCCCTTTCTCTATGCTATCCATATTTACTTTCTCAATTCTCTATGTTTTATTTCTTATCTATTCTCTCTATCTTTTATATTTTCTGTTTTTTTCTTTTCCTTTGTATTGAATCGTATCCAATCTCTCTTTATTCTTATTTTTCTCCTTATTATAGTCTTATCAATCTATGTTATTTTCTTTTCTATGTAATAGTTTTCTCCACCTTTATTATGTTTTCTTCTACACATCAATTATCAATATTTAAGAAATATCTTTTGTTACATAATCTATTATATAAAATTTAAGATAAATATTTTTTTTATTATCTATATTTATTAAGTAATTAAATTTTTTCTTTGTAAAATAGTAATATAATTAAGGAAATTCTTCTTTATTAATGTTATCATTATAAAAAATTATAATTTATTTAATTTTTTATTTATTTTATATAAAAAAATATTGATATTATAATATAATATGACACATCTAAAAAGCTTATAAATATTTTAAGAAGTACATTTACTTGTCAATTTTAAAATGCTTTTAAATGGTTCATTATTTTCGAGATAATAATCATGCAAATATGATTTTTTGTGATTTGCATGCATTTGCGGCCACACCAGAATTAGAATATTTTATTCGATTAAGACTCCAATATTAAGAATTCTTGGGCTAAAGTCCTACTACGATGGGCCACCTCTTGAAAGGTCATCGTATTGCACATATTTCTTTATAGCACTCCTTTTTCTTATGTATGATAATTAATTTTAATAAGACATATATAACAAGCATAAATTTTATTTAAAAGTGTTTACGCTTGATAATTAAGATAATTTTTAAAATGGCACATTACCTTGAAAAAAGTAATCACGCAACTACGATATTATTTCTTTTGTAAGCATCTTCAACCACACTGTCGTTTTAGCATTAGAATTTATTAGAACTCAAAAGTTAGGCATGCTTGGGAAGAGTATTATTTGGATAGGTGACCTCTTTAGACATCCTAGTATCACACATATTTTTTCAAAGCATTTTTTTTAATAGATAAATATAAATTTTTATAACATTATAATGTAAAAAATTAATTTAAATGATAGTTCTTAATTACCATTTTGATGATTAATTATTTAAAAATATCTTTGTTAAGTTATTATCAATTTTATATAATAATAATTTCATCAATTCATATAATAAAATAATAACTTCAATTTAGTTAAACATTAAGCAAAATAACTTATATTATTATAATAAATTAGAATTAATTTATGTTTGCAATAGTTTGTATATGTAGTATATTATATTTTTTAAATGTAGAAATAATATTTTATAGAATATAAGACATCAAAAATAATATTAAATTAATATTCAAACTATTTTTAAATATTTTAATATTCTACAGAAATGATAATCATCAAATAGTACTTAGATTTTATTATTATCAAATATTCAAAAAAATTATATTATATTTAATAAATATTATAAGTTTATTATTAACATTGAACTTTTTTAATTATTTCTTTTATTTTTTTCTCTTTATCATAATTCTCTTATATTCTCTCACTTCTTTCTTTCTCTTACTATCATTCTCTTTTTTGTCTCTTGATTCTATATATCTTAATATTTTTCTTTGCCTTTGTCTTTTATCATTAATTAATTTTTCATTTTTCTTCATTCCACATTTTTATTTTTTTACCTCTATCTCTTTTAAGTTCTTATTTTTCTTTTCTTATTTATAAAATAATCTCTCATACATATCTATTTATATTTATTTATTTATTTTACTCTTATGAATCCATAACTCTCTCTCTCTTATTAAATAATTATATTTATTTCCATTATTTTTTCAATTTTTATCAATGAATAATATTTATGAAATCTTTCTTATTATATAGTTTAAAATATAATATAAATGATAATTATATATTTAATTATTTATATTTTTATGTAATTTAATTTTTTTACATGAATGATAATGTATTGAAGGAGAATCATATGTATTAGTGTCGACATTTTTTAAAATAATTATTTATGTAATTATTTTTTAATTTATTTTTTATAAATAAAATATTTATATTAGTTTTTGTAAACAGTACTATTGGGATGAATGACCGCTTTAGTAGTTTTGATATTACTAATATTTTTTCATTGAATTCCATTTTTTTAATAACTGACACTTAAGTTTAGTATAATACATATAATAAAAAATTAAATCATTACAAAAGATTATTTATAATTATTATTTTAGTAATACATACTTAATAATAATTTTATAACGTTATTGTCTATTTCCTATACTAATAAATAAGACACATCATAAGATTTAACAAATTAATAAGTTTAGTTTTTTTAAATATTGAGCAAAACAATTTATATCAACTATAATAAATTAGAATTAAGTTTAGTTTATAATAGTGTATATATGATGTGTATACATTTTTTAAATAAAGTTATTTTTATCTAATAAAAAATATGAAATTTCAAAATATTTCATTAATCTTAACCACTATTTATATTTATTACCAACATTATCTGAAGTAAAGATATTATATTAGAATAATTATATCATTTATTATTTTATTGTATTTATTATTTTTAAGTATGAATTAATTTATATTAAATTTATAGCCAAAATTTTTTTAATATTCAAAAATAATAATAAACATCTAATAGTTTATATATTTTAAAATAAATAAGTATTATTTACTATTAAATTTTCATATTTAAAAATTTTATAATTTTAATTATTAAAATTTAACTTTTATTAAATTATTTTTATCAATGTTTTTCTTTATCTTAATGTCTAACGCATTCTTTCACTTACTTCTCTTTATATTTATCATTTACTTATTTGTTTTTTTATTCTCTATGTTTTTATATTATTCTTGGCCTCTTTATCACTCTTTTATCTTTGTTAATCTATATTTCTTTCTCTTTCACTTATTTATTTATTCTCTCTATCTCATTTATGTTCTCTCTTTTTACTTTATTAAATCATTTCTCATCTTTCAAAATTATTTTTTAACTTTATCTTGCTCCTATCAATCTTTTATTTTTTCTTTGTTTTAAAATAGTTATCTATATTTTTATTGTTATTTTTTAAGAAAATAAATTAACAAAATCTAAAAAAAGTTTAGTTTAACATATTTTAATATATAATATTTGTGAAAAATATCTTTTATTATTTATTATTTTCATGTAAATAAATTTTTTAATATTAAGAATGTTAACTTAACAAAAGAAAATTGTATATATTAATATCTATGTTATAAAAAATAATAGTTGATGTAATTTTTTTATATAAATATATTTCGATATTATAATACATTATGATTCATTATTTTAAATTTAATAATCACAAAACTATGATTATTTTTCTTATAAATATGTGACCACATTAGCATTACAGCATTAGATCGCGTTAGTACTTCATTATTAAGCTTGTTTAGATGAGGGTAGTTTAAGGATTGTTGACTTCTTTAGAGTATTATTGCATATCTTTTTCAATAGTATTCATTTTTGTATTTAATAATAATTGATTTTAAAAAAATACTAATTTTTAAAAAATTAAATGATTATAAATTTTAGTCTATAAGTATCATTTTTGTAATTAAATTTTAATAAAAAATTTATAACATTTGTTATAATTTCTTGTAATAATATGTAATACACATCATGTGATATAATAAAACGATTACTTTAATATAGTTGAATATTGAAAATAATAACTTATTAAAAACATAATAAATTAGATTTAATTTTATTTTATAATATTATATATATGTTGTGTATAAAATTTTTTAAATACAGAAATATTAAATTATAAAAATTAAGAAATCAAGACTTTAATAAATAATGTTAAATATTATTATATATTAACATGTAATATATAATAAATATTATAAATCTAATTATTAAGGGTTTATTTTTATATAATTTTTTATCTCATTTTTTTCTTTTTATATCAATGTCTCTATCTTTCGGTTATTTTCTTCTCACTTATTATCATTCTCATATTTATCTCTTTATTTTTTGTCTTCTTATATTCTTATTGGTTACTCTCTCTATTATCCATCTCATTCTTCTCATTTATCTCTTTTTAATTTTTTTATTCTCTCTATCTCTTTTACGTTCTCTCTTTTTATTTTCTCTTCATTATGCCATCTATCATCTCTCTCTATTATTATTTTTTCATCTATTTTTGACTTATTAATCTTTCACTTTTACTCTTTTAGAAAATAGTTCTGTCCTTCTCTATTATCTTCTTTTCAACTAACCAATTAATGATATTTAAGAGATCTGTTATTATCATAGTCTAATATATATATTTTTTATGAAGATATATTTAGTTGTTTATCTTTCTCACAAAATTTAGTTTTGATTTATGAGAATTATAATATAATGAAGGAATTTTGATTGTAATACTATCAATGTTATAAAATATAATAGTTTATGTAATGTTTTTATTTTTTTATATAGTTAAAATATTGATATAATAATACTCTATAATATATATAAAAAATAAAAATTTTATTTAAAAGTTTTATATTTAAAAATTAAAAAAAATTAGAAATAATGCAATACGTTCAAAAAAAATAATCATACTTCTATTTTTTGCTTTTTACATATATGTTTGATTGCACTAGTATTATAGCACTCAATATAATTAGAACTTCAAAGGTTTGAATGCTTAGACAAGCATAGTGTTGGGATGGGTGATCTCTCGAAAAGTCGTCTTGTTGCTTATATTTTTTTTATATCATTTCTTTTTCAATTAAATGACAACTAAGTTTTATAGCAATATAATTTAAAAAAAATGATTATTATAAATGATAGATTATAATTTAGTTTAATTAATTAATTTAAAAAAATAACTTTATAATATTATTGTTAATTTGATGTAATAATAAACAAGATAAATCATATTATAGAATAAAATATTAAGTTTAATTTAGTTTTTTAATAAATAAAAAATATTTTTTAATTATAGTAATTTATAATAAATTAATATTTATATTAATACATATATGTCGTACGTTAAATTTTTAAATTTAGAAAAATTATAATATAGAACATTTGAAATTAGAAAAGTATTTTATTAATTGTAAATAAATTTAAATATTCATAATATTATAAAATAATAATAAGTCTCAAATATTTTTATATTTTATCATTACTAATATATATATATATATATTTATGAATAAATTATTATGTATTATAAATATTATAATTTCATTTATCTAGGTTTAACTTTTATTTAGTGATTTGTCTCAATTTTTTCTTTGTATCTCAATTTCTCTCCAACTTTCTCACTTTCTCCTCTTTCATATTATTGTTATCTTATTTTTATCATTATTCTCTATATTCTAATATTCTTCTTAACCTCTCTCTCTCTCTATGCTATCTTATTTATTTTCTCCATTCTCTCTCCTTTATTTTTTATTTATTCTCTCTATCTTTTCTAGGTTCTCTTTTTTATCTTTTTCTCTTTATTGAATCGTATCTAATTTCTCTTTCTTATTATTATTATTATTATTTTCGCTATTATATTCTTATAAATCAAAGCCTTTTTCTCTTCTATGTAAAAGTTATCTCCACCTTTATTATCTTTTTATTCTACACATCAATTATCAATATTCAAGAAATATCTTTTGTTGCAAAATTTAATATATAAAATTTATGGTAAATATTGTTTTATTATCAATTTTTTTTAAGTAATTGAATTTTTCTTTGTAAAATGATAATATAATTAAAGAAATTGTGCTTTGTTTTTGTTACCATTATCAAGAATAATAGTTTATTTAATTTTTTTATTTATTTTATACAAATAAATTTTGATATTATAATATAATATGATATATATAATAAGCATATAAATATTTTTAGAATAACATTTACTTATTATTTTTATAATTTTTTTAAATGGTTCATTATTTTTTTGGCAATAATCATGCAAATATAATTTTTTATGATTTGCATGCATTGGCAATCATATGAGAATTAGAATACTTTATTCTATTAAGACTCAAATGTTAATTATGCTTGGGCTAAAGTCCTACTGCGATGAGGCACCTCTTGAAAGGTCATTGTATTGCACATATTCTTCATAACACTCCTTTTTCTCATGAATGATAATTAATTTTAATGAAATATTTGAAATGAGGTTCTGGGAGAATAAGGTGAATTTCTATGAATAAAATTTTGATTTACTACAAAATATTTCAATAAAATATTTATAATAATATTTAATAAAATTTAAAAAATATCTAAAAGTAATTTCCTACAAATTTTAATTTTATTTTAAAAACTTATAATGTTTTTCAAAAGTCATATAATTAAAAAATTAACAATAATAAAAAATATAAATAATTAATTTTTAGGTGGTTAGGTTTATAAAACAAGCCTACGTCCATCAAAGAAAAAACTAGGTAAATAATTCCTTATATAAGCACTTCATATAAAGATAGGTCGACTAAAACCTCACAACAAAGAGACAAATAAGATAGACAACTACGGTGTTATAATGAAATAAATAGGGCATGCTACTACAACCTTATAAAGAAATAAAATGGAGCAAAATGAAAAATATTCAGCGACATAAAATGTAAATAAATGCAACCAAGAAGAAGATGGAAACGACGATAATTTCATCAAGTAACATTATCTGAGCAATCAGATGGACATAATCAAATATGCACCTTTTTAAAATGAAAATTATCTAGTCCGTTGGATCAGAATCGTGATCTGACAGCAGGAGCGAACATGGCCAACTCAGGAAATACGGACCGTGCAATCACAATCTAGTGCGATTGGACAACTGTGACAATTTGCAGTTCAGAAGGTAAACTACGGCAGCGATTGGATGCTACACATTAATCCCGCAAAGCAGGTGAATTGACGCTGCACATTAATCCCGCAAGGTAGGAATTCACCTTCTACATAGCTTAAGTCGTTTGTTCCACATGGTTTAGTACCCTCTTATGTTTTTGCATATAGATACGTTTGTAGCCACGCACTACAGCCTTTTATGAATTTGTCCTCGTTAATTACTTGCACGAGCGACCAGTGAGGCAGCAGTACATGCGTGTTGTTGGAATTTCTTAGACTTAATCAACTCTAGCGCTAGCAATTAATCAATTTCTTGCATGGAATTTGCAATTTCTAAATTTGATTATGAAAGCAACGCTTTAGTTTTTGCTTTGTATTTGTATTAATTTATGTAACAAACATAAAAAATAAAATATGTATTTATCATAAATGTTATAATTACTTTATAAAGCATGAGAGATTTCTTCAGTTTTATTAATTGATGTGTCAAAAGACTATTAATGGAGATGGAGATAACTAGTCTACAAGAGGGAGAGAAAGACAGGGATTTACAAGAGCAAAATAGGAAAGAAAATTATAATAAAGTGAGATGAGAGAAGATTTAGTGAAGAGGAAAGGAAAATAGAGGATAAAGTGAAGATGAAGAGAATAAACAAATAAAGTTAAAGAAAGAGAAATTAGAGAGTGAAGAGTGATATGAAAGAGTTGGAAGTACTAACAAATATAAAAAAATAGATAATAAAGAGATAAATATGTGAAGAAAATTAAAATGTGGCAGACATTGAGATAAATACAAAAAAGAAAGATAAATAATGAAATAAAAGTTAAATCATAATAATTAAACTTATAATATTAATTAAATATAATAAGTTAATCATTTTTTTTAAATATTAAAATGTATGAAATATTTGAGGTTTATTATTTGTTTTTAATATTTGAATTATTTAAAGAACATTTTCAATGTAAAAGTGATATTATTTTACACATAAATTAAATTTTAAAAAATAAAAAAATAAAATAATTATTTTAATATATTATATATTTTAAAGATGTGAGATCGATAATAAATATAAATAATATTTTATATTAATGATATAAATTTTATTTCCTAATAATATATACTATAATTTTTTATAAATAAAAAATTTTATCCAGATCATATAAGAAATATTATAAATATAAAATTTTATTATAATTTATTATAATTTATTATAATTAATATAATTTATTTTTCATAATAATAAACTATGTTAATGTTATTATTTTATTATATGAAACTCAAAATAATAATATTAGGTTATTATTTATAACTAATTTCTGAAATGGTATTTCTAATTAATATTTATAATAATTTAATTTTTTAATATTAACATGTTTATAAAATAATCCATCTTTCATTAAAAAAAGGAATATGAAAAATTATTTACAATAAGAAGATTTCTTAGGAAGTCACACATCCCAATACCACTCTTATCCAAGTACGGTAGAATTTGATGTTCTAATGAGATCTAGCACCACAATGCTCAAGTTGTTCGACATGAATACAATGGAAGAAAATGAAAGTTATGTGATTATTGTGGTTTAGCTAATGAACAATTTTTTAAATTTTCACAATTATCAAACATGTAAACATTTTAAAAAAATTTACATTTATGATACATGCCATAATATATTCTAATATGAAAATTATATTTATATTAAATTATTAAAAAATACATAAAATATTATTTTTTACTACATTATCATTAATAAAAAAGATTTATTTTCCATTTTGTTATCATTTTTATAAATAAAAATTAAAATTATATAATCAATAAAAATAACAAAATATATACTTTCATCACAAATAGTATATATTTAACTATTCAACATAAAATATTTCCTAAATAAAATTAATTAATGGGATAAAAAAAGGGATAATAGAGATAGAGTTAGTTATTTTATAAGTGAGAGAAAGTCATGGTTTGATAAGAGCAAAATATGAAAAAGAATAGAGAAAACAAGGAGGATATAGGGAAAATAAATAAATAAGTGATGAAGAAAAAGAAATGAGAAAATAAAGAATGATAGGGGAGAGTTGGTGGCTAAGAAATATATAGATAGATAGACAATGATGATTCAAATAAGATTATGACCTAATGATAGAGTAGAAAGTGAGACAATGTGAGAAATATTAAGATTAAAAAAAAAAGAAAAACAATCAAATAAAAATTAATTCTTAATAATTATAATTATAATGTTTATTAAATATAAAAAGATAAATATATATAATAATTTACAATAATAAAAAATAAATAATATTTTAAGTTTATTATTATTTTAGAATACTATAAATATTTAAAAAATATTTTGACAATCAATACCATATATTTTAGTCATACATAAAGTTAAAAAAGCTTATCAAATGATGAATAATATAATTATTCTAATATATTATCCTTATATAATGTAATATACATAATAAATATTAATAAGATTTAACATTAATGATATAACTTTTTTAAAAATCTATATTATAATATTGTTATATTTCAAAAATTCTACAAAAATTACATATATACAATTATAAATATAAATTAATTCTTGTTTAATATAATTGATTTAAGTTATTTTAATTAATATTTAAAAAATAATTATTTTATTATATAATATAATGTGTCATATTTATTATTTTATAAAATTAATGATAATTTATAAAGTTATCAATATTAATTTATTCTTGCAATTACAATTATAAATTATGACTTGTAATAATTTAATTTTTTAACATTAACATATTACTAAAATAAATTATCATTCAATTAAAAAATTTCTGTGAAAAAATTGACATAACACGAGGACTTTTATAGAGGTCAGCCATCCCAATACTACTCTTGCCCTCTCGTGCTTAACTTTGGAGTTTTAATGAGATCTATTACTATAATGCTAATGTGGTGACACACAATTATAATGGATAAAAAATCATAACTATGTGATTATTATCTTAAAGTTAATCAACCATTTCTTAAATTTTCTAAATTGTCAAGCATATGCGTTGGGTCACCCTTATGTTCGATGGGTGAAGCCTTAAATATTTGTCTATGTTATTAAAATAATAATTTATATATTATTTGTATTTATTTTATAAAAAGAAAATAATTGATATTTTAATAAATTATGAAATAAATAATAAGCATAAACGATTATCAAAGGAGCATATGCATGATGATTTTGAAAATTTAACGAATAGTTTATTATCTTTAACACAATAATCATGCAAGTACTATTTTTTATCTATTGTATGCTTACGTGACAACACGAGCGTTATAGCATAAGATCTAACAAATACGACATTAATGATAAATAATACTTATAATTAATATCTATACTATGGTATAAAAATAATTTATTATGATAATTAAATTATTTTTTATTTAATATGTTTTTTTAGTTTTTATTATTAATAAAATAATATTGATTTAATTATCCAAATATTTTTAAATATTATAAAAATTCTAACATAATAATAAACCTAAAATATTTTTTCTATTTGTTATTATTAAATATTTTAAAGGATTAAACTTGTTATATTTTATAAATATTCTAATTTTAGATATTAAGATTTAACTTTTACTTAATTTGTTTTCTCACTTTTTCTCTTTATGTTAATATCTCTCATATTTTTTTACTTTTTTTCCCTCTCCTATCATCATTGTTTATTTATGACTTCCTTGTCTATCTCCGTATATATTTCTTAGCCTCTATGTCCTCTAATCTTATTTATTTTCAAATTTCTGTCTTGTTTTTATTTATTTATTTATTCTCAATATCTTTGATATATTCTCTTTTGTTTTTCTCTTTAATAAATCTTCTATCATCTCTATTTATTACTATTTTTTTTATTTTGCTCTTATGAATCCATGTCTTTTGCTCACTTTCTTATAGAGTAGTTATCTCCATCTCAATTATCAATTTTTAGGCACATGAATAAATAATATTTAGAAAATCTCTCATGTTATAAAGTTTAATATATTCTTTTTTTTGAAGAATATATATTTTATTATTTATATCTGTTACATAATTTATTTTTTTCTTCTAAGAATTATAGCACAATAGAGAAAAATCTTATATATTAATATTTATGTTATCAAAAATAACAATTGATGTAATTTTTAATTAATTTTATATTAATAAAATTGTGATATTAGAATATATAATGATATATATAATTAAAATATTTTTTTGTAAAAGAAAATATTAAAGTGAAAATGAGTGTGTGAATAAATTAATTAAAGTTAAAATTGTACACCAGAAGTTTTAAGTTATTCAATTAAAATTAGAAACTATGCTCACCTCTAATTATATTGAAAAAAAACACCACTTATTAAAGAATTGCAACATGATGTTTTTTCCTACAGTTTACCTGATACCTACAAGCTTTTCTGGATTCAACTAGAACCCAGACTTTTACTAGCTAAACCTAAGTCAATTTTTTATGAAATCAAATCAACAGGATTTCACAAATACTGGGTTGCCCAACCCTAAAGGAAAACAAGAATATGGCAAGAAATAATTTACTAATAAAAAAATAAAAGTTCTCCTATTCTTGTTAATGAGAAGAAAAAAACACGAAGAGCTCAAGATTAGGAAAAGCATTAACAAAATGAAATATTAGAAAAATTAGGCTTAGCTAGAAGAATTTAGAATTTCAAGCAGTCACAAGTCGTAGGTGCTGTTAGAGGAAATTTATTCTAGTAGAATATAATGTGACGTTACTTTGAGATGTTAAAATCTTGTTCATGTTCATTTGTCATTTCATTCAAAATGGTTAGGTATTTATAGAAAAAATTCAAAACCATTATAAGGTGAGTGAAAAGTTATAAAAATATAACTTCCAAAATGCTTAAAAAGATCTTAAAATATTCTTATTAAATTGGTGCTTCAATGTCATAATAATGAGTAGTTATTTAGTTGTTAGGAGGGTTGACTATAGCCATTGGATTAGCATAGAATAGATCTCAACTATCTAATCAAGTGTTGAAAAAGGAGGATGTGTTTTGGATGGTTGGGTCCAACAAGATTTGATAATGGCTATTCGAATATGTCTGACGAGATCTAGATCTTTTTATTATTCAATGATAAGAGTTGGATTATATTTTGACCATTTGATTCAAGTAGGGGAGATCTTAATCATCACATCATGGATAGATTATTTTAAAAACAAAAATAAAAATAGTCGTCTGTTGAAACAAAAAATTTCTTATCGACTTATCAGAGGCATAATTGGATCAATTAAGATAACTCTTTAATGGCTGAGGCAATATCCATCATGTGATCATTAAAATTCATGACCAGATGGTGTTGAGCAATGCAAATTTTGGATGGAGACTGTCATAAGTGACATAGTCCCACATTACATGAGATGAAACTAATATAATCCTTATAAGAGTTTGCCTTTCTATTTGCTTCAAATCTAGTATTAGCTGGCTGCTTATTTGTGCACTCACGATTTAATCACCTTAGTGAACTGGTATCTTATTAATTTATCCATTATTAACACATCTTATAGTTATAATTTGATTAAATGTTTTCTGAATCCATCGAATGCCTCTCCCCATCCGATTCAAGAATTCACGACAAACTAGAATTGGTCGACCCGGTATGGACTCGATTGCTTACCCTGCCGTATGCTCGGGTTTAAGTTTAACTAGACACTTCCACATTAGGGCACAGCTTAGCATGTGGCAAAAAAAAATTTTATTTCATTAATAATGAAATTTTTAATAGAATTATTTTTTTGATATAACCAAGATTTAACAACCAACAAAACATAGAATTTACTCAAAATAAAAAAATCTTATTTTGACTCGAGACTCTAATGTTAGGACATAGTTTTAAATGTGGCATAATTTTTTTTATTTATTTAATTATGAAAATTTTAATAGATTTATTTTTTTATGTAATCATGATTTTATAATCAACCTAACATAAAGTTGCCCAAAAAAAAATACAAATATATGATTTAACAAAAGAAGGAATTATTCAAAAACTTAATTATGTGAAATCAATAAATGGTTTAAATAAGATTTGAACCAAGAAAAGAATTGGAAGACAGAAAAATTGAATTCTTTTCATTAGCCAAATCAAGAAGAGGATTAAACAAATTTCATCCCTAAATATAATTTTGAAAATATTTTGAAAAGAGAGTTCTTTAAAATGAACAAACTAATACTCTATTTCATAGTAAAATTAGACCTTATCAAAGTTGATGCATACATCTTTAATCTTTTAAGCACACTAAACACTTCAAAGCACTTTCAAGACCACTAATTCACTATGTTGAAAATGCATACCTTTGTTAAAAAAGGTAAAGCTATTTTGCACTAAAAACGCACAATAAAATAATAAAAGGCGAAACATTTAAGACATGACCAATCAAACACAAAAATAACACAACACATATGCTTGATAGTTTAGATTTTCTTAGAAATCAAGAGGAAAATAATAAGAACACTATGATTCCTTATTATTTGTTTAAATGTGTGACCACATGAGCTTGCTTGAGTGAGTTTTAAGCATGATTGAGTGAATGTAGTATTAGGATGGTTGACCATTTGAGAAGTGCTCATCTTTTACTAATTTTTTCATAGAATTACTTTTTCTAATAAACCATAATCTGTTTTAAAAACACATTGATATAAAAAAAATGAAGTTTTTATAAATGATTATTTATAATTGCCACTTATTTCTAAATTATTCATTCACTCTCTCTCCTTACATTATTCTCGGCCTTGCTCGCTCCTTTATCCTTACCTACATTCCTATTCCTCTCTCTTTTAATCATTTATTTATTCTCTATCATTTTAATGTTATTTTTTCTTTCTTTTTTAATTAAATATTTTTTATCTTTCTCTATTATTATTTTACTATTTATTTTTCATTAATTATTACATTCTCTCTTATAGAAAATAATCTCTTGCTTTATTATCTTTTTTTGGCCCATCAATTAATAATATTTAAGAAATCTCACAGGTTGGATAATTTAATATTAATATATATAAAAATTATATATTGTATTAGAAAAATTTATTAAGTATTTAATTTCGAATTTATAAGAAATGTAAAATTATAGAATAAAATTTTATTTAGAACTATCTAATTTTTTGAAAATAATAGTTTATGTAATTATTTGATAATTTTATTAAAATAAAATAATTATATTGCAATATATTAGGGCATATATAACAATCATAAATTTTATTTAAAAGTGTATAGGCTTCATAATTAAGAAAAATTAGAAATGGTTCTTTCCCTTTAAAAAAATCACACTGCAATATTTTCTCTTTTGCAAATGTTTTTGACCATACCGGCATTTTAGCATTGGAATTCGTTAAAACTCCAAAGTTAGACATGCTTGGGCAAGAGTACGATTGTGTCGGGTGACCTCTTTAGATGTCAAGTGTTGCACATATTTTTTAAAAGCATTCTTTTTTAAAATAAAAAATATTAATTTTTATAACATTATTAAATAAAAGAAATAATATAAATAAAAATTTATAATTACCATTATAATAATAAATTATTTAAAAATAAATTTATAAAATTATAATGAGTTTAGAATAATAATAATTATAGCACATCATTTCATATAATATACTAAAATATTCAATTTAGCTAAACATTAAGCAAAATGACATAATTTGATTATATTAAATCAGAACTAATTTATATTTATAATACCATGCTTATGAGGTGTATTTATTTTTTTTTAAAAAATATTATTTTATATAATATAATCCATCAAAAATAATATAAATTTAATATTCAAAATATTTTCAAATATTTTTAATATTCTTAAGTAATTATAAAAATCAAATAGTATTTATATTTTCTTATTATTCAATATTATTTTATTTTTTATTATATTTTATAAATATTGTAAGTTTATTATTAAGATTTAACTGTTTTAAATTATTACTTTCATTTTTTTCACTTTAGCTCAATTCTCTCATAATCTCTAACTTCTTTCTCTCTTCTATAATCATTCTTTCTTTTTTCTTTTCATTCCCTATATCCTAATATTTTTCTTTTCCCTCTCATTTATCCTTTATTACTTTATCATTTCTATTCCTTTCAATTTTTAATTTTTTCTCTCTTTTTCTTTTATGACCTTTTTTTGTTTTCCTATTTATTAAATAATCTATCATTTATCTCTATCATTATTTTTCAATTTATTTTATTCTAATCAACCCATAACTTTGTCTCTCTCGTATTAAATAACTATTTCTATCTCTATTATCTTTTTTATGTAGATAAATTAATAATATTTATCAAATTACTCATATTACATGGTTTAATATATAATATTAATGATAATTATATATTTTATTATTTATATTTTTATGTAATTTAAATATTTTTATGTGAACAATAATGTATTGAAAGAAAATCTAATGTGTTATAGTCAATATTTTTGAAAATAATAATTTATGTAATGATTTTTTATTTATTTTACATAAATATAATATTTTTATTAGAATCAATTAACACATATTATAGACATAATGTTTTTTAAAAAGTACAAATACATGATATTTTATATTATTTTAGAAATTATTAATTATAGTTAAGATAATAATTATATTATTATTATAATTAGTCTTTTGCATACATGTGCAATCACACAAATATTATAACACTAGATCTAAATTAGAACTCCTAAGTTAGCTATTCTTAAGCAAAAGAACTATTAAGATGGATGGCTTCTTGAGAAGTTGTGATATTACACATTTTTTCTTAGCATTCCTTTTATAAATGAGTGAAAAATAATTTTAATATAATATTAATAATAATAAAAAATTAAATTATTGAAAAATATTATTTATAATTACGTTTTTAGTAATTAAAATTTATTATTGTTAATTTCATCTAACAATAAATATGACATATCACAAGATATAATAAATCAATAACCTTTGTTTTTTTTCATATTCAATAAAATAACTATTATCAATTAAAATAAATTTTAATCAAATTAAGTTTATAACGATATATACATGATTTGTATAGATTTTTTAAATAAAGCTGCATTATGTTTTAAAAAATAAGATATTTTTAAATTATTTCATTAATCTTGAATACTATTTATATATATTATAAACGTTATCTCAAATGAAGATGAAATAATTTTGAATAATATTTATTTATGTATTATATTTATAATCTTGAATACTATTTATTATTTAATTAAGTTTTTTAAATTATGAATTTATTTACATTAAATCAATTGCCAAAATATTTTTTAATATTAAAAAAATAAATAAATCTCAAATAATTTTTTTATTTAAAATAAATAAATATTATACATGATTAACTTGTAATATTTAGTAAATATTATAAATTTAATTATTGAGGGGTTACTTTTATTTAATTTTTTATCTTATCTTTTTCTTTTTATCTCTCTCTAAGATTCTCTTATTTTTTCTCACTTATTTATCATTCTCTTATTTATATCTTTATTTTTTATCTCTTTATATTCTTATTGGCTGCTCTCTCTATTATCCATCTCATTTTTCACATTTTTTTTAACATTCTTTTTTATTTTCTATGTCTTTTATATTCTCTTTTTTCTTTTTCTCTTCATTAACGCATCTCTCATCTCTCTCTATGATTATTTTTCTATCTAGTTTTCTTTTATAAATCTTTGACTTTCACTCTTTTAGAAAATAGTTATTTTCGTCTCTATTATCTTCTTTTTGGCTAATCAATTTATAATATTTAAGAGATCTATTATTGACATATTCTAATGTATATATTTTTGAAAATATATTATTTTTTATTTATATTTTTAATACAATTTAATTTTGTATTTATAAAAATGGTGATGTAATGAAAGAAATTCTAATGCATTTATTTCAATGTTATAAAAAATGATAGCTTATGAAATTTTTTATCTATTTCATATAATTAAAATATTGACATAATAATATATTACAGTATAAAAAAAATGTATAAGACAATATTTAAAATATTTTATGCTTAATAATTTAAAAAAGGTTACAAATAATATAATGCCTTCAAGCAAATAATCATACTTCTATTTTTTATATTTTCAATTCATGTGCAACTATACTAGTATTATAGCATTCGATATCACTAAAACTCTAAAGTTAAGTATGCTAACACAAGTGTAGCATTGGGATGGCTCACTTCTTGAGAAGTCTTATTATTGCTCATATTTTTTCATATCATTTATTTATCTAAAGAATGATAATTAATTTTTTAAAAAATAAATTATTATAAATGATAGTTTATAATATAATTTAATAATTAATTTTAAAAAATAATTTTATAATGTTATTATTAATTAGATGTAATAATAAATATGAGACATCATATGATATAATAAAATATTAAGTTTAATTTAGTTTATTACAAAGTTAAAGAATTTTTACTAATTATAATAATTTAGAACTAATTAATATTTACATTAATATATATATATATATATATATATATATATATATATATATATATATATATATCCTATATGTAAAATTTTTAAAGGTAGAAATATTATATTATAGAAAATTAGAAATTAAAGTATTTTTTTTAATAAAAGTAATTAAAAAAAATTAAATATTCCTAAATTTCTAAAATAATAATAAACCTAAAAAAGTTTTTATATTATATCATTATTAAAAATATATATGATTAATTTATTACATATTATAAAAAAATAACTTTAATTTTTAAGGTTTAAATTCTATTTAATGATATCTCTCACTTTTTTCTATTTATCTCACTTTTTTGTAAATTGATCACTTTCTCCTCTTTCACATTATAATTACCTTATTTTTCACCTTATTCACAATTCAGGACATAAAAATAGTATGATTCAAATTTAAAACTTAAAACATTAAAATGAGAAAAACTAAAATGTTGATAACAAAATTATAATATGTTAACATAAATAAATATAATATGAATAGGAAAAATATATAATGATGTTGGTATAAAAGAATTGAAAGTTTAAATACAACATTAGGACCATGCCAAAAAATTGTTTTTGCATAAATATGTTAAATAATGTAGACTAAGTACTGCAAATATGTTTTATTATTATAGTAACTATCCCTTATGCATTGAGTCATAAGAAAAACTATTTTGTAAAGTATGATCTTTTAATAGCTCATAAACAAGGTTGAATGTGTGTTTGATGGAAAAATAGTGCATTAATGGCCATTGAAATTATATTGTACAATTTGTTGAAGGTTAAAAATAAGCAATATCGAAAGTGGTAACAAAATTTAGAGGGTAAATGGTTTTTGATTTACCTATAGATTTGAGTTGAATTTATGGGATATCCTTGATGCATAATTATAAAGGGGCTTCTAGGAAAACTCTACATCACTAGTTGCACTATCATCATTACATATACTAACCATAAATAAGGATACTATGTTCCATCTAGTTTGGTGAGAGCTTTGTAGAGTTTTTGGATTTGTTACGAATGAAACATTTTGGAATAAAGACTAATGCTAACAAATTACTTGAAAAGATTTTTTACTTAAAAGCTTTCATTGTATATGTGCTCAAATTTAATTATTTTTAAGTTTAGCAAACTAAAAGGCTAAATGGCTTGAGATACTAATAAATTTGATTTGAATTTTTAAGATATCTTCAATATATGGGGATATATAGGCATCTAGGAAACAACTACATCCTTAGTTGCAATGGTATCATTACATATACTGATGCAAGATAAGGATATTATGTTTCATCTACTTTGATGAGTGCTTTGTAGAGTTTTGGGATTTATGAAAATTTTAAGTCTTTTAAGACTACATGCAACTTTCCAATGTTTCATGTTAAAAAGGAATGACAGATAACTGAATATAAAAAAATAGTTTAATTTTAGAACTAGTTTTGTTAGAATGGCTAAATGGTTTTAAAAAAAATCAACTTTCAAAAATTTATTGTAATAGATAGAATATTTTCATTGCAAAATGTATAAATAATAATGGTAATGATAATTTATAGCATAAAAATTGTATAATTCAAATGTAATCCATAAAAAAATTAATTGATTAAAATTAAAATTTTAATAGCTGAATTATAACAATCTAATGTAAATGAAAAGTTGGAATTCTTAATAGATTAAGAAATCATTGAAGGACTAATTTTCTTCTTAAAGATGCTAATCATTCAAGATTAAGTATATGAGAAGTGTTTTATTATTGATACAACTATTTTATAAGAATTTTACAAAAAAAGTTTAGAGATTAAAATATTGTGCCAGTTTATTAATAATTATGTAAAAAGAAATAAAATGATAAGAATAAAAAAATGCAATAGTAGGAAAATTATATTATAAGTGTAATGCAATAATTAAAATGTTCAAAATTTTTATATAATATATTAGAAAAAGCTTCTTTGTGAGTCACTTCATTGTTTAAGTAAAAAAATGAAGAAGATTAAAAAAAATTTTCATTAGTGAAATAAAAAATTTATCACGTTAAAAGCTTTTTGTATAACTACTTTACGAAAAATATTCTTACAACAAAAATGTTCAAGAGCCTAGAAATACGAAAAATAACATATTGATTTACTTCAATAACTAAATGGAAATATTAAGTAAATAAAAACTATATAAATTTTCAAGCGTTGAAAAAAAATTTAAAAGCAAGGAATCTTAGTGCTAATAAGGATGCTAATAAGCCAAACATATGCTTTATGAAAGACATGATCAGTAGTTGTTATAGCATAGTCAAATATTTTTTTCTTAGACAACCTATTTAAGAGGAGATGGCATGGTACAATTAGCACTAGATCAACCATTATGTTAAATGTCGTTTAGAACATATATGTTCGACAACAAGATCTTATCCCTTGTTATAAAAGTGGAACTCAATGTGTAGAAAAGTTGTATGAAGGAGGGGTTTATAGTTGTAGTAATCATTTACTATTAGAAAGGAAAAACATTAAAATTTCTTCCCTAATTATATGGTCATTGATCTAATATGGAAACAAATGTCTTTTCAATCACCAACTGTTAGAAAGTGTAAATGGCAATAGGTTTACTATGCTAATGATTGAACAATACTAGAACACATATCTTAAAATTGTCCTAGGATTCCAAAAACTTCCTTTAAAGTTAGAAAAAAGAATAGTTAGAAAATTAAGCAAGTGATCAAAGCAATTTAAGTAGACTTGTACATCATTTGTAATGAGGGTAACCAAAGAACTAGAAAAATTATAGAAATGGTTTGTCAATCAGTTAACAAAAAGACATGATATTTATGTAACATTCCATTATAAAGTAGGACCATATTCAACATGGCTAAAACTCAATTACCTTACATTCATAAGTAATAAAAGGCATAAAGTTTTATTTTTTATGTCACAATGATAACATGCTAAATTTCTAAAGTTGTTGTGCTATTATGAAAATATCATAAAAATCTTATTAGATAACTTTTCAATTGCTCATATCCCATAAAAATGTAATTGAATTATTAAATACAATGACCTGATATGGCATATTATCATTTCTAGACAACTGAGTCTAAAGAAATGCCATTCACAAAAATGCATCGTCAAACTTGAATGATTATTGGTTCATTCTTTAATTAGATAAAGAGGGCACTATATATGATAGGTTCATACATAATATCATTGTCATAGTCTATTTTATATTTTTTCCATTTACAAATTCATTAGACTACTATGATTACCAAGTTCTGAGATTCACTTCCTGCACTCTTGAGCTTTTTTCTTAAAGATTATAACACAATTCTCATTGGTGCATCTTGTGCTATGTTTCAAAAACCTTATGTATGTTGAAGGAACCACAAGAGTGATATTTTATATGAGTACAGTTTTTTGTACTTTATTATTTTATAAAATATAGCAAGTCTTTTTTGGGAAAGTTTTAATCACATTCTTTTTAATGTTACAAATAATTGATATGGAAATGTCTTATGTAATTAGTAGATGGTTGTTACTCCTATCCATTTTATGTTTGAATTTGATATTATGATAAGTGTCGAGCCATGATTATTAATTGTACTTAGCGTCATTCATTTAGGATTTGTAGTAGAATATTTAATTTGATTATAAGTACGCAAGATTATTTTAGTGGTGCATAATTTTTTTATATATGTTCCAGAACTTCATTCATTTTATTTTACTCATAATTTCATATTTTTCACTCTTTTTAGCTAGACAATTTTTTTTTATTTTAAAAACTTTCTTTTAACAAGTTATGCTTTATTAAAAAAATTAAAAATTTTTAACAACGTCATTGCCTATTTCTACTTACATTTCACTAAAATCATTTTTTTATATTGTATTTATTATTTTGAAATCTTAATTGATATTTTCTAAACAATTTAAAATAAAATCTTTGAGGATTTTAGTTTTTGAAAATTTTACAAACTAATTATCAATTCTCAAACTAAAAATATCAAAATGGAATAAAATCAAAGAATGATTAAAAAAAGAAAATAATATTATTAAATTATAGTTGTAAAATTTGTTAGTTAATATTAAAATATATTAAGAAAAATTAAAATATAAAAATTGTTAAGCATTATAATTTTTATAAAGCCAAAATGTGTGGCTATCTCATGAGAAAAATATTCTATCAAAAAAATTTAAAAAAATAAATTATATATTAAAATTTTCAAATATAATTTCATAGAAATAAAAGTGTTGATAATATTTTTATGATGAAATAAAACATAACACAAAAAAATTGAATTGTTTTAAATATTAAAATTTTTAAAATAAAAAGGTTCAAATTGAATACAAAATGTGCATAATTGCAATAAATCATATGGATAACAAAAAATAAATTTCTTCAAAACTTTGCACAACAAGATGAATAACTTACTAATTTGTAATGTCAATAATAAAAAATGAACTATAAAGGTTTTTCCAATATCAAAAATTCTAATTTTTTTAAAAATTTGCTATAAAATTGAGTAAAAGTCTTCATTTTGAAAAATAAAATTTATAACCAAAAAATGATAAAATAAAGAAAAAAAACTAAATAAATACAAAATAACTATTACATTAAAATATTTGAAATGTCTAAAAATTATGATAATTAAATTTTAATGGAAATGATTTTCACAGGTGTAAAAAATTTATAAAATTGTAAAAGTTAAAAGCATTGTTGATGAAAAAATATCAAATGATTATTATTAATTTAAAACACATTAATAAAAACATAAATTAAATTATACTTTTGTTTGTCTAATGCATCAATAGAAATGTTCATAATTACTTTAAATAAGGAAGCATTATGAAGCAAAAATATTTGTTAAAGACCCAAAGATATAAAAATACATAATGTTTTTATGACAATAAAAAAATCTGAAACATTTATTACTATTTATGCATCTTGTGAAAAGCTAATATTTTATATGAAAAAATAAATGTATTAAAAGTTTTATTTTACTAAAATGTTATTTGATGTGGAAAAAATTGCATTTGATCAACTTAAGAGTACATGTATGATAAAACATTTAAAATGCAAATACACAAAAAAAGTGTAACTTAAAATATAATAATAATTAAAAACCTAAAATAATGTGCATCAATTTTTTCCTTAAGAGTTTTTTTTGACATATTTATAAATGAATAAATAAGAAAGTAATCAATTAAGTAAAAAATGCAAATTATTTAAACAAAAGGAATTGTTTGATTGAAAAAAAATCATTTTCCTACAATAATTTGGACTACTACTTTATTGTTTATTAGATTGTCTTATACACTTCATGTTTACATTAGTTACCATTTTAAGCTATCAATTTTGTATAATTTGAGATTTTAAGAAAGTGGTAGGGCAATATTACAAAGTGAAACTCAGTCCAATAATAAAAGGTTTGAATTAATTGTAGTGGGTTATCTTAAATTCATTTTATGCTTTTGTCTTATGAAAAAACCTTCATTCATTTTTAATGTTTATTATAATTGAATTGAAATAGACAAAGAAAAATTTTCGTATATGGTAATTTATTATTGTTATAACAAATTTTTTTTTAATATTATAAATTTGAAATATATTTAATTATGTTTACTTATAAGTTTGCACTTTTTTATTTTATCAAAGAGCATAACATGTTTTCTGACATCTTATACACATTATGATAATAACTTTTGATAGTTTGTTATATTTATTACATTTCTTTTTAAATAAATTTTTTACTTATATTACTTTATAGAATTTGTTTTTTCTACAAAGTTATTCATTTATTGATATAGATATTTTGGTAATTTTTTATTATTTTAAGTACATTACAAATTTTAAATTTTGGCAAATTTTCTTATTTTGTTTTCATTCTTATATTTTTCCATTAGAAATGTATTTTGGTAAATTTCATTGTGTGAGATGCAACTTAAACAATCGAATTGTTTACCAATATTGATGCTTTGTTAAAGTTTTTAATGCCATTGATGTATTTTGAAAAATTTTCTTTTAGGAAAAAAAAATCTTTTCTTAACATTTACTAAATAATTTTTATCAATTATATTGTTTCTATGATTATTTTGTTTCCTGTAATATTTTACTTTTTTATATAATATTATTTACAGGTATAGTTTGTAAGAGATTAAAATATTTAAATTATTTTAGAATATGTTAAGCATGAAAAATATTTCTTATATAAATGAGATAGAAAAGATTGAGAAATTGGAAGTCATGTTGATAGTACCACCTTTGAAATCATTAACAAAATTATTTTTAGTGTTATTAGTTTTTTAGATACAAAAGTTGACCATATTATATGGTAATTACAATTTATAAGAGTAATATAACAATACTAAATATTTATTTTTGCATAAAAATATATTGAAAATAACAACAATAGTAAATCATCAATAAATGTAAAAAAGTAGTCATATAGAATAATTTAAATTCCTCACAACATTATAATTGTGTTAAATTCTCCAATAACATATTTAATATACTAAAAAAATTAAAAATTTATATAAAAAAGTGCAATATTTCTAATATTCTTTTATTAAAACATTAGTAGATTTATGAAATAATAAAACAATTCGCACTCTGCTTTCATGTGTAAAAGTATAAAGTATTAAAACATTATTGTTATAAAACTTTTTTAAAACAACTTCAGTAAGATATCAAAAAATAATATTTTATTTTAAACATTGATTTACACTCAATAGGTTCTATAAAATAATATTTTTTTAATATAAGACTTATGTTATTATATTTTAAAAACTTAAGATGTTTGAAAAATATATATCTAATTTTTGAAACTAATTACCTTAAACATACAACCACTACATAAAACATTAAAAAAACTAATACTAGTTGTATTAAAAAAATGAAAAATCTTCAAAAATTTCAATAAAATATATTGAGAAAGGTTATAGTCATCTAAGTAAGACATAAATTTAGGAAAAGTGTATATAAATCATATTGATAATAAGTACTTCGAATATTCGAAATTACTATTTTATGAAGTTGAGAAAAAAGGTCCATATAATGTAAACAGGACAAATTGTTGAAAACAATATTGCCTAAAATAAGAAACTAATTTAAGAAATTTAAAAAGTATAAAATGACAAAAAGTTTCTAATACTTTAACAAAAACTATTTTAGAAAATAATTAATATTAATTATAAATACATAAATTCTTGAAAAAATAAAAACTTATCTATTTAATGAAATGAGAAAAATGTTTGAACTCGTATTTAAAAAAATTTATAGAAATTTTAATATATCAATATAGTATTACATGAAAGTGAACTTTTTTAATTTTATGATATCCCAACCAAAAAAGGCACAATAGATAGAAACATGGATAGTTTGTCATTTGAATAAAATATAATTAAATATAAACAAATCATTAAAAAACATAAAATTTCATAGCCAAGTAAAAATAAGCTATTGAAAGCAATAATCTTTGATAACATAAAAACATATACGATTGTTAAACTAATATCAATATAGAACATTCAATAATTGTTACAACAAAAATTCAAAAAATAATTTTCATTTATATAAACATGCTAAATAAAAAATATTTTCAATAATAAAAATTTCTTTTATTATTACAAGTACCATAAATGAGTGATTACAAATAGAAAAGCCTTACACCATTTAAAAAACTTGTATTAAATTTTAAATTAAATAATTGAAAATTTAACTATGATAAATGTAATAAACAAATGTTAAAGAAAAAAAATCTATGATTAGTGTTGTAAAATACAAAAAATATCTAAACAAAATTAAATTAATAAAATAAGCAAAACAATGATCATGTTGTAAATATAAATGTTAAAAATACAAAAATATAAAAAGCCTTAACATAACTTATACTTAAATAATAAAATTATTTTAACATCATATTCAAAAATAATATTCTCATTTTGACAAGCATGATAAACATTAAGAGATGAAGTCAACTAACATGAGAAATTTGTTATAAATTATATGAGACAAACAACACAAGAAAGGATAAGTGAATTATGTATTTAACAAATTTTTTTGTTCTAAAATTTTAGAAAAAATAATTTTACACTTCAAAATAAAAGTTATTTTTTAAAAATTTTATTTTTGAAATGAGATTGCTCAACATTAAAAGAAATACACAAGAATTTTTAAATGGTTCAGCCAAAATTTGTACCTGCATCTACCCTTATTCACTAAATGGTCTTTAACTAATCGTTCATTTTTATTGAAACCAATAAACAAAATACACACTGATACTCTAACTAGACACCAAAATCCACAAAACAGTTTGACTATACAAAATAATTTCAAAACTTTACAATTTTTTCATAAAAGCATTTCTAAATTTTTAAATCTTTAAAACAAGAGTTGCACAACTAATGGCTAAAAATAGCTCCTCTAACAACGAAAATAAGTTTTTTTAAAAGCTAGCCATCACAGGTGATATGAACGAAAACAATGGTACAACTGTTGTTTGATTATAGGTGTTCGAAGTAAATACTGTTTCATTAGAATAATTGAAAAAGGGTTTATTAAGAAAATTTTGTTACATGTTAGTAACATATTTAAGTGTTATACGATAAATTTCCCTTATATTAAAAATTGTTTCTTATTTTTTTATGTTCCTTTGCTTTTCAATCTTCAATAAACAACTTCTAATTCCTATGTTAGTAAAAATAGATTTTGGTGACTTAACTACACGTTGAATTAGATAACCAAATGACTGATTTTTTAAACTTTTTTATGATATTTTTAAATAGATGGTAATTTAGTTTCATTTATTTCATATTTTATATTCAGTATAGAACATTTTTTTATCCCTTTCTGGTAACATTCTATTTTTACAAATGTTACTTTTTTCCTTTGTATTAAAAATATCTCAATCGTTTACTACAAATTTTCTTTTTTTCTTAATGATAATTTTTTGTGATTTTTATATGATTTTATGTATTATATAGGATTAATTAATGTTTTATTTTTTTGGAGTTTTCATTTTAATTTAAAATGTTTCCTTTCTTTACATAATATTTTTGAAATTGGATTTGCACATAGGTTTTATCAAATTGTTTATTTTTCCATTTCATTATTAAAAAGTTCTTTTTTCGAATATATTAACTATGTTTTCTTGGATATTTAAAAGACGCTTTTTTATTTATATATTGTAGGTAGAAAAGTATGTTTTAATAAAACATTAAAAAGATATAAAATATAAGTAATCTTCATCAATTAAATTTTCTTTATTAATATAACATGTTATTTCATTATATTTTGTAATTTTTGTTCCAAGGACTTGACTCAAGTTTGTGGTGCACAAAATGGGCATGGGGCCTTGAGGTGTTGCATGATAGGAACTCGACAGAAACTGAGACAAATTAGCTCAAATGTTTTAGTTAACGCACAATTCTTGGAGTAGTTTTGGGTTAAATGGTGCATAGCATAACTATTTAACAAAATTAAAAATAATTAGGGGGGACTCATGAATTGGGTGAAGTTGAACTCATATTTACATATAAGCATTAGTGACCAAAGACATGAGTTTCTGAGAACATCGGGTGGTTGCCAATCTTAATAGGCTAAATCATCTTGAAAATATTATAAGCATAAATCACATGAAGCCTTTTGCCATGTGAGAGAAAAAAATGCTACTGCCAAACTTGAGCTATCCAACAGCAACTGATCGCAAGTTGTTACTATTAAACGAAAAAGATTATGCCAATATTTTTGAACAATTTACATTTATCTAGCCATTCATCTAGAATGGTTGATTAAGCTAATAACCCATTTAACATTACCTTCGATCTAGCTTTTGAATCTAATGTTAAATATCTTATCTCAAATACTTTTTTAGTTTACTCTATAAAATGGGATTTAAAAAATTGAAATGCAAATATCTCCAAACTATTTTTTATTTTTTTATCCACTTTTTTATTGATGTAATTTTTATACAATTCCATAAGATTTTAATGTTTTTCAATTTAATTATTTTTAAGATAAAATATCGCTAATTATTTGTTGAGATAATATTTTTATCAACTACAACAAAAATAATTTTTAAGATTTTAAATTTCCCTTAAAAATCTAAAATTTTTATTTCATGGGATTTAATTGTTTTTTTTTATTTGGGGTTAGAAGTAGAAAATTTTTGTAGACAACATATGCACATGGTTTTTAACATTTTTAGTGTGGATTTACAATAATGACATATTTATATATTAAAATTAATAATAATTTCTATTTAGAAAATTAAGTTTTTTTGGCTTACATTAATAAAATAATATACATGCTAATGTATTTTAAAGATATTCAAATCTTTTTAAATTAATTTTTTTAATTTAAATAAAATTATCATATTTTTAATTAGTTTATTATATCTTAAAATAACAAAATTTAATTTTTTTAGTATTTTTTATTTGTAATAAAAAGAAAACTCTTTTTGTTTATGTGAAAGTCAAAATATTATCTCATGAATATATTAAATAAATAAATTTTACATTTATATTATTTACTTCTATATATTTTATTCTATTTTTTATCTTTATAACTAGGGATATTTTTAATCAACTTCTATTTTGAATGTCAACTTTTATATCATTCTTTTATATGACATAACACACCTACTTCTAATTAAAAGGTTTACATAACACACCTGCTTCTAATTAAAAGTAAACCTTTGCCACATCTTTACTTACTATAGCATGTAAATTATTAACTTTTTGATAATTTTCTCACTTCATTTGGATAAACTTTTCATGTGTTAAAATAATCTATTTTTAAATTTTTTTCTATTTTCACATAACATTTTTTGTCCTTGGAGATTTGTTTAGACTTAAATATATTGAATATTGTTTCATAAATCTATGTACACATTATTTCTATTTTTTAGTTATTTCTTTATTATAATTTTTTTCGATTTTTCAACTTTCTAAATTTCTTAATTTACAACATGATGTTTATTTTTCTAGCATTATTAACAAAACTTTTTGTTAATATACATTGTAGAAATTTTAATGGCCATCAATGTTTTCATATTAATCATATATGTTTTATGTATTTAATAAATTTCTTTTTTAATCTAGTATTAAAGATATTCTTTAAACAAAATTCTATACATATTTAATGTATTTGTGTGATAAAACAACAAAATTAGGGTACATAGTTTCTTTAATTTTTGAAATGTCAAATTTCATAAAAATATTTATTATATTTAATATTTCATTGTAAAAATAAGTGAAAGTAACAAACTTGTAATTTCTAAAGAGAATATGTAGTAATTGTTTTATGAGCTATTGTGTATATGTAGTAATAACAATTGAAAGTGTGACATTGCGATGGAGTATGGCATACATACACCTTAAGTTTGATTAAAGATTAATGGCTTTGCATAATGGCTTGATTAACTTGAGTTTCATTTGACATATTTAGTTCTAGAACACGTGATATTCAATAAAAAATATCATAGATTAAAAATATGTGATATAAGTTATGGAAATAAGTTTAAAATAAACTTAATTTTTTCTATAGTTTATGGTCATGAAATATGAAGACTAAGGTTACATACGTATGATCTAGATTTTTTTATAGATTTCTAGAACAAATTAGAACTATAAATGGGTCACATATTTAGAATAATCTCATTATGTTTATATAATTATCATTTGAGATAAAAATATAAAGTGGGAACAATGTTTTACAAGTTATCGATCTTGTCGTATTCTTTTTAATGTTCTAAGAGTTAAGTTCTTCTGCATATAATATTTATACAAACTCTTTTCATATGTGCAAAATTCTTATTTCATATGAGTATCCCAAGTCTTGATTAAACTATAATTGAGTTGGACATGAATGACATAATTTGTCATATTGATAGGATTCATCAATTAATATTGAATGGCAAACCTCTTCTTGTTTGTAAGTTTTATCTTCCACAAAAGAGTAGGCATTTTCTTTTATTTATTTGCATAACTTTTATGTACAATAGTACAAAGTAGAATGTTCTACTAAGGTGATTCATGTTTTTTCATTCATTGCATAGAGGACTAAAGAAAAAAGTGTTACAAATTTATCATGCTTGTACAATTTTAGTGATCATTTAGAACAAAAATGCAAGATAAAAAATAATAAAGCTTTTCATTTTATTGTTTATTCAATTAAGTTACATGCATGTTAAACTTATGCTACAAATATGTAAATGTGAGTTAAATCATTTATTAGGGCAATCAGTTATGTCTACCTACAGCTGTAGAATGATCTATTGTTTGTAAGTTTATGAACTATTGCTATATTCCTAATGGCTAGTTTAATCACTCAAGAAAAACAAATAAAGTAATGGCTACTTTAATCACTATAGGAAAATAAATAAATCTATTCGACTAACTTTTAGAAATGAGTGATTCATCATGAATTTTAGTTTGTCCACCATATTGCAATTGTTGCTAGTTTAGTGGAAGCCTGGCTTTGTTGACTGTGGTTTAATGAATGCTTTATGTTCACGAAACTCCCACTTGAAATCATTATATGCTTTATCATTTTTCCTGTTTGTTTAATTATTGTTTATTCTATAATAGTATGTTAAAAAATGTAAGGAAGGATTTCAAATGATAAAAAATAATTGTTAAATAGCAAAAATCATTTATGTTGATATTTCAAATAGACACCATTCCCCTCCACTTATAGTAAGTGCAGTTCTTTCAACTATTTTCATAATGGGTTCTTCGAAATGTAGAAGTTCCTAATACAAATTCATTCTCTTGTGTTTTTTATGGTGAATTGTTTCCAATATCTATTAACATTGTGGATTGTCTTCCTTTATTTCTTTTGAAACATTATGCATTATAGGAAAATTCTTTTAACATTTTTTTGAATTGTAAACTATACTTTTCTGAATTTTGTTGTCCATCCTAGCACTATTCTTGATTATAATGGTCATAGGTCATTTAAAATTATTAAACTTAATGAAAGTGGACAAAAACTTTTACACTTTTCTTTCTCTAAAAGTCCACAACTTTTCTCCTTTTTATGAAGAAATGCAAGATTTAGGTAGGTTACTTGGAGATAAATTGTTTGAAATCACTATTTTATAATAGGAAGAGAAAAAAGAAAATGAAATAAAATAGGAAGGTAACAACATGTACTCTCAAACTATGTTTATCAATCAAAGGTGCAATTTTTAATCGATGTCTTAATGATATCTCACTCATTGATTGTGATGATAATTTATCCAAATGCTTTAATTTATTAGTCAATAAATAATTATGCTAATTTAGAAGTGAAAAAAAACATGAACAACATATTCATATGTTATAAAAGGCATGAATTTTTTGAAGTAATGAATCACTATAAGAGCTTGTCTAGTCACATATCTATTTTCTAAATGACTTAAAAAACAAGCATGCTTATTGTGAAAAAACTTATTTGTAAGTAATTCTTTCATTGATACTTTGAATTAATAGAATATTCAGTCAACAAAAAAATGCACAAGTAAAAAAAAATTATTCACTTATGTTGCAAAAGGAACTTATTATATTGAAGGAAATTTTTGTAAATCTCTCTTAACATGTTTCTTCATGAACATAAGACATTAAGATGTGACTTTGAGTAAACATTTTAAGAATATTAATAGTCCATCACATTTTCATATGACTTCTACCTTTCTTTAAATTGAATTTTGAACAATGACTAATGTTGGAACACAAAAAATCACCCACCAAATCATTGTTTTAGTACCTCACTTAATAACATGAATGACTAGGCCCTTTGAAGATAGATGTTGCTTCTTTAAATCCCACGCATCTTATAATTGGTTGAGCATGTATTGAAGGTATTTCAAACGATGGTTCTTGTAAAAAAATCTATTATGATAACTTACCTAAGCATGAAAAAGGATTCCACAAAAGTAGTCATGATCTAGCTTAATGCAAACATTAAAAGTAATTCGATAATTCTTAGGGTCATCTTGTTGTTTGTGTCAAGGAATAGGGTCATGTAATTAATGGATAAAATATCAATGAAGATGTCAAAAAAATTTAATGATAAGAATTTGCTATTAAACTAAATTTTTTTAGCATTATTATTACAATAAAAAAAATCAAGGTATAGATTTTTTTTGAAGGATGTCAATTGTAATGTTGACATTAATGTAAAGTAGTTTATTTATATCAACATCAAGCCTTAAGTCTAGGTTTCTAAAGCTAGCGATGCCTTCACCTACGATAAAAGTATGGTATCTAGGAGTAGCAGATTAATGGTGAGTCATTTCACATTGTCAACGACACTACAAATCCATGGATTGTGGGAAGTGATTTTAATGAAATCATATCTTTAGATAATTACGATGGACTATATACTACTAAACTAAACTAATGTAACAGTTTGTTCAATACATAATTCTATTTCATCTTAAGCAACAGTCATTTTTAGTTATTCATGCTTTTATATGGCTAAGAAAAGGTAAAAAATATGGGTTTGGAAAAGATTAGATAGGGTACTACTTAATGAGAAATAAATAGAGTTACTTTCAACTTTTATAATTCATCACCTTGTTAAAAATTGATCAGGTCATGTTCCTCTCCCACTAAATGTCATCAAAATTCATCCTTCACTTACAAAATAATTTAAATTTCTTAACAAGTTTTTGAATGACCTTATGTTTGCATAGACAATGGACAATAATTAGAATCCTTTTTTAAACTTCTTTTGGAAGAAGGACGTAACTTTAAAATGAAATAGACTTAAAATGAGCCTTAAAGATTAAAAAAAACAACATTTGCAAAAATCATTTTTCTTATTTAATCTCAAACGTTGTGATGAATGTAAAGAATTTTTATTAGATGTCCAATTCTTTGGGGGGATTTTAGGCACAAACATTATATAGATTCATAAATGTCATAACCCAGAAATCTTTGTTGATTTTAGACCAAATATTCTTCAAAACATCAAGAAAATAGTATTCACAATGCTCGTTATTAATTAAATATAACAAATTTTTGATATGTTTGTTTCTCTAAAGAAAACTAGCTTTATAAATGTAGAGATATTCTTCAAAACATATTATAAGTTTTGTGATTAGTATATTCTCTTAACAATAAAAATAAAGTGACAATTTTATTTTTAAGTTGGATTAGAAGAATGTGAATCACGTGAATCATGGAAATTTATTTGTAAGACACTTTCCAAATATATTTTTAATAACAATATTATTAACGTGCCCTCAAATTATCATTGCAATACATGGATATCAACAATAATTAGTGGATCACCAAGTAACTTTTTTCTATTTTTAATTAGTCTTAATCAAGGTAATCCTCTATCTTCCTTTTCTTCACCTCATTCATGGAGTTCTTGAAAACAAGACATAAAAAAAATGATATTATATGGAGAACATAGATCATTTATATTTATCACTATTTTAGCTTATGCAAATAACATAATAGAGAACATCTAGAAACTACTATTAATCTTAGTAAGTTTTTACAACTCTTCCAATAGTCTACAAAGTTCTTAAATATAAAAAATTAAAGTGAGGACATCCATAGAAACAAAAAGAGCATATGCTTGGTAAATCAAATTTGTAAAGGCTTAAGATTGCATTAAATAAATCTTTCATTTGATTATTTGTAGTACATATTATATATACCTCTGAAGAAAGTAGGTTACTTCCAAAATTTGATCATTAAAATTAAAAATTGATTTCCTTATGTGGTAAATGAAGTTTTTATCTATCAAGGGTGGACTCATTCTCATCAAGCATGCCATTTCCTCAAGTCCAACATATATTATGATGACAAGTAAACTCCCAATTTAGTTTTATAATAGATTAAAAAGGGAATGAATTGACTTTTTTTGGGAGACAATGAAGAAACTCTTGAGCATCACTTGACTTCTTGGAAAAAAATTAATTTCTTATAAAAGGAAAGAATATTTAGTATTTCAAAAATCAAGAAAATGATAAAACTTTTTATGCAAAACTTAATTGGTAGATACTCACCAACAACACTTTATGGTTTAAATACATGTCAATAGAATACAATTCCTCAGATGCATCAAGAATGAAACCCAAAACATGGGCTATCATGCAATGGATGAAACTTTTCATTACAAAGAATGCAAATTGGTCTAACACAATGAATATATTGTATATTGTTTTGATGTGTAGTTTAAATGTCATTCTACCTAGGTTTATTTGACATCAAAAGAGCCAATTCAAAAATTTAGACTTCAATTATGAAGCACCAAATGCACTTTATAGATGATAATGTTAACAAGGATGATATTAAAAAATAGGTGCCATTACAAAATAACCTAATGAACCTCAATTTCTAAATTTTGTTAATGTGCCAACTATGTCCAAATGAAGATTCAATTCGTCATGCTATTTTTATTATAAAGAAGCTAAATAAGCATGGGTTACTTTTGATAATAATTTACCCATTATGCTACTTTATACCCATGAAATCATTAAATGAATTACAACATTCAACAAGAAAGGTAATATGAAATTTGTAATAGAGAGGTTATAATCACACTACCCACTTTAAATCATAGAATATTTGGAAAGTTAACATACTAAGAACTTTGAGTAACTAAATCAAATAGTAGAAAATGTTATATATGTAATATTAATGAGAGCTATTGCTTTATAATAAGCTTTTTTTTCTAATCATTCCAAATTTTTAGGAAGATGTCAAACGAATGATTTTGGAAATCATAAATTAATTGGAAAAAACTTTGGAAAAAATATTGGAAGCAATTAGGTGGTTAACTCAATCAATGATCTGGATGTAGCTAAACATCATTGGTAAGAAGTTATGCATCAATTAAGGTGCTATTGTAGTTGGAATTATCCGAAACAATTTAGAGGAAATGAGTTTAGATTTTTTAATATTACAATAAATCCAATAACACCTAAAGTCAAGGTAATTGCCATAACTAGGGGTCCTCAATAATGCAGCCAATTGCAAATTAGAAATTTATACATTTTAGTGGATTGTAGTGTGTTATTGAATCTGTTCCAAGATAGTGAAAATGTACAATGGAGTTAGCAAATTACATGATGTAAGAATGGAAACTAGTTTGCTAAACATAAAGTGGTTCTTAGTATACAAATAAAATAATAATATGGCCATATCTCTTCCCAAAAAGACTACAACAATAAACTCAACTCACCTAGGGATAGAACATCAATTTCAGATAAATGCAAAGTTGCTATTAAAATAGAAAAATTACAACTCTCACACATTTTACCATCATAGAGGGCATGGCATTTAAAATATGGAATAATTTTCATATCACATGGGCATAGAATTAAGATATTTAATATTTCTATTTATTTTGTATGATACAAATATTGTTTTCATAAGATACTACTTTTAAGAGTTACTACCATCGAAAATCATGACATGAAAATAATTGAATAACAATAGGTTGTGAGTACAATTCATCTTAGTGCATGAATTTTTCAATACAACATCAACATCTAATGGATCAGCAATGTATCAAACAAAGTAACTTCCATTAAAATATAGCATTATTATGATGTAACACTTCTTCAATTCATAACATTATTTAAAGAAAAATTAGCTATCATTATAACTTGCTATATGTTGAAGATTACACAAGTTTGAAGGTTTAGAAAGAGTTGTGGGCAACAAACTAATATGATCTTTGTTGATTATATTATCATCCATTTACACTTTGTTACCATAATACTATTCATCTTATGATGTAGTTGTATCTTGATGTTTCTCTTTTAAGTAGAATAAATAGAAAGAATATTCAAATATTAGCATAGGAAAAGCATCACAACTCTTATACTAAATAGACTCAATCTCTATTTACATTGGATGAATATGACTAGCATCATTCAATACAAACATACCTTTTCAACTATACAAACATGCACATCAGATATGAAAACTGGCAAGAGTGTAACAAGAACTTTGTCTCAATATGGCAAAATGACACACGAAGCTTACACACTTCAATAATCATAACAAATTTCTCACTATTTTGGTTGTTTCCATCAAGCACTTTTGCTTCATATGTCCTATTAAATAGAAGAAAAATTGAATATCCTATAGGGCAATGTATAACACATTTATTAGATGAGTAAAAAAAGTAAATTATGACAAATTTTGTTTAAAGTCTAGTAAGAGAATGCCAAAGATGTGAATGAAAATTATTTCTTTCTATTTAAAAATGAGATAGCCAATTTGTATTATATCATAATCACATCTAACTAAAAATCCCAAACATGAAGAATAAAGCTATATTATGAAAAAAATGATGAACAAAGATATGGTTTAGGCTACCAAATCCTTGTTTCTCGCTAGAAGGGTTGTTATGATCGATGTAGTGTTTAAGGCTAACCACATATGCACTATTAGTGATAATATGGTCATAGTGTGGATTATCATTGTTCTTAATTTCATAACTTAAGACCTTTTTGGGGTGGCATAGCAAAAATAAATTTAATACCAAATGATTTATGAGATTTAGAACTCAAGGGATTAAGGACATGAATAAAAATTATAAATATATGACATGTTTTAAAAACACTATAATAGGATTTATGATTGTTGGTAGTGATGAAAAGGTTGACAACAATGGTGAAGATAAATTCAAATCATAATCTACATGTTAGATAATCACCTAAAATATTTTTACAACAAACTATAGTTTTGTAATCTTTTGGATAAAGAAAACATTATTTATAGAAATATAGTGCCTACATTAAAATTTTACTAAATTTTGATGTTGTTCTTATAACACTTGTGAGACTTACTATTTTTATATTATGCATATTTTTTTGAAATATTTCATTCTATTTAATAATAAATTAAACTAAAAAATATTTGACCATTTTAGATTTGTCTTATGAAAAAATTTTAGTCTTGAAAGATGTGAACCCTTTAATTCAATATTCTAAACATTAGCACCTCAAATTATGCCTTAGTTACATGGGTTTTTTTATTATACTCAAATTATAAAATGAATCATCTTACACATTTATGTGTTAAATTACTTAATTCACTATAAAAACCATTTGATTATTATGTGCAATCTCTTAATATATTTAAAATTAAAGGTTTTTTGAGAGGTATAATTTTTAAAAATGAGAACTTCATTTGTTATTTAGGATTATCTTAATTAAATTTACAAATATTAATCCTATTTTACTTCTTAGACACATTTCAATGAACCTTGATATGGCCATTGAAGTTAAAAATCGCAAAAATATCGTATTGCGATTAACCATGGAAATTTAATACATAATATTTTGTGATGGATATATATGGCTACATTTATATTATATTTTTAAAGAATTAACTTATGCTAACTTAGTTCTTGGCATTTTGATCATGTAAGTTATATCACTTAAAATATCCATATTATTATTCAATACTTAATTTTTATATTCAATCAATGATAATTTCAAATGTGAAGTTTTGAATTTCTTTAATACAAATACAAACCTGAAGAACATTCTAAACTTTATCCACCAAAGTTAACTATAAGGGAAACCCATCAACATCTCAAAAATGTCCTCTTAATTCTAATTCTTATTGTCGTAATAAAACTTTTAAACATTTCCTTTCTAAGATATATTCACCTTAGTTTATCTATTTTAAGCTTAATCTAACTAGAGCATTGAAAGAAAAATAAGTTACATTTTTGTTCCTCCAAAAAAAGTTCTTGTCCATGATTTCAACTATAACACTAAGCATAATGTTTATTTGCTTTTCGTATGAATTTATTTCGATGAAGCAATTAGTCACGTCTTCAAAATAAATGATGAACTCGATAAAATAAATAAATAATTTAATTTCTTAGTTAGGTTAACTAATATAACAAAAGTTGTAGTACATGGTTAGTAATGATCATTTCTTAGTTTTTTGGATATGTACTATTTATTCTTTTGCAATGGCTTATACACATGGAATTTTTTTTTATACATGATGGTTATGTTCTAATACATAGATTCTTACTATTCACATGTTAAAAACCTTTATGATTGAAAATATTAAATTTGTTTTGTAATATTTGATTTCATCATCGTTGAGATTTTTTGTACAAACATGCAATTAAAGAAGAGCACAAAGATTGGCCATATTACCCTTTTTTAATCTTTGTCCAGCTTTTTTATATCATTGCGATATAAGAGTAAGATCTAAATCTAGTTATAGAAGTCCCGTTCTACCTTTTTCTTCACAATTTTTGATCTCATATTTATCTGTAATAAACTTTTTGCTATAATTTTATTAATAATATATATTTTTAATATAATACTCAACTATTATTGATAAGTAACATTCATATTATGATATGCAAATGTATAAATGATAAAAATACTGACATAATAAACAAACGTCAAAGATAAAAGTTTTAAACATATTAATCAATAGAATTTTTTTTAAAAAAAATAAAATGTTGAAATTAAAAATTCTACATGAAGTAAATATTTATATCAAAAAGTTATTAATTAGAAAATAAACTACTTTAATTTTTGAAATACTTGATTCGAACATATCAAAGACAAATATCTAACATTGAATAAAACATATAACAAAATTCAAAAAAATAATGTAAATGAATTTATGACATATTTAAAAGTTTTTGTTGTATTTCTACTTGACATCTACCAAAAACATTTCTAATAATATAAGCTTCATAAAATCTTTAAAAAAATGGAATAAGAACATTAGTAAAAAAAAGTTAAAGAAAATCATTAAACAAAAAATTAATACCATGAAAATGATAATTATCACACATGAATAAAATTCATCACAATTAAAAATGGATAAAAGATTGACAAATTATAAAATTATTAGCATAATAAAATATTAAAAATATTTAAAACATTTTTTAAAAAATTAAAAAATCAATTATCTGAAAATACAAAGGAATACAAACTATCTTAGTCAAAATAAAATGACTGTAATTGCAAAAAGACAAAATTATAATAATAACTTAATACTAATCTCTAATATATGGACAACATATTGATAATAAATCCTTTCTATGATATCGATTTATAAAAAATTCATATGTTTGTAAAATGTATTTTAAATAAAATAAAGAATTTTTTAATGGAAAAATATTTAAATTATTCCATCATGCTTGTAATTAGTTAACTCTTTTAATATTTTAAGAATCGAGGATGTCTCAATTAAAATTAAAAATTAGAACCAATATTTTATTAATATAATTCGTACAATAACAACAAATCTAGATTTTAATGTGATTTATGCATAATTAACCAAATGAAAAATATAAATTATTTATGGAACATAAATTAATTAATATCATAATTTGTTTAAAATTTAAAAACTATATGACTAAAATAAGAACAAAAAATGCTTATAATAATCAGATTGTTTTATCATTCATCTGAAATGAAATATTATAACACCCCTAAAATCTCGAAAATCATGTCGTTGAAAAATTCTTAGTGCTATATACATTAAGAAAATGGATTCCATTGGACAAAATATCTAACAACACTAGAATTAAAATTTTTTGTTTTGAACTTCTTGCAACATTAAAACACAATGCTATGTATTTTCGGAAATTATATAAGAATTATTGATTTTTTAGTAAAATTTCTCAAGTTAGAATAACGCAATATGAGAATTTCAAAACATCAAAAAATTTTAGAAAGTCTGATTTAAACAAGTTTTTGCCCATTCCAAAGCATTAGATTGAGCAATATTTAGAAAATCTAAGTCCTTTATGATAATATATTTAATGAATCTATATGATTGTTTAATTAAACATAATAATCATATGGTGGTTTGATATCGATTTATAGTTAATCCAATTGGTATGAAGGAATGTTAACATACTAAGTGAATCTCATGTGTCATCTACAACTGAATGGAGCTTGGAGTCCAATAAAATTTTATTTTATCCTACAAATTCCTTTATTTTACTTAAGTCTACATGAATAAGATGATTATATGGTCTAAAATAATATTTGTATATTGTATTACATTTTTTGTTTGGCCTAATTAGGTTGAGAACATCACCAGTATAAAATTAATAATATTCATCAAACCATTGCATACTATGTGATGGTGATACATAACATTTTCAAAAGTTTAATTTCAATTTGAGTGATTTTCCTATAAGGTAAAATTTGACTATACTATTTAATCTGTTTGAGTTATTCTTATAACTTTTTTATGGAATGGTATTTCCCTATTTAAATAGATAGATCATTTCATTTTAATCTTAGTAAATAATAGTTCCATCCCATATTATTAGATCCACTTGTTATCCCAGATCAAATAGACTGGTCCAAAAATTCTCTTTTCTCCAATTACTAATCATATTGTATGAAACAAGATCATTTGGTGCATTTAGTCATGCAAAAGTTTTCATTTCAAATTTGAAAGATCATGCATAGTGCATTTGAGCCACAAGTTTATTTTATAAGGTTGGGAAAAAGTCTTACTCAAAGGAAACACTTAGTTTCTTAATCATATAATTATCTTTTCCATTATTATTCCATAAATCGTTACATCTATATATTAAATCAATTGACATGTTCTTCTAACATTAATCTCCTTCTAATGTTGTTCATTTATCAGCTCAGAAGCAAATTTAGACGATGAATTAGTATTCTTCTGAAATAGGTTGTTACTATCAAAATATCTTAGAGTATTACTCATTAGATCAATAACCTTGTGTTTTTTATTACTTATGCTCTATGTTTATCATAAAGAAATTGAATGTGTTGCAAGAAAGCATTTGCTAAATATTACCAAGTGAAGCTAGAATTGTAAGTAATAAAATCACATCGATGAGGTCCTTATCACTAAGGGTACTACTCCTAAAACAAACATTAATGTCTCATAATTTTGTCATCTTAAAAAAATCTTCTAATGCTATAGAATAAATATTTCCTAGCAGCTTCATTAAGATGCCAACTAGTTCCATGTTGTTAACAACAAATTAAATGTCTATCACATTTCAGTCTACATTATTTATGATGAAATGGTTCCTCACTTCAATTTGTATGTCCTTAGAGTAGTAGATATGGTTGAATTAGGCACATTGCACACATATTATCATATTTTATCAGTATTTTTAACGAATGAATACCATGTCTTCTAGTTTCTTTTCTAACCTAAAAATTTGTTCATGAAATCGTCCCATTACTATAAATTTTTCTTGATTAGTTAAAAATAGTAGTTCCATATTTTTTTAATGGATCATGAGTTTCAAGTGTGCCCAAGAAATTATTAACTACCTACAAAGCCTTTCTTATGTGCTCTTAAACCTACATAATATTTGTAGCTTTACCTTATGATATAATGACAACTTAAATTTGTGAACAAAAACACTAATACCTTTATCCAAGGAAGTACCAAAGATTCCTTTTATAGATTCTAAATCAAATTCTGTGGAGCTTTATTGAAATTGATTAAAAAAGTCCCAGATTAAGACCTTTCTTAGGTCTTTTAGTATTTAAGCAGAGAACATATCACCCTTTGGTATACCTTGAAATCTACTTTTTTTCTTTTCATTTCTTTGTTCCATACTTTGGTGGAGACTCTTGAAAGTAGAAATATGTTTGAGGTTCTCAAGTTCAAGCATTTATAAAATCTCATTTATATACTTTATTTAGCATACAAGGATACATTTCTCATACTGTTTAACTTTAAAATCGAAATAATAAGTAACTTAAGCCATTATATTAATCCCAAATTTTACATCCATAAGCTTAATAAATAAATCACATAAGTCCAAGTTTGTTAATCCAAAAAAGGTATTTTCTACAAAACCTTGGACTAGAAGAAGTTCATTAGTGTAGTTCTTGATGAACAAAGTTTTATCTACATTTCCATCTCGAAATAATGTTTGAGTAGAAATCTATTCGGTTCATCATACCATGATCATTATTCTTGTGGCAAATTATATAAGTATTTAATTGCCTGTTATAGATTACTTTGATGAGGACAATTTTGAAAGATATCCAATTTTTCCACATGCACTTCCTTCTAAGAAAAAACATTTATGAATGTGCTTTTAATAACAATTTGGTATAGTTTAAATACCTTGTAATAAGAAAAAGTAAATAGTGACCATGTTGCCTTCAACCTTACGATTAGTTCAGGTGTTCCTTTTATGCTTAGTCTTTCCAATTAATTATAACCCTTTCCCACTAGCCCTTCCATATTTTAAATGATAACCACATGATCATTTTACTTTTACTTTTTAATACCCATTTTTTATTACTATTTTTTGGTGGCATATCCTACCTAATAGTTCTAAAGCATTCATTCTAACAACCAAGTTAAAATCATCCAATAGCCTATGTAACAAAAATCATTCCTCAAGGCTTCACTTATATTTTGACGAATGAGTTTTTAATAAGATGCAACATATATGATTTAATTTTTCAGAGATGAATGGGTCTATACTCCAAATGGTAGGTCACTTAGAATTAAATCACTTAGATGACTTTTATTTTGTATTAACTCCTTCGGTACAACCATCTCATATTTTTTTAAATTTTAACATATCATTTACAAGCTTTATGTAAGATACAAGGATGCCTTTCAAATCTTACTTAACTTGCAATTCATAAAAATAGGAAAACTGATCGATTATGTAAATCTCAAATCTTACACCAATAAGCTTACTAATTCATCCACATAAATCAAAGTTGGTTGATCCAAATATGATATTTCTTGCATAATCTTGGACTTGAAGATGTTCATTAGTGTAGTTCTTTTTGAACAAAGTCCTATTTAAATTCCCTTCATAAAATAATATTTAAGCAAACATTTACTATGTTTGTCATACAATAATCTATTTTAGCCTTCCAATTGTTTTTGAAATCCTTGATGTCTGCCAAATCTTCATATTTTTTATGTATAATTTCATCAGACACAACTTGAGTAGAATCTATTACAACTAAGGTTTCTTTGTTAAACTACTTATAGCTCTATCTATTTGAAGAATATCATAAACATAAAGACTCCATTGACATTGTTTTCAATCACAATTTGTATCCAACATTTTGATGCATAACTTCCATCCAAAAAAAAGCATAATTTTTAATTTTTAGGCTTCTTATTACTCCAAACTAATATAGCATATTGTTCATAATTGTTTTGATAATAAATCTATTTAGTTATTGAAATAAATATAATGTCTTCAATTATTAAGGCATTATGGATTGGAGATCCTAAATCACCAAGACAAAAGTAATAGAAGTTGTCAACGCTTTAAGAAGAGAGCAGCATTGTTTGACTCATAACATTGAAGAAGCCATACTATGTATTTTTTGATACACAATTTCGAGATAAATGTTATATCTATAACAAATAGAAGTAATACCATTATATTGGTAGTTGTGGCATACTAATAACCAAACATTATTGACCCAAACTAGCATGATAACCTAGATAAGATGAAAACAAAAAAAAAATTGCAGCTATAAAGGATGAGTTAAAAAAAATGGGAATGACATTATCTACAAAAAAAATACATATTTTTAAAATTAGAATCACACATTTTGTCAAAACTATAAGTCAAACATATGTTTATGATTGTGTTACTATATCCTTATTTTCTTTTTTTGTTCGCCTTCTAATTTTATTTTTCCAAAATCTTCCATGTGTTGCAAATCTCTCACTATGTTTTGACGCATAATTCCATTACATACTGCTTGAGTAGATTCCTTGACAACTAAGTTTCCATTGTTAAATGGTCTATAGGTCCATTTATTTGTAGAATATCACAAAAAGATAGCATCCATTAACTTGGTTCCTAATCTTCAATTCTTATCTTACTTATTAATGTAACACTTCCATCCAAAAATGCCAAAGGTTTTATATTTGGTCTTCATGTTATTCTAAATTGTGTAAAATGTCTTATTTCTAATTAGTTTGATGATAAATGCATTCAAACATTATAATAAATATAATAGTTTGAATTATTCAGGCATTTTTGTTTGCTGATCCTATATCACCATGCAAATAGTAACAGTAGATACTAGTTTTGTTCAGAGTCAAAACGATTATGGTGTGTAACATAGAAGAAACTCAATTAAATATTAAAAGGGTTGATTAAGAGATATATGCTATATCAATAATAAATTGAAGGAACTTTGCTATTGATCGTTGTGGCACATTGATAGCAAGAAGTTGTTTTTCTAAACCAACATGATGATTTGCGAAGATTAAAACCCAAATATTTGTAAGTTTAAAAATGAGATTCTCAACTACAAAAATTAATATTTTATAGATTAAGGAAAAATTTGTTATTAACCAATAAGTCAAATATATGTTGATTAATAGTATGTCTCATTTGGTACAGAAAACACTATTATAATACATAAGGGTTCAACACCAATATCATACTTTTGGAAAAGGTTTCTTGATCCAAGTGACACTCAACTAATGTCTAACAAAGCATTCTACACTCAAAATAAAAGTCAATAAAAGAGAATATTTTTAAAACATTTTAAAAAAATTATGTTTTAAGACAACTTGAATAAGCATTTCACTTTTAACTAATTTTCCTTCAAAAACAATTGTTAGTCTACCATGGAGATGATACCATACCTAATATTATATAATAAGATGCATTAATTATCTTTATACTAGTATGAAAAAAATTAAAAATACTATAATTGATATGTATATATGATTTTATACCCTATTAAGAAGATCTAAATAATCAAAACATGAATTTAAAAGGAAAAGATTTACTCTACCAAAGTTATGATTAAAAATTAAGGAAAGTGCACTTTTACGAAGATGATCAAGTATTTTTAAAGGCAAATTGAATGAAATGTATTAAATTGTTTGGAAAAAGAGAATAACTAAAGATAAGGCATTTTGTACTTTTGTAGATTATTAAAATAAATACTTCTATTACTTACAAGATAGTTGTCATTATCATGTTTTTTTTCTATCAATCCAAAATGAATTTTTGCTAATGGTACTTTTATATGTAAATATGATCAAAGAAACATGGTGGTGCATCCTAAATTATTTCATAAGGAAATCTCAATAGAATTCTTAACAAGAGAAATCATCAAAATAAAGAAAAACAACATGTGGAGGACAAGTTATACTAACTAGTACCTAATTGGAAAGTAAAGGAAGAGATGCTTTAGAGTCATACAAACAATTTTTAAATTTGAATGATTAAATTCTTATATAGAGGGATGTTTACAACATAGTGGATAGCCTTTAATATTTATTTAATGTTTGTTGAAATAATGTAAGTGTATTTCAAAATTTATTTTGAATGTCATGAAATGAATTTCCATGTGGCTAGTTCATGTGAGATCATAAAGTTTATTATTTGGAAGAAATAATAATATGAAGGAAAAATTAAATATCAAAGAAAAAACGAAAAGGAACTTCAAATAATAATTCTACATGAATTGGAAGAGGATATGTCATTAAAAAGAATACAAAAAGATAACATTAATTTAATTCTAAGAGAATTTTTAAAGAAAAATAAGTAAAAGTTCCAAACTACAAACATATGAAATTGTTACTTAAATAAGTCGATCTTGGAGTGTTTTTTTATTAAAATGGTCAAAAGTTTTTGGATGTCGTTCGCAATAGAATGTTTCAAAAATTCATATCCTTATATGATTTTTATCACAAGGGTTACCTAACAAAAAAATTAATGAATGAAAATAGAAGATTACCAAAAGGAATGCAACTGATAACAAAGATACTGTAAGTAGGAGCGAAATAAAAAACTATTGCTAAGGTTAAAAAGAGGGACGCAAATAAGATAATTATGGAAGCGCCATTAAGAAAGATGAGACCCCTTATTGTAAGTTGAGACAAACTGATTCCATAAATAGATGGAATGGTCACAAAATATTTAAGAAAAGAGATTGTGTTGATATCAAGTGATTGTATGTTGTTTGATGATCATTTCAAGGAGTATTTCATGGTTAATGTATTGTATTTTGATCCTTAGTTATGATGTTTTTACGATAAAAACCTTAAGTATTACTAGTGAATTTTCTAATAGAATAATGTGCAAGTTTTTGTTAAGGCCTCAAAGATTAGTTCATATTTATTAGTCATTTCATGAATAAGTGAAATATTTATATAAAAAAATTAATCACAACAATTAAAAAGTCAAGAAAACATTGTTTCAAACACTGCTTCCAAATAGCTTAAAATATTTTCTCAAAATTGACTAATGTAATGGCTCAACTGTGGCTAAGGAATTAACCATTATGTGGGATTGACAGGTGGCATTGACTCAAATCTAAGAAGTTCTAAACAATCTTGTGAAAGACTGTAGGTGTATGAGTTCTTGATTGTGAAATCAAAGTTGATTACATCATGGATTACTAATCCAGTAGGATGAGATATGAATCATTTAATACATCATTGGAAAAGATCGAAAAGATCTCATTCATAAGATTAAATCATAGAGAAAGATGAGTTATCCAATTTATGGATAGATTATTTTAAAGGTTAAAATTAATAAAAAAATTTTCAAAGAAGTCTTATATGATTTTAGCTATCCAATTTCAAGCTAGGATCAAGTAGTGATCATGGATGAAACATTTATTTTCCAAAAAAAGATCAAATCATGAGAAATAGAGCACATTTTTGCTTTGAGTTGCTAGATGAAATGTTAGTCCCATATTATTGAAATGAAAAGTAGTTGTCTCTTTATAATACCCTTCATGGGTGTATAAATAATTTCTTGGCCAAGTCTAGTTTAGGATGCACCCTAAATAATTTCTTAGCTTGTTTTCAAATGGTCTCCTAACTCGATGCTACCTGGCCAAGTTGAGCTTGGTTGGCCCAAGTACTTTGTTGAAAGTTTAGAAATTGAAATGAAATTTGACAAAGATGTATTACATAGAGTTAATTAGAAAAAAAGATTGAACAAAAAATTAAATCCTATAGGCTTCTTAAACTAAGGAAAGGATGAACAAGTTAAATGCTTAAATTAGGATGAGAAAGTGAGATAGATATGCAACTTATAATCAACAAACTAACATTTTATTTTCTAACAAAAATATGAAGCTTTTCAAATTTTAAGTGTGTATCGTTAATCCTTGAAACATACAAAAAACTTTAAGCTATTTTTTGGTCACTATTCATTCACTATATTCAAAAGTGTTAGGCTTGATCACCAAAACTAAACCTAATTCATATTAAACAAGTCCATTAGAATAAAATGTTGAAAATTTAAGCTTCACTCATCAAACGCAATTGTGGCTTAATAATCTCTTCCTATTGATGATTGGAAGACATTAATATTTGGTTAAAAATATAGTAACTAAAAAGCAAATATTATTATGATAAGTGGTATTAAAAAAGAAACATTTTTGCTCCCAATTAATTCATGCTCTCCCATACTGCATGTTCTTTCTCATTTATTTAAATCATGGTAATTCTCCCATTTTAATATTATGAAAATGAAGGTATAATTTAAAAATATTTTATTACACCTAATAGTTGTCTTATGATTTGAAATTGATCGATTGGAAGGAATTTTGCAAATATGTCTACCAATTCTTGTTTGGTAGGAATATATGTGAATTTTACTAAGCTTTTAACTACTTGATCACTAATAAAGTGGTACTTATAAAATGTGGTTACTCTAAAAATGATGAACGCAGTTCTTGCTAAAGCCGAGACAATAAGATTATCAATTCTAATGAGAATGCATAAGAGATCTAAATCATAAGCTTAAAATTATTGTCTCAAACATAACACTTAAACAACACAACCTTTGGTCACTACATACTACACTTCTGTGGTCAATATGGTTATACAATTTTTCTGCTTTCTTGACTAGAAAATTAAAATATTTCCTAATAATTAACATATACCTAAGATTTTTTTCTTATCTACCATCGTTCTTACCGACACTAAATTTGTAAAACATATGAGGTTTCTTGAATGGCATTTTTAGGATGTTGTAAACATTTGTTGATTATACTTTCTACATATTTGAAGATTAATTTAGTCACATTTAGATTGATTTCCTTAGAATTTTATTGAAATCTAACACAGTAACTAACATTAAATGAGATGTTCAGCATACTAATCATAAGATATTGTGAAGAGTCTAACAAGTTCTTTGTCATTTTTCAATCAATGTGTTTCTCAATTTTATTTAAATCTAAATAAACTATTTGCTTCATTAGAATATTCTTATATTTCATATTTTTATACTCAAATTTCTTTAATAACTATTTTGAATACATAGGTTGTGAAATACAAATCTCATCTTTTATATAGATAATTTGTAATCCAAAAAAGAAAATTTTCTTTCCCATTATACTTATCTCAAATTTCTATGTGATTAAATCACTATGTTCCTTCAACATATTTTCATTTGTGCTTCCAAAAGTTTTGTCATTAACATACACTTGTACAAGCAACAAATCATTATTTAAAGATTATAAGACTAGTGTGTTAACCATTTTTCCTTTCCTTAAACCACTAACAACTATACAATAACTCAATATATGACATTATGAATGAGGGGCTTAATTACAGCCATAAAATTTATTCTTATTCTTTTATACATAACCACCATATGCATGGGTCATAAAACTTGGAGGTTGTTCAGCACACATATCTACTTTTATTACCTTATTTTATCAAATTAACAATGTTTTCAAATGTCTCACCCTTCCACTACAGAAAAAAAACTCAATTATATCTAGAAGAATCATTAGTAATAACAAATCTACTATTTTCTTTTAGACATTGGTGTTGTGTAGTCAACTACTAGTTAAGTCACTTGTTTGTTTAAAAGAAATATTTAACTTGCATTCCTTTTTTTGTATGATTCATATATTTTTCAACTAATTTTGCTTAGCTTAAGAAGATCTCCAACTCCATCTAGCTTGCTTGGTTTTTTTAATTATTGAATACCCTATGTAACCAATTTTGATTATGTTCTTCTTATACTAGTCTTCAAGTCTTAACCATCTATTTAGACAAGGTCTTACTAAGACAATCTTTGACAGGTCTCTGGTCATTGGTCTTTAGCATCTACTATACAACACCTAAGAACTAGATTTTTATTTTGTTCTTTATATAAAGCCACATAAATTATAAAACTTTTATAAAGTAATCATTAAACGTAACTTTTATTTTCCTTATTTCTATGGATTATTCCAAATTGTATTACTTCTGATTTATGAATATCTAAAAATAGTATATCTCTATAGATCAATTATGAAGCCAACATATTATAAATCCTATATTCTCTAACTTTAGAAACCCAAACAAGCCTAGCAAAGTCATTTGAAACAAGGTTTTAAACTAAAACTATTTTTCCTAATTTGATAATCGTTAATAGTATCAACTTTTCTAACACTTAGAAGTACGTAATTTTGAAATATTAGACGTATTCAAAAGAAAACATATATTAATTTTTAGAAAAATAAACATGATGTGAAACATTAGAAAATTTAGCAAGTTTAACAGAACAATTTTTTTTTCATGTTCATGATTTCTTCTTTCAAAGATGTATTTTCAATCATCATAGTATAATTCTCATCACATAATTTTTTTGATATCTCCTTTCATAAAAAATAAAAAATAATCATTTTTTCTTTGTAAAAATTTTTTTAATTTTTTATGCACAAATGTTAAAGAAGTGAAATTGAAAATAACTTCTATGAAGTTATTTTCAAAAACTTCACATTGCCATGACCTTATTTTATTCTTCACTCGATGTACTTGATTAATCATCATTTGCCATGACACATGTCATATCTTCCTCTTCACTACTTGAAGTTGTGAAGTCTAATTTTTCTCAAGTAACTAAATAGATTGAAAATCTTTCCTCTTTTTTATTGTCTTTTTTTTTCTCTTCCTTTTTTTGATGCATTTGAGTTGTGGATAATTTTGTATAATATACCTGATTTGACTACAATAATAGCGTCATGGTGTGTTCATCTCCTCGCTTCTCTTATTTTTTGTAAATTCTTATTTATAAAACTTTTTTTCTAATTTTTATCTGAACCCGTAACATAAAAATATACCTTTTCTTATAACTCCATATAAAAGATAGATGTTGTACCTATATTATCTTTATTAGCATTAAAAGAAAATGGTTCCTTCCACCTTGATCCATGCATTACTTACGGAGGCCTTCTTTTTAGCTCTTCTATTCATCTCAATCTCTATTGTTAACAATCTCCAAATAACTCATCCAATATGATCTCATTGGGTAGAGTCTTTACCACTTTCTTATGAAGCATTTTTCAAAGATTTTCTAATCTATTAGTAATATTAGTAAATCTCATAAACATCTTATTTAAAGTTTATCTCAAATTTATTCTAAAGAGCTCAAAATCATTTGTAAGAAGATTTTTCTGTATTTTCTTAAAGTATAAAATAGCTGCATAAGTTACTTCTTGCTTTTTTCAAACTTTGTCTATAATTTAAAAATTCATAAATTTATTAGATTCACTTAGAGATATGACACGATTGTGGTAGTTGAGTGTTATGTCATTTAATTATAACATTCTCCTTGATCACTACTAAGTAAACTAAATAACTTGATTTCTTTTGTGCATGAATCTTTAAGTATATCTTATAGTTTTGCGAACACCTTCTAATCTTTTAAGTCAATTGAATATATAAAAACACCAAATATATATTTCAAATATTAATAAAATTTATTCTTAAAAAATGGTAGGATGATTGAAGAAGACCTTCAACCAGTGTTGCACCAATATTAATCCTAAGTGATGACATATTAAAAACTTAATTTAAGAAGAAGCATGGTAAACACAAATTTTATAAAGCACACAAAAATGGTAAGCTAGAAGTTGCTCTTATTATATAATAAAAATAATAGTCAAATAAACATAATAGATAATTAAAACATAAACGATTATTCATCCAAGTGATTTGGCTCATTTTTTTATAAGGAACCCTCTTTAATAGTAATTAAAATAAAAACAAGTATACAAATCCCACATTAGTGGGTGACTTATAAGTTTTAATTAATTTTTGTTTTTTGAGATTATATTTCTTATTTAAAAATTCTTGATAAAAAAATTTGATGTTTATGACAACACTTGATTTTATATATGTTAATTTTTAATTTTTATGACTAAAAAATAAAAAAATAGATATTAAATTAATACAACAAAATTGTTTAGATTGTTTGGTTCAGACTAGAACCAACGTCCACCAACAACTATGGTTGAAAAAATCACCACTATCAAAAAGTTTACAACTTGAGATTTTTTTTTCTTATTAGTTGCCCCCAAGCTATTATCTTTTATGACTTCAATTATAATGCAAGATTTTGCAAGCTTAACACAAAGTTTGCTTTTTTGTTGCATCAAACAAAACTCAAGTTTTTATAAATTCCTAAGCCACCCAATTCAAAAAAAATGGAAAAAGATAATAAGAATGAAAAATTATGATAAATTTCCACAACATTTTATGCTGGTTAATTAATAGAAGAGGCCTGACGAGCTTCAAATTACTATGACAACTTTGAAATTGAAAGCTAAGAAGTGATAAGATTAGTTGAAATAATTTAACATTTACTGAAGAACTTTGTAGTTGTTGTCAAGAGATTTTATAGTAGTAGAATATCTGGCTTTTCTTTGTTGAGATATCGAATATTGGTTCATATTTATTAGTCATTTCGTAAATAACGATTAGGATTATATAGGAAAGATTTGATCAAAGTTATTAGAATGTTAAGGAAAAGTTGTTTCACATAATTGTTCTAAATAGCTTAAAAAGCTCTTCAAAATAACATCAAATATTTCTTCAATTTGGTTAATGCAATGGCTCAAATAATGACTAAGGAATTAGCCATTAGGTGGGATCAACCAGCATAATTGGATATTATGAGAGGGGTTCTATACTATTAGATCAAATGTTATAAATGAAAATTAGTTCTAGATGGTTGGAGCAAGATGGATTAGATCTAGGACATCCAATCAAGATGAGATCTAGATCATTCATTTCAACATTAGCGAAGAAAAAAAAGATCTCCATTGTAGGATAACAATGTGGAAAGTGTTAGGAAATCTAATTAACGAGAAGATTATTTCAAAAGGTAAGAACAACAAAAGTAATCTAATGAGGTCAGAGTGATCTTGGTCATTTGATTTTGACAAAGATCAAGTTCTTATAATGGATGAAGCATTCACAATCTAAGAAAAAATGAATGGTAAGAAATTGAGCATGCTTTTGGTGTTGAGTAGTTCGATTAATGTTAGTCTCACATTGCTGAAAAAAAAGTAGTTTTCTCCCTACAATACAATTCATGGTTTCATACTGCAAGTGTTCTTTGCATTTAATCACCCAAACCACTCATGCGCTTACAGATAATTTCATCGTTATGGCACTTATATGACCTCATTGGCATATTTAATTAAAGTTCAACCCAAATCAATCCTCAATCATATCTTAACCTAGTTCATGAATGGACTTCGAACCAATTTTGGGCCAAACTAGGCTTGCTTTTAGCTGGTCTCCTAACAAAATGCTTCATAGTCTGCTTGGGCTTGGTTAGCAAGAGTGTTTTATATTTGATGAGCTTAAGATGATGCTTGATTTTTTTAATTAGGAAAATTTAAAGAAATTGACTTTTTACATTACGCAAAGTTTATCACTTGACAATAAATTTGATAGGATTTTTTAGAAGGATATAACAAAAAAAAGATTTACTAAAAAATAAGATCTTATAAGTTTCCAAAATCATGGAATGGATGAATAAATTAGATATAAAATAAGGCTTTGAAAGTGAGTGAAAATATGCATTATAATCAACAAACTAATATTCTATTTTATACTAAAAAAATATTTAGAAATTGTATGCAAATGTCTTCTATCCTTGAATCTTATTGAATACTTCAAAAGACCCCTATTTCATTATCTTCAAAGATACATGACTTATTTTTTAAAAATAAAATAGGTTTACTTTAATCAAGTGCATTATGACAAAATGATAAGTGTTTATGGCTTGACTCTTCAATCACAAGGGTAATCAAACAAAATATGAATTGATGCACTTATTAGAATGAGAAAATGATGCCCAAACTCAAGAAAAACTTTTAATTCAACATGTAACTAACAAATACATTTGTAATTAAGCATGAATGTATTGGCAATAGGGGAAATCACTTAAGAGCAAATCAGGGTTAGGTAAGTCCAAATGATACACTTATTACATACCATAGTAAAACTCCTATAAAGTCATAATGATCCATTATTCATGTAATATGGGACTAAAACCTATATAAATTTCATGTGATTGTAATTAGAATTATGGCAGTTATTTTGCCATCTGATTGCATAATTTTGTAATCAAATAACTACATTCACATCCAGCTTTAAAATTAGGTCTGTCATCCAATCACACAATTTTGTGATCCAAACATTAGATCTAAATATGAACATTAAATCTAAATCAAAACATTAGATCCTAATTCAAATATAATAGTCCACATCAAATCTTAATTTCTAATTAGTTCTTCCTTAATCTAGTGATATAATCAAGTATTTTCATATAAAAAGTTTAAGGAGGGTCTGATGGAGCAACTCAAATGTAAAAGCTTTTTTCAAGCTTTTTGGCATTTTTATAATTTATTATTATTGACTAATTAATAAATTTGTAAAATTTTTTAAACATTAAAGATATGTATAAGTAGGTGAATTCTTAAACAAAATTAATTACCCAATGTTTTACAAATTTTGAAGAAAAATGTTCATTTAACGAAATTCAAGTCATCGGCATCTACTACTTATTCTCACTTCCTTACACTTTCTCTTTCAATCGTTAAGCTTTTATTCTCTATCTTTTTTTTCTAACCAATGAAGTTTCCAATTTTCTTTATTTCTATTGGATTTAATTAAGTCACTTTTATCTTATTATTTTTCAATCATTGGTTTTTTCTAACATAAAGCAAGATAAGCACATTGGAATGTAACTAAAAGAAACACGTGCACTAAGATCTCAAATTTTGTGGACACATCGAAGAAAAAAGTAACATGTGCATTATTGTCATGATTTATAAAAAATATGGATGGTACAAAACAATAAACCTTACTACAAAAAATGTATGCAATCTACAAAGTTGAACTATGTATTTTAATTTTGTCATGATAACACAATAAATAAAACATTTTTTGTTTATTATAATATGGTCATAATTAATTGATGAATGGTATATTGCTAATTTGTTTTGTAATGTCATGTACTTTGTGGAAACTACTTTAGACAAATTGTGATTGCATATTGCAATGGTTGTGCTAGACCTAATCAAATGATTTATTATCAACATGCGTTACGGCATAACTTACATAGGTTTTACCTATATTTATTTTATGTAGTCATACTAATCAAATAAAGTAATCTTGCTACAAAGCATATAAATGTTAAATAAATTAAGATAACTCCAATTATTAAATGGTGGCTTCCAAATAGTAGAATGAGTTAGATATGTAAATAAGTATACATATGTTGCAAAAAAGTTTTTGCAGAAGTATTAAATAAACAAAAACCTAAATTAAGGATCATGAAGATATGATATATGAAAATGAGGTCAACAATAATGTCTCTATTTTTATGATAGATAAAAAAGGCACGTTTTTTTATAATAGAAATGGCTATAGTTCATAAAAGTAAAAAAAGTATTACAAACTAAATGGTTGTATATTAAATCATTTAAGCATGATAGTTTGGTTATTTTACTTACACTTGAAATGCGAAATTATCACAATCATTTATTTTCTTCTATTGAAAAAATTTTAATCATATTTTAATTGGGATATTATAGAGACATATTAGAAATAGTAGCAAAAAGGGATAGACTTTGTCGAAAAGCAAAGCGGCCTAAACTCTTTTTTAAAAAAATTACTTCATTGGTATGTTTAGATATTTAGATAAACCTAATACTATTTTAATTAGTATAATCTTGAATATAATAATTTTAATTGGTTTTAGTTTATTTCTAAATCTCTACTATGATATATTTTGAATAGAGTTTCTTACTAATAAATATGTCCTACTTCTTGATATATGACAATTATGTGGTCTTTTTTGTGTAGTACAAAATATATTTCTAGCTTTCTTAAACTGTAATAGTATATTTTTATAATTTTGCATCTATTATAATATTTATTTTAAATAATATAATATTATTTTGATATTTTTAAGTATTTTTTCATTAATCATTCTTTCTAGTTTGAGCATTATACATTTTTTAAAACATTACTCCATGTTATTTGAAAAATTATGCTAAATAATTTTAATATCACTATTGAATAGAATATGATTTTTTTTTCTTGACTTATAGCAACAATTTCTTTGACCTCCTTGTCATATTTTGTGTCTTACCATTAATTAATTTTTTTACTTTAAAATTTCATTTTTTATTTAAATTTGATGGTTCCTATTCACTTTATGATAAGTTAATTTATTTTTCAGAATTTATGCATATAAGTTGGACATTTTAAATGCCCAACAACAATCGATAGTTTTTAGCTTTTCATTGTTTAGAAATTTCTAATTTCATTAATAAAATTCTTTTTTTCTTTTATAAACTATTTTTATTTTAATCTTTTCATAATTCTAGTTAATTTAAATATTTAAACAAGAAATATAGTTTTTTTGTCTATGTTCTTAGAATTTGTTTTAAATTTATTTGCTTATTAAGCTCATATTACAAAGAAAAATATTTTTATTAACCAAATGCATGCCGTTAATATTAAAATATCCTAAGTATCTTAAATATATTTTAAGACTTACATTTATGCATTTTATAGGTTTGCTATATTTGAATTGCTCAAAGAAGTATTTGTTACACAACCATAAGAGGTTTTTATGCATTTTTAATGTTTGTTTTCATTATTGTAAAACAATTCCTAACATATTGAAGTTCATATGAAATTATGCAACAATAAAAAATTAATAAAAACAACAATAAATATTGCTAAATATATTAAAAATTATTTCATAATATTGAAAGAAAAAATAATACACTTTAATGTAGTGTTTAGTAAAAGTTGTAAAAACAAAAGCAACAATAGCACTTTAATGTAGTGTTTCATTAATAATAAAATAATACAGCTAAAAAATGGAAATATGATATTTATTTGTGTGATATAATAGTTAAGGAAATTATAGTTGTTCACAATAAAGAAAATAATAAAAAATTAAAAAACCTATAGATAAAAGTTTAAAGAAGAATATAAAATCATCTCACAAAAAATATCATTTTTGATTAAAACATTGATAGTATATTATCGAAAAAGAAAAAAGCATCACTATGAGATAAAAAGTGTAATATAGAATATTAAATATTTTCTAAATTGTTGGCAAAACAAGTTTCCAAAAATGATACTATAATTGAATATTAAACAAAAAATAGTATATAAAAATTTTTAAAACTAAGTGAAAACTATGCTTGTCAAATGTAAACTATTATAGTAAAAAGTGCATAATAAATATGTTTATGAAAATAAAAATTATGGAAAGGACAAAAAATTAAAAATCATATAAAATAATTTTATAACTGTTAAGCTTATATTCATACGATGTTAAAAAATTTTTAGAATTCAATCATAAATTATGCTAGAACTTGCCGTTTATTTCAACTAGACATCTCTAAATTCTTACAATGCTTGTAAGTAATATTGTTGACAATCTTTATTATAAGATGTTATTAAATAAAAAATTAGACATAGTTTTGTATTCTAACATTCAGTTTTTTTAAAAAGAATTCTAATTAAAAATATTTTGTTTTACAAATTTTTGCTGCTCCATGCTAATTGTACCACCAACTATATAAGTTTAACCATTTTTTACTTTTTTGTAGTCCTTCTTTTTGGTGGACCAATTTGGTAGTGCCTTAATTGTTTTTCATTCAACATCTCTATCTAAAACGAAACTATTGAGATTTAGTGACCTTTCATTTAGAATATTGCCTAATTCATAAATAATGACTTAGTAAGATCATATTCATTCACAGTTTTTGGTGCTCTTAGGGCCTCAAGTTATGCTTGCATATTTAGTGACATTTTAATTTGTTAACACTAAAGATGGTGTGACCATGGCTATAGAAGTCAATTTAATATCTAAGTGATCGTATTCAATTCATTGTATAAAATATTTGAGTTTCGACATTTTTTGTTATTTGATTCAACTACGTAATTCCTTTACTATATTTACTTCAACACACAACTTGTGTATGCTTAATCTAATTAGATTTATAGTAGATATAATCACTCTTATAGGTGTTTTTGCTACCAAATCTAAAAAGCATAGAGCTACATTTCTGAAAAACTATAATGAATCCAAAATTAGAGCTAATGATATTTTAAACAACATTCACATGAAACTCAAGATGCCACTAGCATTGTTTGCTGATTAATTCAAGCTTGAGGGAGGTGAGGCTTTCTAAACCTTCAATGAAGACATGCTGGCCTACTAACTTGGTATAATTAAAATATGGTTGTGGGTAGAAACTAACCTCCAAGGCTCCTAATGCCTCCCCTCCAACTAGCAATTAAGATTATTCATACATGTTATCACTGTCTAGCCATCACAACCATTAGTCCATTAATTTTTGGTTATTTACTATTGTTGCTCATCTATTTAACAGTCATATACAGAGATTATTTGAGATATTCAATATTAAGTAGTCTTTCCTTAAAAACAAAGTAACTGTGTGGAACATAATTTAACAATATTTGCTATTATAAAATGGACAATAATAAAGCCATCCTACATGACAACTTGTCATGAAAAGATGCACTAATTCTTACATATTTTGAATCTAGCATATTAATAATAAAAAAAATAATAAAAAACACACATATTTAATGTTTTAGAATTCTATTTCATCTAGATTACTTATTCAAATTCTTTTGATTCATAAATGATTTAACCTTATCAATTTGGTGTGCCATAATTCCCTATCAATAAAAATTAATCGAATATTTGAGTTATATCTAGAAATGCTTATCTCATTAATTGTGATCTTAAAAATTTATGGCGTTATGCTAAACTTAAATGATTTTTACTTGATGCTAGAAGTTTGGTACATTATCAATTCTTGAAGCTAATCATTATGAATGTAGTTTTACTAACTTTTATAACATCTAACCAATATTAGTAAATAAATAATAAAATAGTACTGATATGCATAACAAATTTTATAATTAGCCTATAATTTCAAGGTCCATGATGAGATAATTTTGTCTACTCACATAGAATTGTTCCCAAATCAAACATTCAAGTTGGCAATCATAATGAGAAATAAGGTATGTCATTTTGAAGTTCATAGGAGCTTATAATGTTGGGAGACCTACATTATTTCCTAAGCTTTGCATTTAAGAATAAAAAATCTTTCTATTTATTAGAGGTAGTAATGTGTGGTGAGTGTGAAGTATTTCAAGTTCACATCGAAAAAATGTCACCTATGAATTCAAGCATATTTAAATTGAATTGATTGAATGGTTTTCGTCAAAGAGTAGTGTAAAAAAATTTGACTTTGTCTATAGCAATAATTTGGTATTACCTTTGATGTTACATATGTAAAGCATACCAATAATTCCTTGATGATAAGGCATTTTCATGTATAAATCTACTCAGTTTTAATGTTAACAAGAGTTAGTGAATTTGCTTGTTCATTTTTTTCAAATTTTCATGCAATTTATCAAATGAAGAACATGATTCATTGTAAAATAAAATATTTGAATTAACCTCATCACATGAAGAACTCTCACCTCAATCAAGGGCTAATATACAAGAATGCTCAAAAAGTGTTTTACATTAACATTTTGGTAAAAATTTCTTATGATATCAAACATAAAAAAAATACTGTAACTTTTCAAATAATTTCCTCAACTATAAATTAACATTTTGTACAAATTAGTTGGAAAGAATTTTTCGAAAATTAATACTTTCATTTATGAAGATTGGTGGGTACTTGATCTTGATTTTCAGCATTTTTGTTCATAAAAAGAAAATATGAAAAAATTACAAGAAAGTAAATCACTTAAAAGTTTTAAGATATTCAACCATTGGACCATATTGAACATCCACCCCATATAATTCTATAACCTATAGTACATGACCAATCAAGTACTAAACCTGAGAAAAGTGAGAAGGCTTTAGATCGACATTCTTTTATCAAAAAAATGTTTCCAAACGTCTAACAGAAAGAATCCAATAAGTATTTAACTCTGTGACACACTTTTCTCCAAGCTTTGGAGTAAATCCTTCAAAATTCTACCAACAATAGGCCTTATTTTTGAACTAAATGTTGTGGCACCATAAAGCCTTATTTTTAGTTTAAGGCTTTTACTATTCCAAGAATTTAAATCTTTCATCTCAAGAAAGATAATAGGTTTATATTTAATTCTATTAATGCTTAAAATGAATTGTAAGTACATGGTTGAAATAAGATGCAATTTAAGTTCGTGATCAATCTCTAATAAACAATAATGTATCCATTACATAAGTACTCTCTATCACTAATAATTCCTTGAACAAAAACTCATGTTATGCATTAAGTTCTCAGAAATCTTTCACTTTCATGATCATATTTTATATCATTCATATCACTTTGGTACATAGTACTCAAGCATCACTTGACACCATAGGATAGGAATCATCACTTATGAATTTCTAGTTTTCTAAAATAATCATGCATTTACTATGCCAAAAAATCACAAAAAATAAGCTATTCAAATCATTTGGTGTAGTCAAAATCATATTTAGCCTTCAGAGCACATGGTGTCAAAGATACCAACATTTTGATGATGCCATATCTAAATGTGAGCAAATATTACAAAATAGAATTGTCCATAATAACATAAAGCTCCTTTAAGATACACATAAAACACTAAAGATGAGGGTGAGTGAAATGCATTTTTGAAAACATTTCAAAATAAATAGATTAAAAATAAAATTTGTTTTGAATTGTAGTGAATAATCTCATACAAATCGCACTACTAAATTTTAAAGAAATATGTGATGTGCAAAGAGCAAAAACATCGTTCTATAGTTTTGCCCCTTGCAAAATGACTAAACATCTACAACAATTTCAATTGGGCTTAGCAGACCAAAACCTTTCACTCCCTTGTCATAGCCAACGAAGAAGCCATCACGTCATCTACAAAATCTTTTGAATGTAGGCGACCACCTCCCTTGAAATATGTCTGAGTTTGAATACTAACATTTTTATGAGATATTCATAAGGCTCAAACTACAACCTCGTGTAAGATGATATTCTACAATTATTTCTAGCCTGTAATAACTGAGAAGTTCCAAAGACTTGCACTAATCTTTAACATGAGGGTACACAACCTAAAGGAAAACTAATTTTAGCAATTCATTGCACGAATGCTAATAAGGTGGTAAAGTAGGAAGGTACTTCACATAAGTGAAGTTCATGGATACCAAAACTCATGTTGTGCATTGGTTTCTCAAAAATCTTCCACTTCCTCGAGCTTATTTTATATCATTCATATCACTTATGCAACTTGTACTTAAGCATCACTTAACACCATAAGATAGGAATTGTTACTTATGACTTTCTAGATTGCTAAATAAAAATCATGCATTAAATTTGCCATTAAATCACAAAAAATAAACTACTTAAATAGTTTGGTGTAGTCAAAATCATATTTAACCTCTAGAGCACATGGTGCAAAAGATACCAAGAATTTGATGATTCCATATCTAAATGTGGGCAAATATTATAAAATAGAATTGTACATAAATGCGTAATGCTCCTTTAATATATATGCATATAAAACCCAAGATTAGGGTGAGTGAAATATGTTTCTAAAAATATTTTAAAATTCATAAATTAAAAACAAATTTGTTTTGAATTGTAGTGAATAATTTCACACAAACTACACTAAATTGAAAGAAATATGTAGAGTGCAAAGAGCAAAAACATTATTTTATATGTTTTACATCTAACCAAATGAGTTATGATCTACAACCATTTAGATTTGGCTTAGCTGACCAAAACCATTCACTCCCTTGTCATAGCAAGCAAAGAAGACATCACGTCATCTACCAAATCTTTGGAATGTAGGCGACCCCATCCCTTGAGATGTGCAAAGAGCAAAAAAATTGCTTTATATATTTTGCCTCTTACCAAATTAGTGAATATGTAAAATCATTTCAATTGGGCTTAGCTGGTCGAAACCTTTCACTCCCTTGTCACTACCAATGAAGAAGCTGTCACGTCATATACCAAATGTTTGGAATGATGTCATCCCCTCCCTTGAGATGCTTGAATACTAACATTTTTATAAGATATTTATAAGGCTCAAACTACAACCTCGTGTAAAATGATATTCTAAACTTATTTTTAGATTATAAATAATTGACAAGCTCTAAGTAACTAGCAATAAATTCAAACAAAGCCTTACTGAATGGTAATAAAGGTTTAGAATTTGAAGTTTTTGGAATGTGAACCATGTAAAATCTTTCATCGAAGCAAAAGACTTCCACTAATCTTTAACAAAATGGTATACAACCTAAGGGAAAAAGATTTTAGGAATTCATACCATGAATGCTCATGAGGTGTGGAAGTATTAAGGTATACACATAAGTGAAGTTCATAGAATACCACACAAGAAAATCCCTCAACCACAAAGACAAACTTGAAACTTGGACTTTGTTATTAATTTTTCCAGAATTTGAAATAAAGTGATTAAGAATATTTTTGGTTATTTGATTATTTTGTGAATGTTAGATAATGAGTTGAGATCTTCTCTTTTAATCTATTTGCTATCCTTGTTGAGGCATCTCTAGAAATATATTATTGGACTTACTGTACATTACACAATATTATCAATCAAGTTTAAAGACAATACTTTATTACTTTATTCAAATTGTAAAACTTAAAACATGGTTGAGCTGGCCATGTGGGGTTGTGTGGTCAGGGGCAATGGTTGCTAAAACTGGTGATAACGGTGGTGGAAAGCAATAGATAAGATTGAGAAATAGTCCAAAACTAAATTTTAAACCATTATAAGGACATTTTAAAAGCAAATGTGTGCCAATAAAATTATGGGACATCTATAAGGATGCCTTACACAAAATTTGAAGCAAAAAATATCTAAAAAACTATAAATTGATCTTCAAATAACTTCAACTAAAGTGTAGATATTAATATATACACAAACTAATGTAAAGTAAACTAAACTGCTTGCTAAAAAATGGTCAACCAAGATTGATCGAACAAATGATAATCATAATAAAGATTAATGAGAAGTAGAGAGGTAAATCTTGGTACTACTATAAATTTGAAAAAGAGTAGTACTCCTACCTGTTGGGTCTCTAAATAAAGTATGGGATGCTGCTGCAACACTTTCACAGCGAGCCAAAGCACTCAACTCTATGAAACTATGTCGGAATCTCTGATACTTTTTAGCATCTCTATATTTAGGTAATGAAACTTTTATTAAGTAATCCAAGAATTGTTTAACGTAGGATGGCCTCACCAATGTATCAAAAAACTTTATTGTGCCTGCTTTTATGTCAAATTTTATGAATTATCTTTGATTTGCTCAACTTGGCTATCAAATTGCTAGCTGGAACTAAATATATTGGTTGGATAGGTTTTTTTGGCTATAGCACTGAAGGATCAAATGGCTAACTAACTATTAGGTGTGGTTCTCTAAAAAGAACCTTATCCTTAGTATTAAAGATTGTGTTAGTTTCATGATCCTCAGTTAAATCCAAAGCATACATGTTGATGCCTAATTTTTTTTATTATTTTAGAAGGTCTAACATTGTCGATATTTAATATTCTAAGGGTTCATAAAATGAATCACTTAAAACTCACACAGACTATTATAGTCACCCTCTATAATTCTTTTAGGTTTCCTATGATCTTGTACAAGTATATATTTTATTATTTAAATTAATTTGTTTAATAATATGTCAACATGATAATAGAATATGATGATAGAAAGGCTCAAACTGATTAATCAAACTTAGTGGATAGAAATATAAGATCCATGGTTGAAATATGCTACATTATTATGCAACGAAGAAGATTAACAAAGCTTCAATTTACTACTTCTATTTACACATCAATCTAAGATGTTAAGCTAATAAAAGCTTAAGTTTCACACTCATTTGGTGACAAAGTGATTTCTTAAATAGTTAATAAATCTAGTACCATAATATTAATAATTTTTCAAGGTAATCCATATAGTTTAACAACTTAATCAAGAAATATCTTTACAGTATGTGAGATAACTAATGTCTTAAGGTTAATGAAATGACAAATTTTAAAAAATCTATCAACAGCTATGAATACAAAATAAATCTTTCTAATGGTTTTGGGTAATCAAAAAGCAAAGTCCACGATGATATATTCCTATGGTCATTATGAAAAAGGTAATGGTGTGTATGCACTTTAGCCATAATTACATAATTTAGCTATGACACAATCTCTATATAAGAAATAATCTATGTAGCTTGTTTGGTAATCATGGACAACACAATGGATTAGCCACATCTCTTATTGTTTTGCTACTACCAAAATGTCAAGTTAAACCTCTAGTATGTACTTCTTAGATAGGAAAATCATTAAAAGATGCATGGGGAATGCAAAATTATGATTCACAAAAAAAATTCAAATAAAAATCACCAAAAATGTATTAAGAAAATTATTTTTTTCTTGATCATATGACCTCGGTCCTAATAATCACTACATAAATTCTTAACATGATGAAATCTTGGAACTCTTAGTCATTGTTGAAAATAAATAAGCATCATGACTTAATACATTTGCTATTTTATTCTCCACTTCTACCAAATATTTTAAAGCAAAAGTTAATTCTTGTAAATATTCAAACCATTTATCATGCTAATGACTTAAATTCATTTCACCATAAGAAAGAATATTATTGGTTGAATATTGTTTATTTAAAGTGCATCATGACTAAAATAAAAGAATAAATTCTTGGGATAATAGATAGTGCCTCCAATATGTTAATGATAAACAATCACATAATCTTATTTTTCATAGTAGTATTTATTCCTTTTTCATTTAAATTATTGCTAACAAATGCAATAAGAGGACTACTTCTTCTCATGATTCCATTAATGCCAACTCCTTAAGCATAAACATCTTTGAAGGGGTTGAAAAGTCTAATAATCTAAGGACTCGTGCTTGAGCCATGGCTTCTTTTTAATTTAGCTAAGCTACTTTTACCACTTTTCCCAAGTAAAACCACCTTTTTTTAACACAATCTATAATTGAGGCTACAATCATGCTAAGTCCTCACATGATCTATCGAGAAAAAGTGGCCAAGCCTTGTAAGCTATGAACGTAATGTAAATTGGTTCGACTTGGCCATTCAAAAAAGTGTTTTGACTTATTATCATTATTTATTAATTCTTCTTTTGGAACAATAAAACCTTTGAATGACATTCTTTCCATAAAAATTAATAAATACTATGGCTAGCAAAAAAATTTTATTGACTACATACGTGTTTAAGAGTCCTAATAATTTAAATGTGTTGTGTCTATAAACTAATATATAATCAAAGTATAAAACTAAAAAGTGACTATGATAAGGAAACAAAACCTAACTCATAAGTCTCATAGGTATACTTGGTCCATTTGACAATAGTAATGGTATCATAACCATTCCTATACTCCATCTATTGTTTTAAAAGTACACTTAAACAGATTCTAACAAAATAATATCCACATTTGAGATCTATTTTATAACATTTGGTTTCTCCACCTATTCAAGCTAACAAATGGTAGAGCATTTGAATTGGAAAATTATACTTAATCATTATTTTGTAAATGACATGACAATTTATGTACATGCACCAAGGTTCATCATTTTTTGGAGAAAGCAAAGTGAGGTCAGCACATGCTCTAATACTTTTCATAATAAATTTTTTTTAATGGCCTCAATTACTTATCAAATAAGTTCTACTTGAGACAATAGATTTGATTAGTAAAAAATTTAATTTGATAGTGAAGTGTTAGGAACAAGATTAATAGCATGTTGAATATCATTTAACAATTGGTGTGTTTAGCAAGTCATTAGGAAATAACTTCACAACTTCTTTTAACAAGGGCAAGACAATGGGTGTTGCATTGGTTATGAGTAAGGACTTTTTGAATTGTTATAGACAAGATAACTTTATCGCTAGTTATATCCCTCGCAATCTCAACTAATAAAATTACAATCTTCTTTTCCTTTCTCTTTATGTTTTTTTAGAGTATTTGGGTTAAAAATTCTTTTTGAGGGCGGTAAAAGGTATTGTTTGATCATTGCTCCTTCTTATCTAAAAGAGCAAGTATTTTCTCTTCCATATAAAGTAACATCAAAGTCAAATAGCCAAGGTTTCTATAAGATAAGGCCAGCTATTTATATTGAGATAACATTATATGAAAAGTCCTTGAAATAATGATTAAACTTCAAAGGAATGCAACAATGTTTTTTGGAAATTCATGTTTTGTTGTTCGAAGATACTATGTATGGGTAGAGGTCTACAAATGTTAAACTAATCTTTGTGGTAAAATTTATGATATAATAATGATACAGTTATTGTGATTTATAATGACCTTGCTAGGTTCATCTTTAATTCTAATTATGACACAAAAGATTTTAGTTCATCACAAATTTTTTGTTATTATTAGTGTAATAAAACTACATCTCACAATAGATATAGGTGGTGCAATATATTAAATTCTTTAATATAATGCTTCTAATTCTAATTCAACGTCCTTATCTAGCTATATAACCTCCTTTTTCGTAACAATAATCATTTCTTTCATTCCTTCTTTTATGTTTATGTGTAGGGATCTCTTAGGATATTAGGCTATGACATGCCCTTTCTTATGACAATGATAATACTCTAATCTGGAAGTAGCTGATGGTCTATCTAATTGTTTTATTCATTGATGCCCTTTTTTAGGGATGTTAAACTAAAAAAGTTGCTTTTAGTGACTAACATCCAAAACAATCAAGTTAGTGGTGAAGTGTCAGGATACACAGGTGGAGTTCTTAGAATGCTAAATAAAAAAATCACTTGTTCATTAAGTAACACAAGAAATTTTGATGAGATGATTAATTTCTAAATAGTTGAGATTAATTGATTAAAGGCTTTTTTTAGAGAATTGATGCTCTTGTGGATACTAAATAATAAGTTAAGATATCTCTTTATCAAGACTTTTGCTATCATTCTTAGGTTATCTTTAGAATCACATTGTTATACTGAATATACACATGCATCTATTATACTAGCTTAGCGGTAGCATTTTGTTATTTCATTTGAATTAGATTACTTACAATATTGTAAGCATCAATATTTGTAGGGATCTCAAAGCTATAATAGTAACATGTTAGCCGAGAAAAAAAAGCATATTATTAGAATATTATAGAATAAATATTAGAATTATAAAGTATATTTTTAGAATTCAAAAATTTCTCAAAAATTACAAAAAAAACATAATTTGAATTCAGCAAAAAAAGTTTCCATGAAATGAAGCAAAATTAGTTTAGCATAAGAAACTCCAAAATTGG